>BSBM01000248.1:12337500-12937500 GCA_027924585.1 Larix kaempferi
CATTAAGACCTTCAAAGGCTGCACCTACATTTGACGTACCGTTCTCAAAGTTTGATCACTTACATAATTAAAAAATAATAAAAATTAAACATTTAATTTTGGAAAAATAGCGTTACACTGGTGCTACAGGTTCTATACATGTATACCAATTTTTGTAACCCGAAACCGTCATTTAGGCATTGAAAGGATGCACCCACAAAAACATATACCTTATCATTTGCCAAAAAAATAAAAAGTGACTGTTAGAAAACATGAAATTTTACATAGTTATGTAAAGTTTCAATACTTAAAACTTATATATTCGGAAACGTGACTCAATTTCCTACGTTTCATCTTTTTTACTAAATGCAAGATATCTTGTGTAAGTATCTCAAAAAAACCAAGTAAGTTGAGGGATGCATGATTTTTCAGTTTTCTATTACATCTAACGCACCAAAAGTGACCCCCATTAGCTTGCACATGCCCATATATATATATATATATATATATATATATATATATATATATATAATACTAACATTTTTATTATTTCTAATATTTTATTTTATTTTAAATTTAAATATTTTATTAACATCTCCATTTTTTTTTATGGAAACTTAAAAATGTTTTATAGTAAACTTTTATTAATTTTAAAATCTTATATATGATAAATTTCAATGTATAATTATTTCTTTTTTACTTCCTTTTTATATTATATGAAAATTCAATTTTAAATTTTAATTTTAAAATTTCATATGCCAGCATAGATCCACCTTAACTTTGGTTGTATCAAGTAAAATAGTTATTTTTAATGTTTGAGATGGATCTATGCTTGTTTTACGGATTCTCTACAACTAATAGGGGAAGATGTTGTAAGGTTGTAACATAACGTTACCAAAAATTATTGCAAGGAGAGTAGGAGGTGCTCTAGAGCCTAATGTGGGGGAGATGTTGTAAATCTGTAATGTAACATTACCATAAATTTAAAAATTCAAGTGGACTCATAAAATTAAATCCAAGTGCTCTAGATCCTAATGTGGGGGAGATGTCGTAAATTTGTAATGTAACATTACCATAAATTTAAAAATTCACAGGGACTCATAAAATTAAATCCAACATAGGTCCATCTTAGACCTAAACCTATCAAGAAATTAAATTTACAACTCAAGAAAGTGTATCGCTCTAGATGTTTGATAGATGTATGTTTAAGATGGATCTATGTTGGTCTTACCATAACTATGACAAAACAATTTAGCTTGTTTAGTTGGAATTCTCCAAATTCTCCCCCTCCTTCAACATGGTGCGACAAGACTCAACTAAATTTTCTATCTTTTCTCTTAAGTGTGACAACTCATTCTCCTTCGATGTGACTCATGACCACTGAGCTAAATATTCTAGTTCTTAGTGACTCTACTTTCACAATGAAATTAAGCAACAACATGGCAAAAGTTTGTTGTAGGAAAACATTTTAGTTCACTACTAAAAAAATAGGGAATTCACTAGAGAGCTTGACTCAAATCGCACATTAAAAATATTTATAGTTGTGCCGAGAGGCACTTTCTACGTCACGTCTGTCACATGTTGGCTCCAAAAATTAAGTATATAAAAAAATTATAACACCAAGCACATGTCAACTCCAAATTTAAATTGGCTAGATTGTAAAATACATTTATATAAATATACATCGAATTTCAATTTCAATTTTCATTCATACATCCTCACATTTTAAATAAATATTTTGATAACTAGTTACAAGAAAGTAAATGTTTGTGCATTAGTTAGTATTTCCTTGATTTGATCTACAAGAGAGACATATATTCAAAATATAATCATTATAGACTAAAAATAACTATTTTACTTCATAATCAATGAATAAATGCATTTTTTGCAGATTTGTAGGATTCCAAATTGGAATAGTTGACAAGTGGATGATTGTGATGCAAAATATATATGATTATGTATTGTTTTAAGTTAATAAGCCACTTTAAAAAACTTTCCTGAGGAAGATAAAGTTTAAAAAAAAAGAAAGGTGGAGATAGAACTTATCAAAAAGGAGATGCCATGGTCTTACTTTGATGGGCCTCTATAAATAATCCCAACATATCTGGAGCAGGAGGAGTGCTCTACTTATACAAGAAGACCATTTTTAGATTCCAAGCAGTTTTAGGAGATGGTACAAATAATTATGTTGAACTATGTGCTTTAAACTTACTCCTTAAATTGGCAAAAATGGAAGATATAAAAGCACTTCAGGTTTTTGGAGACTCATAACTGATTATAGATTGGTCAAATGATAAAAAGCACTGTCACAATATTGATTTACAACCAATCTTAGAGGAGATAAATGTTTTTAAGACATAAATGGAAGAGGTCTCATTTCACCACATCTATAGGGAAAGGAATACAAATGCAGATACACAATCAAAACTGGGCCTAGATCTCATTAATGGGCATTGGAAAGTGCAAAAGGAAGTTGAAGGTACTATAGTCATAAATTATCAGTACTATCTATGGGATCCACATTGATTTTGCAGGATTACAAAGTATTGGCCTTTTTTGAAAAAACTGAAAGGTTTTATGCATAATTATTTTTTTGTGTGGAAGACTATCTGAAGTAATTGAAGATTATGTATTTTCTTTTTGATTGAAAGGTGATATAAGTTTTTTGTAATAGACATAGCATTAAAGTAAAGCTTTATTGAATGTATGCCTTATATGAACTTTATCGAATCTATGTCTTCGTATGTGAGATATGAGATCTTGCAGAATGTAACTTTTGTTTTTCATAAATAAAGTTATGAGTTTTTTTTCAGGGAAAAAAAATAATAAATAATAAGTTAGATATTAGTGTTGTGATAATTGCAAATTAATGAATAGTTGGGTAAGTTGCAAGTATTTTAGTTCATAACTAATTAATTAATGCAACTTTAGCCTATTTGCCTATTTTGTCTTTCATTGCATTCTCTAACATGTATTCTAACTGAACATGATTATTTCTTTATTACAATTCACTATTTTGATAGTGTAAATATTTTTTTAAAATTTTGGATGAAATGATTTTAATGCAGTATTTTTTTGTTTTTCCACTACCATTGGAATCAACATAGATCCATCTTTAACTCTTTCTCTGTAAAGTATACATAAGGATCAATCTCTTGAGTTGCAAACATTTTCTCAAGTTGAGGACTCTAAAAGGGGGTTACACCTTAACAAATCCATGTGCTTATAATTAGAGAGATTTTGAGGTAAAAAAAGGGCCTCCTAAGAGATGTACTACAAAAATATGAGATATATTAAAATATTATGAATTGGGGGTTTTATGGGGTAGGTATATATGACAAGTCACCTCCCACACTATTTTCTATGCACAATATAAATAACCATGGTTGAGTTACTTTTCAAAATTCACTAGAAATAAAATTAATAAAATAAGTCTACATTGATGTGACTAAGATTCATTGTAAATTCTCAAAAATGTATTGTCCTTTAACATTTATTTGTCTTGAACTTGCAAATGAAATTAAATAATAAAAAACATTTTTAAGAGCTTTTTTTTTAATTTTATGTTGACTTTTTATATTTAGTACTTTTCTCATGAATTTAATAATGTAATTTAATTGAGAATTTATTTACATGTAAAATGTCAATAATATTATTATAATCCACATTGCATTATTATTATTATTATTATTATTATTATTATTTATTAAATCTATTATTATTCTTTATTGGTTTGAGATTATGTTATTACATAATGGAGTGAATATATAATTTAAAATTAAAAACATAAAAATAATAATATATTATTTTATAAAAAAATGTGAAAGGACTTTCTTTATGAATTAAGAGTACTTCACTTGAAAATGACAATAATATTATTTTATGTGAAAGTGTGAAAAGACATTTATTATGAGTACTTTACTTGAAAATGACAATAATATTATTTTATGAAAAGACTATCATTATGAGTACTTTACTTTATGACTTAAAAGTACTTACACCACTACTTTGGTTAACTATGTGTTTTCATCCACCATAGAAAATTTGACAAATAAGCATTCTTAACTCATACAATGCCACCTCACCAAGGGGGATGATGTCATCTACTAGAATGTGATTGGTTGTATTTTATAGTACATTTTCTTTGTTTTGAGGCCCTTTTTTGACCTCAAAACTTCTCTAATTGAGGGATCCAATTTCTTTAGGTGTAATTTTTTTTACCTTCAATTTTTTACACATTAAGAAAAAAAATAGATTTAGGTTTACGATGGACCTATGCTAGTTTTAGTTTTTTAATTTTATGAGCAACATCTCCCCCATACTCCATTGTAGAGCACCTCCTTGGTGCAATAACATCTTCCCCATACTATGTTGTAGAACAACTCTTACTCTCAGTGCAAAAAAGTAAAAAATATTTGTAAGTTTCTTTGATATTTGCTAATACAATATACATTTTTTTTGTCTGCTAGTTTGTCTGTAAATTGGGGGACTAGCTTGTGGTATAAAAAACCACCCAAGGGCATCTAATCCATCAAAATCACTTGGGTATCATATCCAACCTGGGCCATGCAGAATAAGGTCAAAATCACTTGGGTATCACATCCAACCTGGGCCATGCAGAATAAGGTCCATAGAAACCAACCATGCTAGTAAGATTTGACACTAATACAATATAAATTATTTGTGCAAATCATCATTACAAAATTGAAGATTCCCACAAAACCTAAACCTATTGAAAATGGAAAAACCTCAATAAAAATATATTATTAATAAAATTATATTATCAAAATCCTTAATAAAAATATAATAATAATAAAATTATTAATGAAATCATATTATCATAGTTATGGTGAATAATTGATATAAACTTATATATATTTAAAATTATAAAACAATTTCAATTGTACAACATTTTTAACGTTCATTTTGCATATATCTTATTAAAACATTGTTATACTTAAATAAAATATTTATTTTATGGTACATATTTGTAATTTTTTTTACTTGTATGAAGTAATATATACAAAATTTACATTGATTTATAATAAATAAGAATTTTAAGATTTCAATATTATTAAACTAGATTTAGAAACAAAGCATATTCCCTAAATTTAGGTTTAACAAAATTTAGCAACAAAGCTGCATATTCCCTGAATTTAGGATTGAAAGTCTGAATGTGGAGTAACTTGGATTTCAACAGTGTATAGCCTTCTTTGATTCTTTCAAAATAGTAGAAAGATAGATTTTTCATTGAAAAAAAATGGTATATGTTCGTTGGTCCACTGAAATCGACATGTTACTGAGATATATGCCTTGAACTACAGATTAAGAGTAGCATCTAGACATGACTTCCAGAAACTAATAGCTCAGGGAAACTCTCAACTGATCATACAGATGCTATCAAAACTGTTGAATTGTAACTTTGGTAAAAAAGCTCTCCAAAGATTGGTGTCTAGAAGAAGGGATCCAACAGATCGAACAATCCATGTCCAAAATCTTGGCACTTACTCTCTCCCATGTCCGACGAAAAGCCAACAAGGTGGCTAAATGTCTTGATAATGAAGGATTTTTGTATGATTAGAATGCCCTAGACCAGAGATGGACTCCTCACTTGAGCTCAAAGTTGATCCAAGAATGCTCCCAACTCATCGAGAAGGATTGTCACTCGATTTTGACCTTCAAATATTATCCTTTGCAATATATTATCAGTGACAACTTTGATAATTTTTTTGTAAGTGGGTTGTGAATCCTTCTATTAATAAAAAAAAAAGTTCATAGAGATACATATGCATGCTAAAGGCCATTCTCTTAATACCTATGGCTAATAGAAAACGAATTTTCTGAGTCTAATTGACAGAAACTATCCTGGAAGAAACATCCCAGACTTTAATTACATCAAGCTGGTCCATGAGGCACCCAAGGTGGATCTTTTTTTTTCTTCGAACATCAATCCACCCTGCAGAATTGTCAGGATCGGATGAGATCGGAATTACAGTTAGTTGTTGTGTCGAAGAATCTTCTGCGTCCTGTCAACAACTTTGATATAGGTTAAAAAAAAAATTATGATCTTTTGACTACTCCTTGGCTTCTCATCTTCTTCACTTATGCAACATTTTACTAATTTTAGTGTCATGTATGTTTTTTCTTCATCAGTGTTGTCCTCATCTGTGATTTTTTGAACAGGCCAATGTCTAAAATAAATTGAGTTGGTCATATTTTCTTGCATTGATTTTGAAAAGGCCGGTTTTAACTTTTATCTAACTAAACCTTATGCGCATAGAAGAGACAAATGGATAGACAACAGAGATTCCACATGACAACTGCAAATGGAGTGGAAGAAGAGCACTTTGCAAACCAGCTAAACTCATGTTTAACTTCCACAAACCTAAATATATATTACAGTCATGTATTATCCCATGTTTAGAGGGGACTTGTACTTCATCTTCAGTGCCATAAAACGAAATATATATAGATCCACAAAATAGCAATCATCATTTAATTGGAGCTCTTCATCCGAATTTGAGAAGAACCTCCTGAGGACTTCCCAACAACATAAAGAAAACTTTGAAAAGCAGAGGATGCAATGGCGGCCTTAACCTGCCCTCATTTTGGTAGAGGCCTCTTCCTCCCAAAGCTTGTATCATTGCATAATAATTTGCATTCAACAACCTTGCAATCACTCTGCGTATGTCCAGACGTAATATTTGAAGGTGGGAAGTGGGTACTCTATATGTTTATATTTATAGAAACAAATACTTCTTACACAATACACTGAAGACATGCCAGCTTGTTGTTACTCACGAATTCTTTGATATCATTCAGACATTATGTCAGACAGGTTATGCCATTTCGTTTTCCTACAATCCAAAAATCCCCATTTAGAATTTTAATTGATTTCCTATCAGCATAGATCCATCTTAAATCTTAAAGGGGATCTAGAAGTGCAAAGCCTTTTTTAGAGTGCAAATGTTGAGGAAACCTTTTAATTTATTTATAGTTTTATATATATGCTCTTGTAAATGTTTTAAATACTAGACATGTTATTTTTATAATATTTTATTATTTTTTAAAAATACACGTGGCACCTACAGGATGAGCACAGAAATAGTTACACATATCCCCTACTGGGTTGTAGAATGCGTCTCTTCGAAGCAATTATTTGATACCTATAATTAACAGCGTTGTCACTGATACTTTATTGATCTCCTTTAAAAGGATGCGAACTTTGTGTGCCACTTTGCTAACCATCAGAGCTTTATCTTCAAAGGTTACCTTTTTCCTTGTTACCCAAAGGCCCGGATAACAAAAACATGGAAGAGTCTCGAATATACATATGAATATAAGAAATTTACATAAAAATATTGCTATATACTTTGATGATCATCAACATTCATGACTTCCTCAATCTCTTCTACTATGTTGGATGCTATTAAACCGATGTCATCTTCATCTACAATCTTTTCTTCTCCATTCAACATTATTTCTATTGTTTTCAATTTTGTACCCATTTTTATCATCTTATCAAGCATTTACTTCATCAACTTCACAGAGTTCTTGGTCAGTTTGTTTTGATTCTGAACTTTCATTAATTCTCTTCAATTTGATCTTTTATAACTTCTTGGTTTTCTTATATATTTGCATACTTAGATAATAGATTCTATATTCTTCAAAATATTTCTCAATCCTTCACAATTTTCTATCGGAGGTTCATTTCATAAAGGTTGTTATAGCGTAATTTTCCACCTTGTGAGCATCAGCATTGATTGTCCTTCAGGATCCATTTTACTAACTCAAATCCATCATTTTCCCTCTAGGAACACACAAATCCTTATTTTTGTTCTTGTACGCTGGTTGTTCTACTATAGCCAGCGTACACGCAGGATGATCCACTATAGCCCGCGGGTACCAAGTAAAATGGTAAAAATCATTAGAAAATTACTTTTACTCCCAAAAAGTGGTCTTATGGTGACCTTTGGCCCTCCATATACCCTGGAACGCCTCGATGTGTCCTTTCACTTACCTTTGGAAGGCTATATATTGAGCTCTTATGGTGTATGGAAGGGAGGAGAAAGAGAAAGCAAGATAAATCTAGTGTATTTTTGCCGTGACTTGAGTCTACACTCATTGATCCTTGTTGTTGTGAACTCCTTATGTTCACTTACCAAACTCCTTTCATAGTTTGAATTTGCCATTGCATGGGGGATTGAAGTGGTGGAGGCACAAGTGGAGAGACCCAGTGCTTGGTTCAGATTGGTTGCTGGCAAGAGGTCGTATATTGTACTTCTTGTTATTCATTAATGGAAATACTCATTTTCTCGTCCAATTGATGTTGTGAATATT
Organism: Larix kaempferi; assembly: GCA_027924585.1. Classification (NCBI taxonomy): domain Eukaryota; kingdom Viridiplantae; phylum Streptophyta; class Pinopsida; order Pinales; family Pinaceae; genus Larix; species Larix kaempferi. The sequence continues at coordinate 12,345,820 of BSBM01000248.1, forward strand.
GTTTAATTACATTGGGTTATATTTGCTTATAATATCATGGATCATGCTATTGATTATGCTAATGTCTTTCACATGTTATATGCACTTGCTTGTAGTTGTTGTTGAGACTAATCTGCAGGTTCAAGTGTAGAAGCTGAAATATCAACGGGGATCTACTTTGAACATCCGGTTGAAGGTTGGTCTTTTCTCCATTATCTTAGCATTGTCATTTATATAGCATTGCATTGGAAATTGAGTTATTTTCTGGCAGTCATCTGTCTGTTGTGGTCTACCCCAAGCCATAGGAAGTTTTCTCCGTATCAGAAATGGCATCAATGGCAACCACATTCAACAATTTGGTAAATTTTTCGTACAAGAGTGCTTAGCATATTACTCTTGTTGGGTCAATACTGTTCTTTTTTTTCAGCATATAACTCTCAATTCTCATATAATTTCATGCATTGGATTTTATGTTTTTATTTCTTTCAACATGGGAAACCAAAAGAAACGTGAAAGAAAATATGATCGCACCAGAGATGATGAAGAGGTAAGGAAAGAGAGATCTCATGTTTCTATGAGAAATTTAAGAGAAAAAAGAGCAATTGAAATAAACGTGGAGGCACATGGCGGTGACGAAGAAATGCAAAATGTGAATGCACATGGCAGTGACGAAGAAATGCAAAATGTGAATGCACATGGTGGTGATGAAGGAATGCAAATAGTCGAGGAGCACGTTGATGAAAGAAATGAGGAACATGGAGGCGACGAAGAAAATGACAAATATGAGGCAAACTATGGGTAGTGTTGATATTGAGACCATGATTGGTGAGTAAATAATTTTTTATATGTTTATAATTTACTTTATAATACTTGAGTATATATATATATATTTGATTTGAAAGTTCACAATCTTATAAATTTATATTTATTTTTATGTAGGGTCGACATCCAACATACAACATCCTACCATAGTTACCAATTTACAGAGATTAACTAGAAGCTGCAACAATATCATCATTGACGACAATTTTTTGGAGAATTTGGATCCAAGTAAAATTGAAGAAGTCGGACCTCCGATGCCTGATCATACAGCTCGTTATAGAGCAGATAAGATGGTCAAAAAATATTTTGAAGGTATTTCTGTCATACAACAAGCTCAATTGTTACATAGTTCGTTAAAGCGAAAAATGTCTAAGAGATGCAATTACATTATTGGGCATTCAAAGTGCCAAAGAGGCTAAATCAAATCAGATTGTATCACAAAATCTGACCTCGGTCCTTGCATCACTTGCAAGAAAACGATCTCATAATTTCATGGTTGCTCGTAAAGCAATTCTAACATGGGTTGTGGCAAAAAACACTACAACCAGTTGTTTGTTGTTTACAACTACAAGAACATTAAAAACATCAAGAAAAAGTTTATGGAAGCATAAAAACATTAGGGTTCAGTTAGATGAGGATGATGAAGTTGCATGCTGGGGTGTTATTTGTAGCAAACCTTATCAAGATAGACTTCCAGATAATGTGAGGGACAGGGTGAAAGAGTTTTGGCATGTAAACTCGCGTGTCTTACCAAATGAAAAGGATGTTGTGCAACGTCGTATATCGAAAGGGAACTATGAAACTCATGCCAAACACATAACAACGATCACTCAAGTGGAAATGTTCAAAATTTTTATGGAGAGTAATGTTGATGTGAAGATTGCCCTTAGCACATTTGTGAAGCTTAAACCATGGTATGTCAGGCCCATCGTTGTTCGCAACACATGTTTTTGTTGATACCATGTAGAATTCAAATTATATTTTGAGACATTTCTAACTTTTAGCATGCAGTGTTGGCCAAATAACCCCCCTCCTTCGAGTGTTCTTGAATTTGTATCTGAAATATTATGTGTGCGAGAGAATCATCAAGTACTCTATAAGAAACGATGTGTCGGAGGTAAAAAATGTGAGGAATGTTCTAATTTGGCCCTTTTTAATGCTAACTACCCCATTGATGCAAATGATCCTCAATTGTCAAATCGAATTATGAAATGAAAGAGATATGTTTATGTTGATTATACTACAGTTACAGATTCAACGACGACATCAAGAAAGCTTAATTTAGTTGAAAGTGATATCTCTTCGACATATTTTATGAATTTGTTCAGGGATCAAATATATAAATATATCAAGCACTCTCACTCAGCACGATGGCAGGACTTACAGTTCAAGCAATCACGAGATGTATTTCCAAAAGGGACAATATTATCCATTGTCGATTTTGTAGAAAATTACACTTTCACTCCACAAAAGGAGATACAGAGTGAGTATTATCATTCAGATCAGGTATCAACGTATGGACATGCAGAGCTTGATGTCGATGGTTTTGATAGCAATGAAAATAATCCTAAAGTGATTAAGGAGTATCATTTCTACATCAGTGATTATCGTACACATGATACATGTTTTTTCCAGCATTGTTTTGGTATGCTTTTTAAAGAATTATCAAGAAGAAGGGTCACTTTTAAAGAACATTGGGTGTGGTTAGATGGTTGTGCTGGTCAGTTTAAATCTACACGATCATTCTTATGGTTGTATCGCCTTCATAGAAACACAGATGTTCGCCACACATGGAGATTTTTTGAAACGAGACATGGAAAAGGAGAACATGATGGTGCTAGGGCTTGCATGAAACGTGCACTTAGGAGATATCAAATGAATCACTCTGCTTCTCGCCTTGCAAATTCAAATGATGTTGTTAATTGGTGCAAATAAAATTTGAGCCATGAATTCAATGAAAGGATGGGTAATGTGAGAAGGTTTTTCTGGAATATTGCAATGGGCGATGTTGAGAGATCAATGCCACATAATTGTACTGCAATCCCGAAAACAAGGGGCTTACACTCCATTAAAAGTAAGAAAATGGCAAATATACACGCAATCGAGAAACGAAAGTACTCTTGCTTATGTCTTGCATGTATTGATGATGTAGAGTCTTTGGATGAGTGTTAAAACCAAACTAACAAATTTGTGAAACCATGGAGACACCAAGAAATGACACCACTGCCCCCATTTGGAAATATTAGCGATGTAGAGTGCGACAATGAAGCAGTTGTGATTGACAAAGATTATGATCATGTTTCTGATTTGGTTAGAGAAGCTGATGTATTTGGAGTCATTGCACTGATAGATAATCTAGAAAATGTGCATTATTATTTATTGAGATGCACTAGGTCGAAAAGCATGTTGATGTAAGAATTTAAAGACCCGTCAAATTATACGTATGCAGTGGGTTCAATGGTTTTAATGGGACATTTCTTTGCAGAAGTAAGGGAATGTAAAGACCATATTCTTTTTCAATACTACGAGTCAGATGTTATATGTACTCAATACAGTCATTTGTTCATAGAAGCCCAATTGCAGTTGAAGGCAGTCAAGAGTAGGAAAAATTCCAAGCATCGACAATGGAAATTGTTGATAGAAGATCATAATATCATTCTTGAAAACATGCCACTGGCACATTTCATATGATTCAAGAACACATCAAGGTTGACGAATGTTTTCTTTGATTCTAGGGTGGGTGGGTGGGTGGTTGGGGCCAAATGAGCTTCCACCTTCACGTGGTTGGCCTTGTCAGTAGAGAATATATATAATTCTCAAAACTAAGAGAAGCTCTTTTTAACAACATATCCAATGATAACTCAAGTCCATATTGAACTTGCAACTTCACCATTATATGACAATGATCACGTTAATGACTCCTTCTAAATAGTAGTCATTCATGCTAGGCTCCAATTTTCCACCCATAAAGTACACCAAAATAAATGAGAACTTATATAGTGATCCAGCTTGGATCAGTAGATCCTTATTGACCATATTTAGATGCCTTCACTAGTAATTCCTTGATTTGCACATTAGAGATGCATTCACTCTCAAGCAAACTTTACATATGATCCCTTTTGTGATAGCTACATAGATTACCTCCTTTCATAAGGTTGGATGTTTTAGTGGTATAAAGTGCTTGTAAATAACATTGAGATAGACAACACTACACTCCTTCAACATTTTCCCTTAAACTACACCATTTGGGCACTATATTGTTGCATGTTGAGGATTCATAGGAGGATCAAATTCACAATTGATATCTTGTTTCATATTTACCACTATATTCAATACTCTTTATTACTAATAATGACATACATGAAGCTCGTAACATAATAGATTTTGTGGATTTTCTGGGGAGTACAGAGAGGGAGACCCGACGTTCTTGCTAGAGTAGCTTGGTTTTGAGGCTTGAATGCGCGACTTGCAGCCGCCATGGCTGCTCCTGTGGGAGGGGATCCCCCTCCCTCCTCACCGATCTCGGTGGCAGAAGCCTTCAGAAGGCTCATCGGCCCCCATGGGAAGAAACCATCGGCCCCTGCGGTTCCGAAATTCATAAAAAAACTTGATGCAATTCCTGAAATCACCTTGCCAGCTGAGAAGGCCATCAAAACAGCACTGGCCTTGGCAGAACGAGGGTTGGTTGGCCAGTTTATGGGTTTATGGCCATCAACTAGAACAACAGACGACTGGATCCAACGGAACTGGAGGCCTCATCTGAAACACAGCGTGACTTGCTACCCAGTGGGAAGGGGTTTTTACATTTTTGAATTCATATCCAAAGAAGATCGAGATCTAATCTTCAGAAACAGACCCTATTTCATGGGATCTCAAGGTTTATATCTCAACCGATGGACCCCTGATTTTGATCCAAGTGTAGACGTCCCAAAAGAGGTGCCGATCTGGGTTCATCTCCCAAACCTGCCAGCACACTACTAGAACATCGATGCGCTAGAAATGATTGGGAATGGCCTGGGTAGATACATCGACAAAGCAGACCCAAAGGGGCAATACTCCTGTGCCAGGATATGTGTGGAGGTAGATCTTGAAGCAGGTCTTCCAGAAGCAATCAAATTATCCATTGGTTCCTGGCATCACTATCAAAAGCTGGACTATGAGCAGCTGCCTTTCAAATGTAGGCAATGTCATGAGCACGGCCATTTCCTAAGGTCCTGCCCCAAAGCCCAACCTCAGGAGGAGATCGAAGGCTAGCAAAAAGTCAAGAAAGGAAAAGCGGCACCCAAAAATCAAGAAAAAAGAACTGCAAACACCATGCAAATACCTGATCCAAAAAAACCTACTAAAGGCAAAGAACCAGAAGTGGGGAAAGAAGCAGCTGATCCAAACAAGATCTCCACATCGAATAAGGCAACTCCTCCTCAAGATCCAGTAATAGAAGTAGTTGTATTGGAAAATAATATAGAGCATGGCCTCGAAGAAACACTAGAATCTGGAGAAATACCCCAGGGAACAAATGAGGAATATCCAACTCAAGCCCATGAAGAAACCCAACCTTCAGAATCCCACAGCGGCCCGTCCAATCCTGATCCGGATCCCACAAATTCTAAAGATCTGATCCATTCTGGAATCTGGCCCTGGAGGGTACACTGATGAAGATGCCTCTGAAAATAGCAGCTCACATGCAACTCCTATACAGCCCGCTAAAGTTCTAGGCCGCAAATCAAAGAAAAAGAATAGAGAAGAGAAATCTCTCCGAGACATAAACAAAGGTTCTCAAAAAACCCATGACACAATGATAAACACCAGATCAAAGCAAGGTCCGGGCCCCAAAGGGGCCACTAATCCAAAGAAAGCTTAAATGCGTTACGTCTCCTGGAATTGCAGAGGTCTAGGCTCCAAAGCCAAAGAAGAAGCACTGAAAGACATCATAAGAATTAACAAGCCTGACATCCTCTTAGTTCAGGAGATGAAGCTGGAGGACTCAATCCTCTACCAATCTGGAAACAATTTCTGGAAAAAAGGACCTGGGAAAGCAATCAGCTCAAGAGGAGCCTCGGGAGGTATAGCTACATTCTGGGACGCCTCCAAATTTTATCTTCTCGCAGAACACCGCAACATGCACTGTATCTACACCAATCTCTGCCATAAAGAATCCGGTCTACAAGTAAGTCTCTTCAATCTATACGTTCCTAATCTCTCCTCCGAAAAATCTCTTTGCTGGGATTCTTTGGAATCCTTCCTCAACTTGCACAATCCTAGAAACATTATCTTAGCAGGGGACCTCAATGTTACGCTCTCAATTGATGAAAAGAAAGGAGGATCTCCAATTAGAGACCAATCCAGGGAATGGGTGGAGGACCTTATCCTGGGGTGGGACCTTATGGACATAAAAACTTCTATTGGAATTTTCAACTGGACAAACAAAAGGCTGGGCCCTGGTCACATAGCGGCTCGCTTAGACAGATTTCTGGTCCAATCAGATTTCCTCACCCTTGGACTGTTGGCCTCATCCAAAATCCTTCCCAACTGCATCTCGGAACATAAACCCATCCTCCTGGAGCTCTCCTCTGAACCCAACCTGGGCTCGATACCCTTCCGATTCAGCCCGCTCTGGATCATCCAAGAAGACTTTCTCCATGTTGTTTCTGACTCCTAGACCATCCCAATCCCTGGGTCCCCCTCCTATTCCTGGGAACAGAAATTAAAAAGGCTAAAAAAGGACCTTAAAGCCTGGGCCAATCGCATCAAATCTCCCACCTCGAGCATAATTGATTCTCAAAAAGTTCTTGAATCTCACCAGCTAGCCTTGGAATCTATCTCTATCTCCCCTCAGAACCAAGCTATCGAAACTGAACTCCAAAAACATTTCTACAAAGCCTGCAGAGTAGAAGAGGAATACTGGCGACAAAAATCCAGGAGCTTGTGGCTCGAAAGCGGTGACAAAAACACCTCTTACTTTCATAAGCAAGCTGAGGCCCAGAAGAATTACAAGGCTGTCACTGAGATTAACTATCAAGGCTCTCTGGTAAAGAATTTTGACGACATCAAAAATGCGGCCTTCAACACCTTCAAAGACCTCTTCACTGCCCCGGATGAAGACCCTCTCAATCCTCTTGACCATCCCCTTGATCTCATCCCCAATCTAGTCCATGATGTAGATAACCTCTTCCTCACAGCCCCTATTTCTCTGAAGGAACTCAAACTAGCCCTATTCCGATTAGAACCTGATAGCGCCCCGGGACCGGATGGGTTCACAGCAAGATTCTATACTTGATGCTGGGACTTGATAAAGCTTGATCTCCTCAGAATGGTAAGGCATACCCAAACCACCAACAAGCTGGGTTGGAGTATGAACTTGGCCTTCCTCACTCTGATCCCAAAAGAAAAAGGGACCAACCATTTCTCTAGATTCAGGCCCATCTCTCTCTGCAACCTGAGCTATAAAATTGTAACCAAAATAATTGCAAACAGAATCAAAAAGATTCTTCCTCGTATAATCCCGAAAAACCAAGGGGGTTTCATCAAAGGCCGCAAGATTCAAGACAACATTCTGTTGGTCCAAGAAGCCATCCACTCCAGCAACCAGTTCAAAGAAGAAGGAATGGTGATAAAACTTGACCTGGCCAATGCTTTTGACAGGGTAAGACACGAATTCTTGTTTCTTGTCATGAAGAAACTTGGCTTTTCTGCTTCCCTTATAAACTGGATCCAAGGCTGCATAAGCTCACCCTAGATTTCCCCTCTCGTCAATGGTCGATCCATGGATTTCTTCCAAGCATCCCGGGGCTTAAGACAAGGCTGCCCCCTTTCACCTCTTCTCTATGCAATACAAGCTTCTGTTCTGAGCTTCCAACTGATCGAGGCCTAGCAATGAAATGCATTCCCAGGACTCCAATTGGCAGCAAATGTAAAAAAAATCAACCATGTGCAATTTGCAGATGACACTTTGTTACTGGGAGGAACCAATACCCAAGCAGCCAGAAAATTCAAACAAGAGCTGAATATCTACAAATAAGTTTCAGGCAGTAAGATTAACTTCCAAAAAAGCAAGATCTATGGTTGGAATTGCACTATTAGAGACCTGGGCGAGATAGCCAGAATTTTAGGAATGGAAGCGGTCCATGATTGGGACTCTATCACTTATCTAGGCGTGCCAATTTCCAAAGGTACACCGAAAGTCAATCAATGGACTCCCATCCTGGATAAATTCAAAAGTCGAATCCAAAATTGGCGCTCAAACTAGCTAAATCAGGCTGGAAAGACTGTGCTCCTCAAATCGGTCTTGATGAGTATCCCGATCTATCAAAATTCCATCCTTATCGCTCCCGCTTCCATTATTGGGAAAATGGAAGGACTAATAAGGAAATTTCTTTGGGAAGGAGGCAAAGGAAACCTTCACAGAATCCATCTGGTAAGTTGGGACAAAATCCAAAAACCTTACAAAGAAGGAGGACTGCAAATCAGAAGCCTAGCCAGACAGAACTTGGACATGGGAGCAAAAATACTCTGGAGTCTAGTCTCAGGCCACAAAAGTTGGAGCAAGAAAGTCATAAGGAAAAAATATTTCCTAGGATCAAGGTTAAGATGCCTAGACAAGCCATCTCTCCGCAAGAAAGGCTCCCCAATCTTCACACTCTACTCTAAGGCTCTAAAGCACTTTACAAACCTCCTTTACTGGATTCCAGGGAACGGGAAAAAAATAAACCTCTGGGAGGACTCAATCTTGGGATACCAACCTCTAGGATAGGTCCCAGAAATTGGGAATTTAAAAATTTGGTTGCAGCACATAAATAAAGAAACGCTCTGGGATATCGCCAGTTGGGAGGAAGAAGGGAATCGAACATGGAAAGACTGGAACCTTGGCAATGTCCCCCTGGATCTAAGAGACGAAGCTGATCTTTTAATTCAACTTCTTCAAGGTAAATCACCGTTGTCTGAGACCACCAAAGATACCAGAGGCTGGGGTCATCTCTCAGGTTGTTATTCTACCGCTGAGGGGTACAAATCTCTTCAAACCGAGTCTTATGCAGCCCCTAATCCTGCAAAATGGAACTTCATCTGGACCTTCCTCTTTATTCCCAAAATTGACTTCTTCTGTTGGACTGTAGCGCACAACAGCATCCTAACAGGTGAAAATCTCAAAAGAAGAGGAATGGAAGGCCCCTCAAGGTGCCCTCTGTGTCTATCAGAAGAAGAAACCATGAATCATCTGCTACTTACCTGCCCCTTCTCCATGGAAGTTTGGGATCTGGTGCTCAATCTAAGCCGTGGCACAATAAACATCCCTGGAAAATTAACCAACCTCTTTACCAATTGGGCTAGAATCTCACCCTTTGATCTTCAAAAGAAAAACCACCTCAAGTCAATTTGGATGTGTATCCCCAAAGTAGTCTGCTGGAAGATCTGACTTGAGTGTAACAGATGCATCTTCAAAGATGAGGTAAGCTCCAGCTCCAAGGTGGCAGCCAAATGCTTAGCTCTCTTGGGTGATGTTGCGAACTCCAGAAGAACTCTTTCGAATACTAGAAGTCTTAATCCTGTCGAAGCAAGCTGGTTGACAAATTTATCCCTAAAAGATATCCCCGCTCCTATGGCTTCCACAAGCCATGAGAAATGGGAAATCCAACTAGATGAGATCGAGTTCCTAAAATGGAGAACCACGTTAAATTAATGCTGCTTCTTCTTTGATGGGGCCTCCAAGGGAAACCTAGGTCAAGTTGGAGCAGGGGGTGTCCTCCTCAATACAGAGAATGTAATCCTTTCTACCTTTGCATGGGGATTAGGTCTGGACTCAAACAACAAAGCGGAAGCTTTGGCCCTCTGGCAAGGTCTAAAGCAGGCTCAAATTAACAACATTATTAAGATCACGGTTTTCAGAGACTCAAGGATCATCTTCCAAGCTCTAATCCAAAAGAATCTCTCCCATTAGATCAACATCTCAAGGATCCTCCAAAAAATATTCATGGTAGCCTCGAAGTTCCGGAAAATTCGATTCTATCATGTCCTACGGGACCTCAATGGTCAAGCTGACGCTGAAGCAAACAGAGCCGCTCTCCTGGGCAGGAGCATCATTTCTGTAAATGGCAGAGAATCAACCTGCAGTATCCCTTAAGTCAGAAATGCTATCTAAGTGGAATTTCTTCTGGTCCTCCGTGCGTTTATCATGTCAGGATTACATTATGGTCAAGCACGCTCTCACTATTGGAATTCACTATTGCTAGATTCTTTCGGACCAAATCACATGCGCTTGTGACTGTCTGGGACCTTCTTCAGCCTACAAAGCCAAACCAAGAGGAAGCTACATCTCAAATCGGCGATCTATTTGCTCTGCCCCAAGTAGTAGCAATAAGAAGTCCAGAAGTGCAACGAAGAAGCGATCATGGCTTCGGTGGGTGCTACTTCTGGCAACCAATCAGTGGTGGTGCACCTTGCAACAGGCCCTCGATGCCAATTCAAACGCTGCAGAAGATCTCAACCAGTGGAAAAAACTCAACGCAAAGCTCCGAATTAAAGAGGAGATCATAGACTCTAGAGATGGAATGGAACACTCGCAGGACGTGATCTACACTCACTTCAAAGACGAGGCAAACACTACAGGAGACTTTGGGAATAGAATCACCACTCTGGAAGCATCTGTCAAAAGGTCTTGGAGAAACTCAGCTTCAAATAATCCCAACCCTACTTTCACCAGCTGCTCATCTCGATGGTTTAGGAACTACTGTCTGCTTTGGAATTCTCGCTGTAATTTTGTTTGTCTATGTCTGCTATCTATCCCTGGAATCTATGGGCATGCTAAGCTCATGAATTTTGATTTACCAGGCTATGCTCTCTATGTAATGAAGCTCCCGGTGGCTGATTCACCGGACACTAATTAACCTTCCCTTTGTTATGGTAAAAAAAATAATAATGACATAAATGATGTTTGGAACAAATTCTATCTCTATATCTAATGAGTTGGTTCCAACATGTCCTTTATCAAAATCAAGGGCCCAACAAGCCTCGACCACATCTATTGGCTCACTTTGAGTGAAATTTGGATTTTTTTCTCCAAACAAAGGGCCTGATTCCTTCAACCATTTTCCTTCTAAATCCACCAATTGATCAGCCAATTCTACACCTGAATAAAATTTTATTGCAATTCATTAATTTGTTTCTCCTTTTTCTTGACAATCTTCATCTAATTTGGGGTGTTATTATACATATATTTGCATTATGTTCTCATAACTTGAAGTTACATTTTTGCTTATTTTATTGATTGGGTAACTAGGTCATTGGTGTTCAATAGTTGTGATTCCTCTCCCTATGCATTGAATTTTTATTCTTCTAGAAACTAATATAGTGAATTCTTTTCCTCCCTAATCACTTTTACTACTCTACTAGAATTGCCAACAATTATTCTAGTGAAAAATATACAATATTTGAGTATTTTTTTTGTATGGATGGCCACACATGGATGAATACATATCTGAAAACTTAAATCTAATTGTCCATAGCATGATTATGAAAATGGAAAGTATGTTTAAGTGTCATCTACTTGCACTTGCAATTCATGATTCTCTATGTAGTTGCAAGTGTATTGCTCTGGTTGTAAGAGGCAATGACCGAGTTCATTACCAAAGATGTAATGTTGTTGTATTGGGTCATAAGTGGAGACCTATTTTATATTAGATGGTTGGGATTATTCATAATTAAATGGTGGTGTAGTAGGGTGCATTCAGGACAATGTTGGCTCATTGAGGGTATATGTATCCATGTGATTATGTGCCTCATTTAAATTTAAATTTTGTGATTGCAGATAATTAGATAGTAATATAGTGGATTCAAAATTGTACATATGTTGTGATGTACTATACACATTCAAATCTACGTTGACATCCCTTCATCAGTTGATATCAATACTCTCTATTTTTGTCTAGAAAAGAAATCACTTGAATGCTGGAAATGCAAAATTTCGTGAAAGGGGCCGAACATGTCCTTTTTCTTAAGAGGGCATTTTCTGGGAAAGTTTGATGATCTATAGCACTACTTTTGCCAACATATTAAAAAGGCAAGTTCATCACACATTTCGGCCAGTTATATGCCATAAATTCCAGTAGAAGATACCCATCACTTGTAACGATCAACACACTGCAAAAGGAAGATCCTTTACACTTTTTAGATCTCATTATACCAACCCTAGATCTATTTTCCAAACCCACAAGGGTTTTCATTTATAAGCCTATTTACAACAGTAGTTAAGGGTAGATTTGTGATGTAAAATGGGTTGTTAAAAAAGATTTTTTCCAAGATCTAAAATTATATTTCCATTTTGAAAAAAACCAAACTCACAAATATGTTACTAAATAAGGACACGACACAAAGAAGATGGATATTGATGATATCTTGGTCGGATTTGGAAGTTGCAAAAGTAGTATGAGTGCAAATAAAATGGCTTTTTGCATTAGATATTTGATAGCAATGGTAGAAAAATACTTGAATCATGCAATAGTTAATTTCACATAATTTGTTCACTGATGGAAGAGAGGCTGAGCTATTTTCTAGATGAGCAGGATATGGTGCTTCTACACCATGAAGCGGAAGTAATATATGATGATGGAAGGCCGAGAAAACGTCACACAACAACTCTTCTTAAGCCTGAAAAAAATGTAAATGATAAATTTGGAAGGAAAATGGCTCACGTCAAGTCCATAAATCATAAGAACCACAACCCCACATCCAAAAGAGGGCATTGATCGATTGTTCCACACATTGATTGGACCATCCACCAATTGTGAATAACTACTAGAAAGGTAGCAATATTCCTAATGAGTATAGTCCGACAACTGATATCAAAGAGGCCTATGGGTAGTGCAACATAGTTGGGAAAGATGGAATGTATGTTGGATAGTTACTACATTATTTCTAAAGTCGAGGATTGGTTGAAGCCGAGAACAAATTATTATAGATGCTTCATACTGAAAATCAATGGATTTTCTTGATTGTTGAACATTTTTTCTTCAAAAGAACACTCCAATCCATGTAATGTGTTCTTCTTTTAAAGAAGACATCTTTTTGGGAAAGAAAATATGTCTTAAATCCTTCCTATTATTGAAAATAGAAGGAGTACATTTCAAGTTCAAAGGCCCCGGGATATAAAAAATAGAAAACATTCCCAAGCTGGGGCGTCTACTAAAAAATACACATGTATAGAAGATATCATAGAAATCATAACTTCATCAGAAACCTAATATCATAAAGTCAACAATAATAACATCATCAGAAGCCTAAGGTATGATACCAAGTTATAAGTAAATAAGTTTCAGGGGAAGAGTTCTAAAGAAAGCATTTTCTATAAAGGGGCAGCTTGCAATATACTTGATGAATAATATTATTAATGTGCATTCATTGTCACTACTATGAGGATAATAATATCGATAATAAGCAAGTCTTTGTCACCAATCTTGTACCATCCACCAGTTTTGAAAATAGTAGTTTCATCTTGCATTAGGACCCCTTCAGAGTATTTTAATGTAACAACTCCAGTTTTGCTCAACTAATTTTCATCTTCATGTCCGCAAGGAATTTTTCAAGGTAAGAAAATTTTACACCAGACAACAACACACATTTTTTTGTAAGTATAATTCAAACAACACAGACGAAATGACCTCTGAATTTTACATTTTCTATTGTCTCAAACAATCTCACAATACAGTTGTTTGCCAACATGAAAAACTATATTAGATGATGAAAAATCACAAATAAAAGTTCCATTATATTTTGTTGCATCAAATACTCTTGAAGATCAGTAAAACTGCACACAATTGGTCTATACATAGTAATTACAAACTGCATGTCCATTAACTTTCTTTTTTTATGATATATCAAAAGGTAAGCTCCAAGATATATATCTCTAGAAGGTACAGAAATATTTTTTTGTGAAAAGGATGTAACTCCTCATTATCCATCCCAATAAACAATAACACATGAGAGATCATGCCTTGAAAATCCAAAACAAGTCTCATTTTCCAAGATTGGGTTATATTTGCTTATAATATCATGGATCATGCTATTGATTATGCTAATGTCTTTCACATGTTATATGCACTTGCTTGTACTTCTTGTTGAGACTAATCTGCAGGTTCAAGTGTAGAAGTTCAAATCTCAACGGGGATGTACTTCGAATATCCGGTTGAAGGTTGGTCTTTTTTCCACTATCTTAGCATTATCATTTATATAGCATTGCATTGGAAATTGAGTTATTTTCTGGTAGTCATCTGTCTGTTGTGGTCTACCCCAAGCCATAGGAAGTTTTCTCTGTAACAGAAATGGCATCAATGACAACCACATTCAACAATTTGGTAAATTTTTCGTACAAGAGTGCTTAGCATATTACTCTTGTTGGGTCAATACTATTCTTTTTTTTCAGCATATAACTCTCAATTCTCATATAATTTCATGCATTGGATTTTATGTTTTATTTCTTTCAACATGGGGAACCAAAAGAAACGTGTAAGAAAATGTGATCACACCAGAGCTGATGAAGAGGCAAGGAAAGAGAGATCTCGTGTTTCTATGAGAAATTTAAGAGAAAAAAGAGCAATTGAAATAAACGTGGAGGCACATGGCGGTGACGAAGAAATGCAAAATGTGAATGCACATGGCAGTGACGAAGAAATGCAAAATGTGAATGCACATGGTGGTGATGAAGGAATGCAAATAGTCGAGGAGCATGTTGATGAAAGAAATGAGGAACATGGAGGTGACGACGAAATGACAAATATGGAGCAAACTATGGGTAGCGTTGATATTGAGACCATGATTGGTGAGTAAATAATTTTTTATATGTTTATAATTTACTTTATAATACTTGAGTATATATATATATATATATATATATATATATATATATATATATTTGATTTGAAAGTTCACAATCTTATAAATTTATATTTATTTTTATGCAGGGTCGACATCCAACATACAACATCCTACCACAGTTACCAATTTGCAGAGATTAACTAGAAGCTGCAACAATATCGTCATTGATGATAATTTTTTGGAGAATTTGGATTCAAGTAAAATTGAACAAATGGGACCTCCCATGCGTGATCATACAACTCGTTATAGAGCAAATAAGATAGTCAAAAAATATTTTGAAGGTATTTCTGTCATACAACAAGCTCAATTGTTACATAGTTTGTTAAAGCAAAAAATGTCTAAGAGATGCAATTACATTATTGGGCATTCAAAGTGCCAAAGAGGCTAAATCAAATCAGATTGTATCACAAAATCTGACCTCGGTCCTTGCATCACTTGCAAGAAAACGATCTCATAATTTGATGGTTGCTCGTAAAGCAATTCTAACAGGGGTTGTGACAAAAAACAATACAACCAGTCGTTTGTTGTCTATGACTACAAGAACGTTAAAAACATCAAGAAAATTTTTATGGAAGCATAAAAACCTTAGTGTTCAGTTAGATGAGGATGATGAAGTTGCATGTTGGGGTGTTATCTATAGGAAACCTTATCAAGATAGACTTCCAGATAATGTGAGGGACAGGGTGAAAGAGTTTTGGCATGTAAACTCGCGTGTCTTACCAAATGAAAAGGATGTTGTGAAACATCGTATATCGAAACGGAACTATGAAACTCATGCCAAACACATAACAACGATCACTCAAGTGGAAATGTTCAAAATTTTTATGGAGAGTAATGTTGATGTGAAGATTGCCCTTAGCACATTTGTGAAGCTTAAACCATGGTATGTCAGGCCCATCGTTGTTCGTGACACATGTTGTTGTCGATACCATGTAGAATTCAAATTATATTTTGAGACATTTCTAACTTTTGGCATGCAGTGTTGGCCAAATCACCCCCTGCTTCGAGTGTTCGTGAATTTGTATCTGAAATATTATGTGCGTGAGAGAATCATTAAGTATTCTATAAAAACGATGTGTCGGAGGTAAAAAATTTGAGGAATGTTTTGATTTGGCCCTTTTTAATGCTAACTACCCCATTGATGCAAACGATCCTCAATTGTCAAATCGCATTGTGAAATGCAAGAGATATGTTTATGTTGATTATACTGCAGTTACAGATTCAACGACAACATCAAGAAAGCTTAATTTAGTTGAAAGTGATATCTCTTTGACATATTTTATGAATTTGTTCAGGGATCAAATATATAAATATATCAAGCACTCTCACTCAGCACGATGGCAAGACTTACAGTTCAAGAAATCACGAGATGTATTTCCAAAAGGGACAATATTATCCATTGTCGATTATGCAGAAAATTACACTTTCACTCCACAAAAGGAGATACAAAGTGAGTATTATCATTCAGATCAGGCATCTACGTATGGACATGTAGAGCTTGATGTCGATGGTTTTGATAGCAATGAAAATAATCGTGAAGTGATTAAGGAGTATCATTTCTACATCAGTGATGATCGTACACATGATAGATGTTTTTTCTAGCATTGTTTTGGTATGCTTTTTAAAGAATTATCAAGAAGAAGGGTCACTTTTAAAGAACATTGGGTGTGGTCAGATGGTTGTGTTGGTTAGTTTAAATCTACACGATCATTCTTATGATTGTCTCGCCTTCATAGAAACACGGATGTTCGCCACACATGGAGATTTTTTGAAACGAGACATGGAAAAGGAGAACATGATGGTGTTGGGGCCTGCGTGAAACGTGCACTTAGGAGATATCAAATGAATCACTCTGCTTCTCACCTTGCAAATTCAAACAATGTTGTTAATTGGTGCAAACAAAATTTGAGCCATGAATTCAATGAAAGGATGGGTAATGTGAGAAGGTTTTTCTGGAATATTGCAATGGGCGATGTTGAGAGATAAATGCCACATAATTGTACTGCAATCCCAAAAACAAGGGGCTTACACTCCATTAGGAGTAAGAAAATGGCAAATATACACGCAATCGAGAAACAAAAGTACTCTTGCTTATGTCTTGCATGTATTGATGATGTAGAGTCTTTGGATGAGTGTCAAAACCAAACTAACAAATTTGTGAAACCATGGAAACACCAAGAATTGACACCATTGCCCCCATTTGGAAATATTAGCGATGTAGAGCGCGACAATGAAGCAGTTGTGATTGACAAAGATTATGATTGTGTTTCTAATTTGGTTAGAGAAGCTGATGTATTTGCAGTCATTGCACCGACAGATAATTCATAAAATGTGCATTATTATTTATTGAGATGCACTAGGTCGAAAAGCACGTTGATGCAAGAATTTAAAGACCCGTCAAATTATACGTATGCAGTGGGATCAATGGTTTTAATGGGACATTTCTTTGCAGAAGTAAGGAAATGTAAAGACCATATTCTTTTTCAAGACTACGAGTCATATGTTATATGTGCTCAATACAGTCATTTGGTCATAGCAGCCCGATTGCAGTTGAAGGCAGTCAAGAGTAGGAAAAATTCCAAGCATCGACAATGGAAATTGTTGATAGAAGATCATAATGTCATTCTTGAAAATATGCCACTGGCACATTTCATATGATTCAAGAACACATCAAGGTTGATGAATGTTTTCTTTGATTCTAGGGTGGGTGGGTGGGGCCAAATGAGTTTCCACCTTCATGTGGTTGGCCTCGTCAGTAGAGAATATATATAATTCTCGAAACTAAGAGAAGCTCTTTTTAACAACATATCCAATGATAACTCAAGTCCATATTGAACTTGCAACTTCACCATTATATGACAATGATCACATTAATGACTCCTTCTAAATAGGAGTCATTCATGCTAGGCTCCAATTTTCCACCCATAAAGTACACCAAAATAAATGAGAACTTATATAGTTATCCAACTTGGATCAGTAGATCCTTATTGACCATATTTAGATGCCTTCACTAGTAATTCCTTGATTTGCACATTAGAGACGCATTCACTCTCAAGCAAACTTTACATATGATCCCTTTTTTGATAGCTACATAGATTACCTCCTTTCATAAGGTTGGATGTTTTAGTGGTATAAAGTGCTTCCAAATAACATTAAGATAGACAACACTAGACTCCTTCAACATTTTCCCTTAAACTACACCATTTGGGCACTATATTGTTGCATGTTGATGATTCATAGGAGGATCAATGTCACACTTGATATCTTGTTTCATATTTATCACTATATTCAATACTCTTTATTACTAATAATGACATACATGATGTTTGGAACAACTTCTATCTCTATATCTAATGAGTTGGTTCCAACATGTCCTTTATCAAAATCAAGGGCCCAACAAGCCCTGACCACATCTATTGGCTAACTTTGAGTGAAATTTGGATTTTTTTCTCCAAACAAAGGGCCCAATTCCTTCAACCATTTTCCTTCTAAATCCACCAATTGATCAACCAATTCTACACTTGAATAAAATTTTATTGCAATTCATTAATTTGTTTATCCTTCTTCTTAACAATCTTCATCTAATTTGGGGTGTTATTATACATATATTTGCATTATGTTCTCATAACTTGAAGTTACTTTTTTACTTATTTTATTGATTGGGTAACTAGGTCATTGGTGTTCAATAGTTGTGATTCCTCTCGCTATGCATTGAATTTTTATTCTTCTAGAAACTAATATAGTGAATTCTTTTTCTCCCTAATCACTTTTACTACTCTACTAGAATTGCCAACAATTATTCTAGTGAAAAATATACAATATTTGAGTATTGTTTTTGTATGGATGGCCACACATGGATGAATACATATCTGAAAACTTAAATCTAATTGTCCATAGCATGATTATGAAAATGGAAAGTATGTTTAAGTGTCATCTACTTGCACTTGCAATTCATGATTCTCTATGTAGTTGCGAGTGTATTGCTCTAGTTGTAAGAGGCAATGACTGAGTTCATTACCAAAGATGTAATGTTGTTGTATTGGGTCATAAGTGGAGACCTATTTTATATTAGATGGTTGGGATTATTCATAATTAAATGGTGGTGTAGTAGGGTCCATTTAGGACAATGTTGGCTCATTGAGGGTATATGTATCCATGTGATTATGTGCCTCATTTAAATTGAAATTTTGTGATTGCAGATAATTAGATAGTAATATAGTGGATTCAAAATTGTACATATGTTGTGATGTACTATACACATTTAAATCTATGTTGACATCCCTTCATCCATTCATATCAATACTCTCTATTTTTGTCTAGAAAAGAAATCACTTGAATGCTGGAAATGCAAAATTTCGTGAAAGGGGCTGAACATGTCCTTTTTTTAAGAGGGCATTTTCTTAGAAAGTTTGATGATCTATAGCACTACTTTTGCCAACATATTAAAAAGGCAAGTTCATCACACATTTGGCCCAGTTATATGCCATAAATTCCAGTAGAAGATACCCATCACTTGTAACGATCAACACACTGCAAAAGGAAGATCCTTTACACTTTTTAGATCTCATTATACCAACCCTAGATCTATTTTCCAAACCCACAAGGGTTTTCATTTATAAGCCTATTTACAATAGTAGTTAAGGGTAGATTTGTGATGTAAAATGGGTAGTTAACAAAGAGTCTTTCCAAGATCTAAAATTATATTTCCATTTTGAAAAAAACACCAAACTCACAAATATGTTACTGAATAAGGACACGACACAAAGAAGATGGATATTGATGATATCATGGTCGGATTTGGAAGTTGCAAAAGTAGTATGAGTGCAAATAAAATGGCTTTTTGCATTAGATATTTGATAGCAATGATAGAAAAATACTTGAATCATGCAATAGGTAATTTCATATAATTTGTTCACTGATGGAAGAGCGGCTGAGCTATTTTCTAGATGAGCAGGATATGGTGCTTTTACACCACGAAGTGGAAGTAATATATGATGACGGAAGGCCGATAAAACGTCACACAACAACTCTTCTTAAGCCTGAAAAAAATGTAAATGATAAATTTGGAAGGAAAATGGCTCACGTCAAGTCCATAAAGCATAAGCACCACAACCCCACATCCAAACGAGGGCATTGATCGATTGTTCCACACATTGATTGGACCATCCACCAATTGTGAATAGCTACTAGAAAGGTAGCAATATTCCTAATGAGTATAGTCCAACAACTGATATCAAAGAGGCCTATGGGTAGTGCAACATAGTTGGGAAAGATGGAATGTATGTTGGATAGTTACTGCATTATTTCTAAAGTCGAGGATTGGTTGAAGCCGAGAACAAATTATTATAGATGCTTCATACTGAAAATCAATGGATTTTCTTGATTGTTGAACATTTTTTCTTCAAAAGAACACTCCAATCCATGTAATGTGTTCTTCTTTTAAAGAAGACATCTTTTTGGGAAAGAAAATATGTCTTAAATCCTTCCTATTATTGAAAATAGGAGGAGTACATTTCAAGTTCAAAGGCCCCGGGATATAAAAAATAGAAAACATTCCCAAGCTGAGGCGTCTACTAAAAAATACACATGTATAGAAGATATCATAGAAATCATAACATCATCAGAAACCTAATATCATAAAGTCAACCATAATAACATCATCAGAAGCCTAAGGTATGATACCAAGTTATAAGTAAATAAGTTTCAGGGGCAGAGTTCTAAAGAAAGCATTTTCTATAAAGGGGCAGCTTGCAATATACCTGATGAATAATATTATTAACGTGCATTCATTGTCACTACTATGAGGATAATAATATCGATAATAAGCAAGTCTTTGTCACCAATCTTGTACCATCCACCAGTTTTGAAAATAGTAGTTTCATCTTGCATCAGGACCCCTTCAGAGTATTTTAATGTAACAACTCCAGTTCTGCTCAACTAATTTTCATCTTCATGTCCGCAAGGAATTTTTCAAGGTAAGAAAATTTTACACTAGACAATAACACACATTTTTTTGTAAGTATAATTCAAACAACACAGACGAAATGACCTCTGAATTTTACATTTTCTATTGTCTCAAACATTCTCACAATACAGTTGTTTGCCAACATGAAAAACTATATTAGATGATGAAAAATCACAAATAAAAGTTCCATTATATTTTGTTGCATCAAATACTCTTGAAGATCAGTAAAACTGCACACAATTTGTCTATACATAGTAAATTACAAACTGGATGTCCATTAACTTTCTTTTTTTATGATATATCAAAAGGTAAACTCCAAGATATGTATCTCTAGAAGGTCCAGAAATAATTTTTTGTGAAAAGGATGTAACTCCTCATTATCCATCCCAATAAACAATAACACATGAGAGATCATGCCTTGACAATCCAAGACAAGTCTCGTTTTCCAACACCAGTCACTCTATCAGGTGTATTACTTATAGACCTTTCAATCTTTTCTTGGTAGTAGTGAGAATGTTGATGTTCCATCAAATGTGAAGGAAAGCTTATCACCTGCAAACATTTTCACCAGCACTATCTCTCTCATACTAGGTCGAGCTTCGCGATGAGTGTTGGAAGGGTAAAGCTACATCTCTACATCCTTCAAAAACTGTTATCTCTGCCTCTGGCTCCCAACACAAATCTGATCCTGTGAAAAGTGGTGACATCCTTCCACCCCTGTTTGGTATATGTGCAGCCTAGTACTGCCACCAAGATCTAAGCAAAGCTCTGAAGATATGGTTGATTTATTGAGATTGGGGTTTCATGTTGTTTCAAAAAGAATGAGCTCGTGACCATTGCAAGAAAACATATTCATAGAACCAATTCATCATGTTCAAATTCCCAATTCATCATGTTCAACTTTCTTGCACTACAACCCGTGTTCCATCTCTCTTCCTGTGAAGAAATTGAGACTGGCACGTTGATCCAGGTGAGAAATTTGAGGTGCAGAAGATCAATGAAACAAACCATATGTTGTTCAAATAAACGAAACAATATTAGTTTTGCTGCTCGTAAAATGAGACAAACTTTATTCATTGTCATGTCTCTTCACTCTTAAAGAAAATTACAATAGGCAAGTTTATAAAAAAATCAAATCCATACCTGCATATGCAACTGTAGCACCCGATGCCACTCTTCCTATACAAAAAAAACAGACCAGATTAGTTAATGAACTATATTATATAGATAGTAGAAAAAGCAGCAGCACAACATAAAAAACACATTAGCATTTTAAAACAGACAAGTTCCTTGGATAACAATTTCCAACTTTAAATTTGAAAACCAACTTATATAAAAAACCTAGAAGAAATCGGCACGTGTCTATAATGCGTGCAATCAAATACTCCTGGTTTGTTCTGTTCGTTTCATCATTACTCAGTTATGCTGGAATTAAATGGAATTATCCATTTGACAGAATAATGTGGAACATTAAAGCTCAAGTCTCAAATTTCAACTCTGCTTACCCTGATAAAATATTGGTGCCCAAAATGATCCAAACGAGCCATTTTCAGCCTACGACTTTTTGTATTTGCCAATCGATTTCTGATTTTCTCATTAATGTTTGGTTTCTTGGTTTTCCTCAGTTCACGATCTAAAATAAACTGGTTTTCAAAAGTCAAAATCTGCAACGGAGAAGGACTCGATGGTTATGAACGAGATCCAGGCCGTAATGATGTTTGGTGAGTTTGATGGGCTCTGAGTTATCAGGGAAGCTAAGTGGTGCAAGGCAATATATTTTATCAGGGCATTCCATCACTCGTGGGCTTATTGCTTTAGCTTTGTTTGGGGCACCAATATTTTATCATTGTAGTGGGCAATTGCGAGTGGGCACCAATGGCGTTATGTCTGGCTATACGAACAAACCCTGGAGTTTGGGAATATGTTCGTGTCAATGCCAATGATCTTTCAATAGAGCAGATTACAGTACCAGAATACCTAAAACTTAAGGAATGCCTCGTGGATGAGGAATGGTAAGGAACAATTATGTCTCTGTCTTTTTCTTGGGGAAGTAAAACTGATAACAAATAGAACAAATTTCGTTTTTGCATTTTAAGGTGCCGGGCACACAAGTATGCTTACACTGAAAGTTGCAAATGCATATTGATCTTTCTGGTTTTGTGTTTAGATGTATATAATATCCAAATTCAAGCTTTTAAAAAAAAAAAATATAAGAGTCATACTTGAATTGTGAAAAAGCAAAAAGAAAGAATTGAAATAGAGATTGATTATGATAGTTGTTATTTAAACCTCGTATATATTAGTGATAATGAAAAAAGATAATTATGAATGAGATTTAAGGAAACTCTAAATTTAGGATTGAAGTGAGATTACTAATATTAATTTGTTATAAGTATAATTTATATTAAATAGTTTTTTAATTATTAATTATTGATCCAAATAAAGTTTACGTATTATTTTTTTAAAATTAACTATATATATAATTATTATCTTTATTATGCATTTTGAAAATATCATACTTATAATTAATTATATGGAATATATTTATATTTTAATGGTTCATAAATGTTACTTAAGGAAACTGTGAGAATATTTTAGCTTAACTAAAAACTTTTATAACTCAACTCTCTAAAGGAATAAATATTTTATAAGAATCGACTAAAATGAGAAGATAATTGGGTAGGATATTGACATTTAAATAAAAGATGAGAAGATTTAATAAATTAAAATTAGGATTGTTAAAGAACATAGAGTAGAACATAAAAATATAGTACTGGGAATTAAGTGATTATGAGTGAATTAAGATATATAGTTGAGAATGATAATAATAAAGTAAGGGATTGATAAGATAAGAAAAGAGGAATTGATCATAATGGAAATAAATAAATAAAGATAAAAAGAGTAAAAAGTAAAAGGATGAAAAACCACCACAAATTAAAAAAGAGAGATAAGGAGAATAAAGATGGGTTGATAGTTAAGACATTCATTTATAAACATTTTCAATATTGATTTCTTACCATTAAATCTTAATGGCTAGGTTTTTGTTTTTTATATTATGTATCTTACATCACTCTTCGCTACTTTCAAAAACTTTGTTTGGATGTCCTAATGATCGGTGGAATATCTAACCAAACCCTCCACCCAAATCACCTCCGCTTCCAGCGCCATCGCCCAAGCCTCCTCCCGTGCCACCTCCAGGCCCTCCTCCCAAGCCACCTCCTCCTCCTAATTCTTCGCCACCACTGAGTCTGCCTCCTCCTCCTAACCTTCCTCCGCTTCCGATGGTCTGAGTCGTTCTCAACACCATTAACACTCGTCTCGACGCTCGCAACGTCACCACCATTCTTGCTTAGTCCCACGCCAAGTTCTTGTTGGTCGACTATCAATTCCACTCTCTCACCGAATTAGATGCCCTCGCCCTCCTCGAATAGTCTCTGATCATTCCTCGTTTGATTCTCATACATGATCATGACGATGGCCTTGCCGTTGCTCACATTGCCGGTCTATGTAATCAAGTTGGTGTGGCAATCAGTGGCACCTATGAGGAGCTCGTGCGAGGTGGAGATCCGTGCTTCGATACTGTAAACAAGGTAGGAATTTGAAAAAAATCCACCTGTCAATTTTGCAGGTTTTCATATTATATGTAAACGTTTTAGGATTTCTTCCTTTTATTTGACGGTTAATCCAAAATATAAATAGTATTTGATGAGAAAAATGGCCTATAACAAACATTTTGCCCGTCAAATTTCAGCCCTGACTATAAATCCCACAGACGAGTGGGACTCGATCTGCCTGAACTACACATCCAGAACTTACAATGAGAATGATGGTTTAACAACATTACCAACATTCTTTTTTATTCTAAATTCAATAGATTATGAACATAATTGATTATATTGTTTAATTTATTGTGCAAGGATTTCTGGTTGTAAATTATAGTATCAAAACTAACATAACCTATACAAATTATAATATTAAAGTTATAACCTATACAAATTATAATATTAAAGTTAATATCTAATATCTAATAATATAAATTTAAAATTATGATAACAAAAACTTAATTCTTATATAAATTATAATATTAAAGTGGAGAATAATAATATAATTTTAAAATTACGACAACAATTTAATTTTTATCCAAATTATAATATTAAAGTTAATAATGATAATATTTTTTATTATAGATGTGTTATCAACTTGTGGAGAATATAAATGGAACATAAAGGAAGGGAAGATATAGAATAAATGTAATAAATAATGAAAATAAAAATAATAAAAGAGAAGGAATACCAAGAACAAATAAACACAAGGAAAAACTATAAATAATGAACATAGAAAAAGATAAAAGAACCCCCAAAAAATCATCATAATTACTAATACATTTGGAAGTGAAGAATAACAATTAAATAAAATGTACCATGCAATATTTTGAAGTAACTAAAAAATATGTTTTCACAATACTTTGAAGTTATGGGCCTATGTTGTCGCAGCATTGGATAATTACATTGGGCCTCCATGGGATCACTCTCAACCAAAGAACATACCAATTCCACCCATAAATCAAAGTAACAAGAAACAAATCCCCCTCAAGACGGCTTAGGAATTGACCATCCATAAATCACAAGGAATGACATTAATAAGGTCAACCATTGACATTGGTAAAAATGAATGTCGAGGATTGACCTTCACAACCCTCCTAAGTTACTAGCTTATGTTGCTGCAGCATTTGATAATTTCATTGGGAATCCATGGGACCACTCTCAACCAAATCACATATCAATTCCACCCATAAATCCCTTTCAAGATGGCTTGGGAATTGACTATCCATAAATCCCAAGGATTGACATCAACAAGGTCAACCATTGACATTGGTAACAATGAACATAAAGGTTTGACATTCACAGCGATGCCACCCACTGCAACCTTAGAAGGAATGTGAATTGCACCATTGTTCTCCTTTGAAAGTTATGCAAAGATGAAAGACACTTCATATGTGTCACTTCGAAAAAAGCAAGAGGCACACCTTCATTCATTGTCCCTTTCACGCTTAAAATTTCAATCCCCAATCTTTGCAAAATGAAAATACCAATGTTGATATCCAATATATTTAGAGCCAAACTTGATTACTACCTAGCTCTTTATTGTTTTACTCACATATGTATACTTTTTTGTATGACAAATTAATGTACAATTCATTTACTTGCCATCGATTACATGGGTTTCTATTTATTGCTTATTAGTACTTGCAACAACATTTTCCTTTCAATTTCATCAACTACTATCTCTACCATACATTAGCTAGACTTACTTTAAACAAATAAAATTATATTGTCTATGTACACACAAATTTTTCTTATTTTACAACATATTGAAGTTCTTCTCAGCGTTTCATTTCCCCCATTTTAGGGGGTATGCTAGTTATATATGTAATTAAAACAATGTATGGAACTACTTTGTCAAAACATACTGTAAAGCAATCATAATACATGCACAGGATGGTGTGCATGTGTCTCATCAATCGCATAGTTTGGGAGCTAGTTCTGGTGGGAGGTGGCTCGCATGGCATTGAATCCATGTAGCACTGTATAGTAAGTTATTTCCCTAATAGCCATCCTACGAAACAAGCACTAACCGTTATACTTTTGATGTTGAAACTGGAAGAAGTACCATTACACTCCCTAATTCATTGATTTGTTTCACAAATGCAACTCATCTGAAGTCCAAACTGTGTAATGGCAACCTGTAACTATCAATTTCATTTCTATTGTGTGTTGGTTTCCTATCAATATAAATTGCTTCTTTGCTACCCTCGAATATCAATCCTCTTTACCCAAACACTATAACAATAAATGTACTATTACTTAGAATGTGAAACTACTAAGAAAAATAACCAAGATGTGTGAAATAGGGAAATATCATCTAACAAATAAAAAATATCAGTCAATTAAACTTGAAAGGATGCATTTACACTATTCAATACCTAATAAAACTAAAAATCAGCTCTAAATTAGTAAATTCACTTCAACATGAAAGATAGTCGCAAAATTCGCAAAAACCTCTACCATTTTCTTTGAATACTGATGTCAATTCTTACCTTTTACAATCATGTCCTTGCACCTTGGATAAAGTTCCATAACCTTTCGGGAACCCAGTTCTTCAATTCTGTCACAAATGTGAGTCTTAGTGGATCCTCATCTAGAAGATCTAGATCCATTTCCAATATTTTCTTGCAACTTGAATACAAGTATGATCTGGACCTTTTGTATCTTCCCAGGAGATAGAGAGACCAGCCAATTGTTTGAAGAATGTTCGAGTTTAGGTCATTATCGATTTGGACCCTATGCATCAATTCCAAACCAATAACACAGCTGCAAAACTTGAAATAGGACAGATGACCAGGATTCACTCGAGATGCTGCAAAAGGAAGGAATAAGATGATCAGATATTCGAGTAACCATATAGTTTCAAACCCAGGATGTGTTGATAAGAGAGGTAATCTCTAGAAAAGAGCACATTTGGGGATAGTTTATTTGTATTTGCGTTACATCAAACGATAGTTTTGGATCATATACAAGATTTCATCCAATGGCCTGACGGCTACATCCAATGGCATGACAAAATTAAATCCCTTGAGTTCCCTCACAAATACATAGGACAAGCATGAATTTTCAGTTACATTATAAATACATGACAAAAACAAAAGTGGTATTCCAATACCTGCCATAACCAAATAATTTGATCGCCAGAAGCTTCCTCAGTCACAAGGAAACTATGTTCAAGTAACCAAAAATGATCGTCATGTCATTGGTCATTTCTTACTATCGCAAAAAATGGTGACAATTGATTTACAACTAGAGCAGATCGATCTCAACCTTCGGACCGGAACACCAATGGCTCCTGGTTTTCTGTGGGCTGCAAAGTCAAAATGAAAGTTAATATATATATATATATATATATATATCTGTGTGTGTGTGTGTGTGTGTGTGTGTGTGTGTGTGTGTGTGTATGTATACAAGTTTGGGGGAAAAATATACCAAAAGTAATGAGATTCTTAGGTTTAGAATTATATCCTGTGAGGGACTGCACTTCCTAAGAACATAGACTAGAATAGTAAAAAAAAAACTTTCAACTCTTACATTGTTTTCATTTTTGTAGGGCATAAATGATCTAATTTATAATTAGAAAAGAGTCTTAACAGTCTCTGATATGAGAACATTTACCCTGGACTCTTTCTTAGTCAGTAGTACTTTCTCCAAGACTCATATCATAGCTTTTAGGTATATATTAGTGTACATTTCATGGTGATAATTTATTGACGTTTTTATACCCTTATATATATTTTTATATACATATAGTTGCTTAGACTTAATAATTTAAGTTTTGTATTATCATTGAATAAGTTTGACCTTTTCTAGCCGACATTATTCTTGGTTGTTTTTGTTGGGTTTAGATATTTAGAGTACAATTCATTTATTTATAAATGGTGACAATGATCATAGTTGAATGTGTGCAACAGAGAACCATATGCAAGCAACAAAGAACCATATGCAAGCAACAGAGAACCATATGCATGAGTATGTGTCACAGGGTCTACGAACACTTGTTGTGGGAGAAAAAAACCTTAGTGATGAAGAACTTGAAGAATGGGAGCATTCCTGTGAGGAAGACATTACAGCTCTAATTGATAGGGCAGCATTGCTTCGGGGAGTTGCAAGTCTAATTGAATGCAATCTCAACCTACTAGGATCCACAAGGATTGAAGGTAGATTGCAAGATGGGGTTCCAGAAGCAATAGAATCTTTGAGAGAAGCAGGGGTTAAGGTTTGGATTCTGACCGGAGATAAGCAAGAAACTGGAATTTCCATTGGTCTTTCATATAAGATTCTTACTCATAATATGCAGCACATTATCATCAATGGCACCTCTAAAGAATTTTGTGAGAACATGTTATTAGAGGCAAAGGCTACTTATGGAATAAGTCGAATAGAGAGAAGAAAAATATTTTCAAAAAGGCAGAAAAGTGTTGATATTGCTCAGGATGAGGGTATAGAGGAAACTGAGGGTATACATGCGTTTTTCGAGTCTAGGTCACATGTTATCAGACAGATTTCAGATATCAATGGCATCTCTAATGGCCATGGTATGACAGGTGTAGAAGAGAGGCATCCACCTTTGTCACTTATAATTGATGGCACCAGCCTTGTCTACATATTGGAAAGTGACTTGGATCAAGAGGCATGTGCCTTCTAAAACCTATCAAGTTTGTTTTCGATATCTTGATAGAATAGAAGTTAATATTGTGCCTATATAAGGAGATGATATATACAAAAAATACCATGAACCAAAAACATAGAAAATTTAGAGCTCTGAATACATATTTCTCCACTCTCACAAATCGAAGTGAATATTGCTACGAGCTAAACCTTATATAACACATAATATAAATTGAGTATTCTGTATATAACACAGAATACCCATAAAACCAGGAGCTAAACCTTTTAAGCAAAAGATAAGACCCGTGATTAGAAGACATGATACAAGAATATCCATACCTGCATC
This sequence comes from Larix kaempferi, assembly GCA_027924585.1. Lineage (NCBI taxonomy): Eukaryota > Viridiplantae > Streptophyta > Pinopsida > Pinales > Pinaceae > Larix > Larix kaempferi. The sequence goes on from BSBM01000248.1 coordinate 12,375,008, forward strand.
CCCTATGGAAATTGTGAAACTAGAATTTCCTCAACATGCGTATTCATGCCACTAGCCTCTGTTTCTTCTCGGTCAATAAAATCCATATCATTAAAGTTGTCATCATTCATGAATCTGGTATACTGCATAAATTCCATATAATTTATAGACATTAGATTTGGAGAATAAAAAAATTAGATTTCATATAATAAATTTCATATATTATTGCATACTTACGTACCATGCCTCTGTTTTGATTTTGTCTAGCGATGACTCGCTTATAATTGTCTCTACAGTATGTTGCATATTGTTCAAGATCTAATCGAGTCATGCTTTTCAAATGATCATCAGAATAATCATCAAATGGTCCTTCATCCGTACTGGTTGAAGATGACATAGTATTTATGTTGATTTCCACCCCTGCCAATGCAGCACCAACACGCTCTTTTATCTCTTCCCTCACCCCTCTTGCTATTTGGGATGTCATTTCCAACTCCTCTTGAAAAGCAACGACTCTAGGATGTGGCTGTACTAACCGAGGCATTGAACTCCTATACTAAACATCTCATTGTGCATTAGGTCGTTCATATGTACGACCTTTTCCAGCACCATAGAAATTGGATCCCGTATCTCTATAGTCGGGGTCCATGTGAAACCGAAACTCTGCAATCAACATCTTAACAAAATACTGAGGAACCTCGTCATTATTTGAGAACCTCCCATATGCACACAGGAACCTAGAATAAATATGGGGTGCAATCAATGGATCATTGAATCTTGTGATCTTTAGATGTTTTTTGTCTTCAAGCCGCAAGTCAAAACATGAAAAGACCATTTCTTTTGTGACAAATTTTTTTTATTTCTTCAAACTTGTGGCGACCCATCACTGACAACCGTCTCCTACGCATCATGTCATGAAAAATATGGGTTGATGGTACAACCCCAAGATATGTCGATCAAACTATTCAGATTGTGCAAAACAATCTGGAGACACTGTTGAGTACCAAACGAGAGATTTTAAGTGTCAAGTTCTTCCTGCAATCTCGAGGAATGCTCCTTCATCTCTTCCACAGTCAGCATAGCGATGTTGTCTTCCCAAGGAGTCTCCTTAGGAACATCTCTAAGATGACTATAAAGAGGATCATATATTTCATTGCGAGCATACTGATGCACCCAATGATCTCTCCTTTCCTGGGAAGGTGGATTAGGATTAGGAGTAGCAAACCCTGTAAGAAGTCAAATGCATGTGCAAGTATTAAAATCTATATATATAATTTGTCAATCAAATTATACACATTTAAATACAATGTGTTCATTATAAATACCTGATGGAACCTCTGCATTAGCATGAACATGGTGCGAAATAGAAATAAATTCTTCTAACCCATCATTACTGTTAGAATGTCCAGAAGCCCTTATAGGAAACCAAAAATGGGCAATCACATGTAAGTTTACACGAAAAATCATGTAATTTTTCACAAATAAAACAGTCATGTCAACAAAAATTCTAGTCAGCATGTATGTAAACAATCTCTACTTGGCGATGGCGTATCTGAAGAATAAGACACTAAGGGTATCATCTGTGGTTTTCCAACGACCCCTGTAGACCCCCCCTCAAACAGACATCTGTCATTGTGAGAGCCACCACCTGTGCACAACAAGATCTTAGAAATATGTGTAAAATCATATTTATGTTTATATAGACTGGAGCATGAATTGAATAACAATTGAATTTACCCGACGATGACCTCAGGGAGTTTCGTTGCATACTAGCCTAGATTGCTTCACCCTGAATGTAGTGCCCCTAGACTTTTGTAGACATTGAGGGCACCTGCTGAGTGACCCGGCCGATTGAAACATTAATTAAATAACCTTTTGGCCTTATTTTTGAGTATGTGTATCTGAACTGTTGATGTAAATGAATAATTGCATATGTTAAACAATTAGCTATGACTATGGAAAATTATGTTGATGGATAATGCTTAACGACTAGTTGTACGGTGATTATGTAATTGTCGACGAAATGTATATTTGATTAGATGAATAAGAAGTTTGAATAAATCATAAATGTTTAACAATACTAAATTTAGAAAATCAGATGATGATTATTGAGGACAATGCTACTAATAACTTGCTGTGAGAAGTGTGTGTAGAAACAAGTGAGATGGTTCACCAACGGACACACAAAGGAACATGAAGGGTCGTAGAGTACGGGTAAATCACACATAGGGAGAGTGACGACGATGTCGACTTCCGACAAGAATACCACGCATGAGCAGATAAGCACTGATCCGCTTGCTCAAGAGGAATGCGTGAGGGCGTACGAGGTGGGCCACGACGGAGCTGGTCACGTATGAGTTGAGGGGCGCGCAGTGAGAACGGACTCACTCCTCAGCGCCATTAGTCACTAGATAGCATGTAGACGGAGGATGGATGGTAACGATTCCTAAAATCCCTACAAGAGTTCCCACAAGTCAAAACGGAAAGATGGTGGCAGAAGGGCCCGACGATGCGGTACCCTATCGAGAACGGAAAGAATAGACGGAAGGACCCAACGATGCGGTACCATGCCAAGGAATGGAAACCATGGATGACTGGACCCGACGGAGTGGTGCCATGTCAGGGAATTAAAATTAAGGAACCAGGAGCCCAACGGCGCGGCACCGTGATCCTAGTGAGTTTGATTGTTAAATTTAACTACATAAAAACTTATAAGATTAACTCTAGATTATTACTTTGCAAATGCATAAAAATATTTTAGGCATTTGCACATGAATAGTTATTTTTGTTGAGCATTTAAAATAATAGAAATCATTATTTAGGAGCAAAATAGAATCCTAAGATTAGACACCTAGTCAACTAAAATCTAGGAGTTAACTAAAGTATTTGGGGGACAGACTTGAGGAAACCTAGGGATTTAGGTGCATCTCCTAGAAAAGCTGACACTTGGATGGGTGAATGTTTTTTTTTTAAATTTAAAAAAAAAAATTATATATAATTGTGCATGAAGCGACATGTGTCACAGGAGGTTTTCCTTTATAAGGAAGACATTGGGAAGGGGAAAAGGACCCATAATTTGGACGATTGTCGTAATTTTCGAGAGCCTCAAAGACTTGCTTCTATTTAAAGGGTTTGGCTAAGAAATCCTGGTGGGGAGGGGAAACCCAAGCTGGATTTCTGAAAAACGTGTGTGAACTCTACGGCCCGACTAGCTCGGGGGTCTGGAAGGAAGAAGAATACTTCCAGAGTGGTTGGGTGGTTAACCGAGGTGTCCTTCGGTGATTTGTGAAGACTAACAACGGCAGTGTAATTGCGAATTTCTGAGGACTACATCAAACTGCTGGAAACGACCACTTTTACAGGTTTGTCCACACTTGTGAATTTCTTTTGTCGCTGTTTATTTTCTACACTGTTAGAGAGCTTAGAAGTATGATTTTAATGGTTGGAATTATGGAAGGCGTAATGAAAAGTAATTGTATTTTTACTGCTGTTACCCATGAAGAATATTTAGACGAATTTGGGATTTTTGTTTAAATTGTTGTTTTCAGTTCAATTAAGAAGATCGAATATGTACTTCAATTACATAATTCGATTTACACTTTTGAACAACTCACGGGTTGTGAAAAATTGTAGACACACCGACTGATCTTTTATGCTGAGTTTAGAAATGAGTTTTATTCCTGAATAGTCAAATAGACGTTCTGTTACCAAAAAAATAATAATATAGGGGATAGTTCTGTTTAATACAATCGATGGTATTTCATAAATTACTTACTGTGAATCACCTTCTTGAAAATCTACAATCAATCCTACTCAGTATTGAACATCAGATCGATTTCCTGCTTTTGGGTGTATTAATAAGTTTTCAATTCACCAGATTGATTCTGGTAAGCAATTTTTTTTACTGTAGTATTGAATTTCGATTCCCAGTATGAAATATTTTAATATTTGGTTTCCAATTCATAGATCGATTCTAGAATGGTTTCTTCATATCTAATATTGAAACATTAGATCGATCCTCTGCTTAATCAGATTTGAACTCGCACCCTTTCTGTTTGCAAAATAAAATTTACCACGGAGTTTCTTTTATGCTCAGATCCATCAATTTCTTGATTACTGATTTAATCTTGCTAATCGTAGATTACACCTCAGATCGGACTTCACATTTAAATTCTTGTAACGAATCCGCTCGGACTGAGACTGTACTTCAATTATGGTACTCAGCCTTATGCGATCGATCCCCATAATTATTACAGTATTGAGGATTTACCTCTAGAATGTTGTGACTCTGGTACTTATTTTCTCTGTCGATCAGTGTAGATCTATTCGATTCATGGAGTCAGTAGATATCTTGGTCAAAACTTATTTATAATTTCTGTACCAAATCCTTTTAAATCCCAGCTCAAACCATTCCCAGATTTTAGGTTTAATTCAGACTGTAACTTATTTTAAAAAAAAAAGAAGAGAACGCCGACCGAATCAACCTATGGATGGTTATGAGATTTCAATGCTTTACATCTTGAAATCTCAGATCCGATAACCTCGGCGTGGTGTACTGTGAGTTCTGAGTTAAAATTACTAATCGAAATTATAAATCTGAGATTGACTGTGGGAAAATCGTTGTATTGGTTAGTAATTCATTATATTCTTGCCCTTTCTCTTTTCTTTTTCTGTGCGTGGGTTCTTGTTGAAATCTTCAGTTGGATCATGTTATTACCGTGATTGTTATATCTATCCAACTCTCTATCGGCATCTCAGATTTGATGTTTAGATTCACAACCTGTTAGTGGATCTCAATAATGATATCTCCAGATCAAATGGTTGAATTCTTTTATTTATCTCTTGAAAGTTTTGGAGTTCAGACCTTTACATCCCAATTTAATTACCCAGCTCGGTGGCAAGACCGTATTATATTTTTGAATGGTCGAGCATTCTGCCTCATAAATTTTCATTTGGACTCGCTCTATGATACTAGATCGGTCTCTGGAATTTTTGCCTGAGTCTCGACTTACTCTTACCTGGCCATATGAATCCTTGACTCCATTAACGGGGACTCGTTGTTATACCATAAAGATGCAGTAGCACTTATCTGCAACCGGCATGAGGAATCAGTGTCCACGATCTCAGTCGACACCTGTCCAAATTGTTACCGTTGAGTGGAGATACGTCGCCAGCAGGTTAACCAACGCCCCTATTTCTTTGGCATTAATTTTTATATAGAGTTTGTAATTACAATGTTGTGAAATTACATTGCGGTTCATGTCGCCCTACATATGTCACCTGCAAAATAATGATTACACCTTAAATATTATACTCTACCTGCGTAGTCTTACCTCCGTTATATTCTTGATATAATCTTCTTACTCACACTTGCTTGGGATATAGAAGTAACTAGTTCTCATGCGTCATATTTATCATCTTGTCCTTGGTATCTAATCTAATTTAAAAATTGAATGTGCTGCAAGTTATCATAAGTTATCATGTAAGTGTTGGTTATTTATTCTAATTTAAAAATGGAATGTGATTTAAATTATCATGTAAGTCTTGGTTATTTATTCTAATTTAAAAATGGAATGTGATTTAAATTGTCATGTAAGTCTTGGTTATTTATTCTAAATTAAAAATAGAATGTGATTTAAATTATCATGTTGTCTTTGGTGGCCATTCTAATTTAAAAATAGAATGTGCTTTTAAGTTGTCATGAAAGTCGTTGGTACTTATTATAATTTAAAAAAATGGAAGGTGATTTAAATTATCATGCATGCACTAAGGTAAGGTAGGGAGAGGGATATGATGTTATGTTTGTAAAATTAATAATTATTACATTGCACTATAAATTATAGTGTTATTAATCTATTATGTTTATAATAGATTAGGGAAAAGAACATTATGTCTTATTTATAAATTCACTTAAACTTTTCTTTAAATGTAGAAAATTATTCATTGAGTGTTATTTAAATCACGTGGTTTATAGTGGACTTAGGATAATAATAACACTTTTGTTCATATTTCAACTTAAATATTCTTTTGTTATATAAATAGAATTGGGAATTATAGGGATGAGAGTCACTTAATATTTCTTTATAATTACCTTGTACTTGAAAAAGATGTCATTAGTTATATCATGTTATAACATTGTTATAACATAATCCATAGTAGGAGTTAACTGGTCGAACATCAATTGTATTATATTCTTTGCATTATAAATAAATTTGAGAATTTAATGAGAGGGATGTCATCTAATTACTTGTTGGAATATGTTTAGTGAAGGAGTAATATATTGATTACTTACCTAAGATAAGAATAGCATAACTCTGATACATTTAAGGTTGGTTAAAAAAAAAAATTGCTTGCTCTCTCTCTCTCTCTCTCTCTTGACGAGATGCTACATTTGGTATCAGAGCAAGGTCGAACTTAGTTCGGACCTAGACAATTCTGCGCGAAACAGTTTATGATGTTTAGTTGACTAATAAATTTTACTTTACGTCTGAACAGACTTCGTCACGGATCGAAGAACTCGCCAGGGTAGAGCCGGAAGGGGACGAGGACGAGCTGCACGCCTGTCAACCCCAACAGCCCCTGTGGATAATCCTCCGAGAGCTGAGGAAACCATTAACCTACCTGCGGACGAGGTCATGACAATGATGAGAAACTACCACAGAATGATGGAAGCGTTGATGACACGACTTGACCGCTAGAATGTTGGTTCTCAAGTCACTGCAGTACTGCGGGCGCCACCTTCGGTCAACATACACCGAGAGTTAGAAAAGGTGAAGTTTCCTGAATTTTGGGGTTCCACTGAGGGGACTGCCGCAGAGGCATGGCTAGAAAAGATGGCCATGTTTTTTTCTTTGAGAGACTACACGTCTAACATGAAGGTACGGATGGCGATACTACAACTGAAGGGGGAAGCCCTTCTTTGGTGGAAGACCTTGCGACCTCAGCTAGGTCTAAAGCTTGAGGAGATATCTTGGGAATTGTTCGATGAACATTTCCGTCAGCATTACCTATCAGACGAATGCATTGAGCGATAGCTGAATGATTTCCATGCGCAAGGACTACGGACAATACAAGAGTACGAAATCCATTTTATGGAGTTACTAAGGTATGCACCCCATGTTGCCACGGAGAAATTAAAGGTCAATAAGTTCATCTACGGATTAAACCCAGTCATCTAGGACAAGGTTCGCATTTGACACCTTCTACTTTGCACGATGCAGTCCAGAAGGCCCTCATAGCGGAAGAAGAGCTTCCCGGCAAGATACTGCAGAATAAGAACTTTACGAGTACAGACCGAGGAAGTCAACCTTCGCATGTACCCAAACATCAGTATGGGAATAAGAATTTTGGAAGGAGACCTTTCAACGGAGGGTCTAACAGAGATAACAGAACACCATACCGACCGCCACCACGGAATGATCATGCAAAGCCTTTTGCAAAACCGGCGCAGTTTGGACTAAGAAGAAATGATGCACCTGCTAGAAACAAAACACGAGGGCCCAAAGCAGGATGTTGGAGGTGTGGGGGACCACACATCCAAAGCGAATGTCCTCAGCAGGACCGGGGAAAACAAAGAGCTCAAGCACCACAACAAACTACTGCAGCTGATTTAGGACGAGCGCATCGTATACACGCTACCGTCAACAACCGCCAAGCTGAACATCAGTCCACTGTCCTCGAGACTACTGGTAAGATACATGGTAATGTATTTTCCTTGCTTATAGACCCTGGAGCTACTGAAAGTTTTATTTCCTTAAAAGTTGTAGAAAATAATAAAATGATGGCAATAAGTCAAGATGATTTCGACACTGTCGAGATGGCATCCGGTAGTGTCCAGAGTGTGGGTCTCAAGGTAGAGAACTATGAAGTCGACCTAGGAGTATGTTCTTCTAGAATATCCTTTTATGTTATGGAATTGGGTACATACGATCTAATCCTGGGGATGGATTGGCTAGAAGCACACTCGGCGGTGATGGATTGCCGAAGTAAGGAACTAACTTTCATCGATGATGAAGGTTACAAGAGGATGTTAACTGGGAAGAAAAAGAAAGTTTCCTTGAGAATGATATCGGCTATGCAGCTGAAGAAGAGCATGAGAAAAGGGTGTCAATTGTATGCGGTGATTGCATTGAACAAGGAAGGAGATAAGGTAGAAGTAATTAATCACCCCTTGTTCTCAGAATTCATGGACGTGTTTCCTGATGCATTACCCGGATTACCGCCATAGCGTGAACTGGATTTCACCATAGAACTAAAACCTGGAACCGAACCCATAGCTAGAACTCCTTACCGGATGTCAGTACCAGAATTGAAGGAATTGCAAATTCAACTACAAGATTTGTTAGATTTAGGACTGATCAGACCTAGTGTGTCTCCTTGGGGAGCACCTGTTATTTTTGTAAAGAAGAAGGATGGGTCTTGGAGCTTGTGCATTGACTATCGTCAATTGAACAAGGCGACCGTAAGAAATCAGTATCCCCTACCTAGAATAGATGACCTCTTTGACCAGATGAAGGGTGCGACGGTATTCTCAAAAATTGACCTAAGGTCGGGATACCACCAGTTGAGGATCAAGGATGAAGATATCCCCAAGACAACGTTTAAAACTAGATTTGGACACTACGAATTTGTCATAGTACCTTTCGGCTTAACAAATGCACCCAGTGTATTTATGAACCTGATGAACGGTGTGTTTTGGCAACACCTTGACAAGTTTGCACAGGTGTTCTTAGACAACATTCTGATTTATTCAAGAACACCGGAAGAACATGAGGAACACCTGAGGATAGTCTTAAAATGTTTAAGAGAAAATCACATTTATGGAGAGTTATCAAAGTGTTCATTCTTCCAAAAGGAGATTCATTATCTTGGACACATCATATCCGGCGAAGGGATAGTTGTAGATCCAGCCAAGATTGAAGCCATTTGGGACTGGCCAGCACCCACAAATGTACATGAGGTACGAAGCTTTATGGGGCTTGCCGGGTATTATAGACGTTTTGTGGAAGGCTTCTCTAGAGTAGCGGGACCTATTACTAAATTGCAAAAGAAGAACCGTCCTTTCATTTGGACGGAGAAATGTGAAGAGGCATTTGCTAAATTAAAAGAATTACTTACTACGGAACCAATCTTAAGAGTTCCCTATATGGATAAAGATTTCTTGGTGTGCACAGATGCTTCAAAGGATGGTGTTGGTTGTGTATTGATGCAAGATGGAAGAGTAATAGCGTACACGTCCAGAATACTTTGGCCGCATGAAGAGAAATATGCGACCCATTATATGGAGATGACTGCAGTGATGCATGCTTTGAGGTTATGGAGACACTATCTAGTAGGGAGAAAGTTTGAATTAAAGACTGACCATTGTGGGTTACAACACATCTTCACTCAAAGCGACCTGAATGCAAGATAGAGAAGATGGTCGGAAGTACTCAGTGAGTACGACTTCGACATAACTTATGTGATAAACAAAGTGGCAGATGCACTTAGTCGTAGACCTAGGATATTCTCTGTCATACCATTAAAGACCAACTTAAGAGAAAAAATCTTGACACTACAACAGAAGGACACATGGTATAATGAAGTAAAAGCTGAGTTGGAGAATGAACAGATGAGGATACCCAAGTTTGAAGGGTACTCTTTGGACATGGATGGTTTATTACGGTATAACCGTCGCATGTATGTTCCTGATAATGAAGAAATTCGAGGTTTAATACTATCTGAGGCTCATTGAGCCGTCTATAGAGCACATCCTAGAATAAAAAAGATGTACGCAGATTTGAAACCTTTGTTCTTTTGGCATGGTATGAAGAGGGATGTGGTAAGTTTTGTGGCGAAGTGTATGGAGTGCCAGATGGTAAAGGTGGAACATCGACACCCAGCGGGATTACTGCAACCACATGCAATCCCAGAATCAAAATGGGAGGTTATTTCTATGGATTTTATAGTTGGTTTGCCCTTAACCAACAGGAGACATGACACAATTTTTGTGGTCGTTGAAACTCTTACCAAGAGTGCACATTTCCTACCGATTAAGAACACGTATCAAGCTCCAGAGATAGCCCGAGTTTTCATTAATGAAGTAGTAAGACTACATGGAATTCTGAAAAAAATTATTTCTGATAGAGGATCAGTATTTACTGGAAGGTTTTGGACAAGCTTTCAAGAAGATCTTGGTACTCAACTTAACTTTAGCACCGCCTACCACCCTGAAATGAAGGGACAAATGGAAAGAGTGAACCAAGTATTGGAGGACATGCTAAGAATGTATGTAATGGATCAACAGAAGAAGTGGGAAGAATATCTACCCTTGGTAGAATTTGCATACAACAACAGTTATCAGAGTTCTATTCAGATGGCTCCATTTGAATTTCTCTATGGGAGACCTTCTAGGACTCCCATAAGTTGGGATTTACTAGAGGATAGGACATTACTTGGTCCTGAGGTAATACAAGAGATGGAAGACCAGATGGTCACGATTCGTGCTCGACTAAAGGAAGCACAAGATTGCCAGAAGACCTATGTGGATGCACACAGGACTGATCGTAACTACGAAATTGGGGATAGGGTATTTCCACGGGTAAAACCACAGAAGAGTTCTATAGAGTTTGGAAAGGGAGCCAAGTTGTCACCTAGGTTTGTAGGACCCTTTAGGATTTCAGAACGGATAGGACCGGTTGCGTAGCGTCTTGAATTGTCGTCATCATTAAGTAGAATTCATAATGTTTTTCATATTTATGTATTGCGCCACTATGTTCTCGATACTTCACATATCATTGACTTGAGCAATGTGCAGATAACGGATGACGGGGCCGTAATGGCCGAACCGATCCAGATTTTAGACTAGCGAACGCGACAACTTAGGCACCGTGTGATTGATCAAGTCAAAGTACAGTGGGACAGCTATAGTCCAAGCTCTGCGAATTGGGAGGACGCAACTGAGATGCGTCGTAGTTTTCCTTTTTTATTCTGAACTTCGGGACAAAGTTCTAAATAAGTAGGGGTGTATGTAGTGCCCCTAGACTTTTGTAGACATTGAGGGCACCTGCTGAGTGACCCAGCTGATTGAAACATTAATTAAATAACCTTTTGGCCTTATTTTTGAGTATGTGTATCTGAACTGTTGATGTAAATGAATAATTGCATATGTTAAACGATTAGCTATGACTATGGAAAATTATGTTGATGGATAATGCTTAGCGACTAGTTGTACGGTGATTATGTAATTGTCGACGAAATGTATATTTGATTAGATGAATAAGAAGTTTGAATAAATCATAAATGTTTAACAATACTAGATTTAGAAAATCAGATGATGATTATTGAGGACAGTGCTACTAATAACTTGTTGTGAGAAGTGTGTGTAGAAACAAGTGAGACGGTTCACCAACGGACACACAAAGGAACATGAAGGGTCGTAGAGTATGGGTAAATCACACACAGGGGAAGCGACGACGATGTCGACTTCCGACAAGAATACCACGCATGAGCAGATAAGCACTGATCCGCTTGCTCAAGAGGAATGCGTGAGGGCGTATGAGGTGGGCCACGACGGAGCTGGTCACGTACGAGTTGAGGGGCACGCAGTGAGAATGGACTCACTCCTCAGCGCCATTAGTCCCTAGATAGCATGTAGATGGAGGATGGATGGTAACAATTCCTAAAATCCCTACAAGAGTTCCCGCAAGTCAAAACGGAAAGATGGTGGCAGAAGGGACCGACGATGCGGTACCATGCCAAGGAATGGAAACCATGGATGACTGGACCCGACAGAGTGGTGCCATGTCAGGGAATTAAAATTAAGGAACCAGGAGCCCAACGGCGTGGCACCGTGATCCTAGTGAGTTTGATTGTTAAATTTAACTGCATAAAAACTTATAAGATTAACTCTAGATTATTACTTAGCAAATGCATAAAAATATTGTAGGCATTTGCACATGAATAGTTATTTTTGTTGAGCATTTCAAATAATAGAAATCATTATTTAGGAGCAAAATAGAATCCTAAGATTAGACACCTAGTCAACTAAAAGCTAGGAGTTAACTAAAGTATCTGGGGGACAGACTTGAGGAAACCTAGGGATTTAGGTGCATCTCCTAGAAAAGCTGACACTTGGATGGGTGAATGTTTTTTTTTTTAAATTTTAAAAAAAAAAATTATATATAATTGTGCATGAAGGGACATGTGTTGCAAGAGGTTTTCCTTTATAAGGAAGACATTGGGAAGGGGAAAAGGACCCATAATTTGGACGATTGTCGTAATTTTCGAGTGCCTCAAAGACTTGCTGCTATTTAAAGGGTTTGGCTAAGAAATCCTGGTGGGGAGGGGAAACCCAAGCTGGATTTCTGAAAAACGTGTGTGAACTCTACGGCCCGACTAGCTCAGGGGTCTGGAAGGAAGAAGAATACTTCCAGAGTGGTTGGGTGGTTAACCGAGGTGTCCTTCGGTGATCTGTGAAGACTAACAACGGAAGTGTAACTGCGAATTTCTGAGGACTACATCAAACTGCTGGAAACGACCACTTTTACAGGTTTGTCCACACTTGTGAATTTCTTTTGTCGCTATTTATTTTCTACACTGTTAGAGAGCTTAGAAGTATGATTTTAATGGTTGGAATTATGGAAGGCGTAATGAAAAGTAATTGTATTTTTACTGCTGTTACCCATGAAGAATATTTAGACGACCTTGGGATTTTTGTTTAAATTGTTGTTTTCAGTTCAATTAAGAAGATCGAATATGTACTTCAATTACATAATTCAATTTACACTTCTGAACAACTCACAGCTTGTGAAAAATTGTAGACGCACCGACTGATCTTTTATGCTGAGTTTAATTCCTGAATAGTCAAATAGACATTCTGTTACCAAAAAAATAATAATATAGGGGATAGTTCTGTTTACAATCGATGGTATTTCATAAATTACTTACTGTGAATCACCTTCTTGAAAATCTACAATCAGTCCTACTCAGTATTGAACATCAAATCGATTTCCTGCTTTTGGACATATTAATAAGTTTTCAATTCACCAGATTGATTCTGGTAAGCAATTTTTTTTACTGTAGTGTTGAATTTCGATTCCCAGTATGAAATATTTTAATATTTGGTTTCCAATTCATAGATCGATTCTGGAATGGTTTCTTCATATCTAATATCGAAACATTAGATCGATCCTTTGCTTAATCAGATTTGAACTCGCACCCTTTCTGTTTGCAAAATAAAATTTACCACGAAGTTTCTTTTATGCTCAGATCCATCAATTTCTTTATTACTGATTTAATCTTGCTAATAGTAGATTACACCTCAGATCGGACTTCACATTTAAATTCCTGTAACGAATCCGCTCGGACTGAGACTGTACTTCAATTATGGTACTCAGCCTTATGCGATCGATCCCCATAAATATTACAGTATTGAGGATTTACCTCTAAAATGTTGTGACTTTGGTACTTATTTTCTCTGTCGATCAGTGTAGATCTATTCGATTCACGGAGTCAGTAGATATCTTGGTCAAAACTTATTTATAATTTATGTACCAAATCCTTTTAAATCCCAGCTCAAACCATTCCCAGATTTTAGGTTTAATATAGACTGTAACTTATTTATAAAAAAAAAAAGAGAACGCCGACTGAATCAACCTATGGATGGTTATGAGATTTCAATGCTTTACATCTTGAAATCTTGATAACCTCGGCGTGGTGTACTGTGAGTTCTGAGTTAAAATTACTAATCGAAATTATAAATCTGAGATTGACCGTGGGCAAATCGTTGTATTGGTTCGTAATTCATTATATTCTTGCCCTTTCTCTTTTCTTTTTCTGTGCGTGGGTTCTTGTTGAAATCTTCAGTTGGATCATGTTATTACCGTGATTGTTATATCTATCCAACTCTCTATCGGCGTCTCAGATTTGATGTTTAGATTCACAACCTGTTAGTGGATCTCAATAATGATATCTCCAGATCAAATGGTTGAATTCTTTTATTTATCTCTTGAAAGTTTTGGAGTTCAGACCTTTACATCCCAATTTAATTACCCAGCTCAGTGGCAAGACCGTATTATATTTTTGAATGGTCGAGCATTCTGCCTCATAAATTTTCATTTGGACTCGCTCTATGATACTAGATCGGTCTCTGGAATTTTTGCCTGAGTCTCGACTTACTCTTACCTGGCCATATGAATCCTTGACTCCATTAATGGGGACTCGTGGTTATACCATAAAGATGCAGTAGCACTTATCTGCAACCGGCATGAGGAATCAGTGTCCACGATCTCAGTCAACACCTGTCCAAATTTTTACCGTTGAGTGGAGATACGTCGCCAGCAGGTTAACCAACGCCCCTATTTCTTGGCATTAATTTTTATATAGAGTTTGTAATTACAATGTTGTGAAATTATATTGCGGTTCATGTCGCCCTCCAGATGTCACCTGCAAAATAATGATTATGCCTTAAATATTATACTCTACCTGCGTAGTCTTACCTCCGTTATATTCTTGATATAATCTTCTTACTCACACTTGCTTGTGATATAGAAGTAACTAGTTCTCATGCGTCATATTTATCATGTTGTCCTTGGTATCTAATCTAATTTAAAAATAGAATGTGCTGCAAGTTATCATGTAAGTGTTGGTTATTTATTCTAATTTAAAAATGGAATGTGATTTAAATTATCATGTAAGTCTTGGTTATTTATTCTAATTTAAAAATGGATTGTGATTTAAATTATCATGTAAGTCTTGGTTATTTATTCTAAATTAAAAATAGAATGTGATTTAAATTATCATGTTGTCTTTGGTGGCCATTCTAATTTAAAAATAGAATGTGCTTGTAAGTTGTCATGAAAGTCGTTGGTACTCATTATAATTTTAAAAAAATGGAAGGTGATTTAAATTATCATGCATGCACTAAGGTAGGGAGAGGGATATGATGTTATGTTTGTAAAATTAATAATTATTACATTGCACTATAAATTATAGTGTTATTAATCTATTATGTTTATAATAGATTAGGGAAAAGAACATTATGTCTTATTTATAAATTCACTTAAACTTTTCTTTAAATGTAGAAAATTATTCATTGAGTGTTATTTAATTCACGTGGTTTATAGTGGACTTAGGATAATAATAACACTTTTGTTCATATTTCAACTTAAATATTTTTTTGTTATATAAATAGAATTGGGAATTATAGGGATGAGAGTCACTTAATATTTCTTTATAATTACCTTGTACTTGAAAAAGATGTCATTAGTTATATCATGTTATAACATTCTTATAACATAATCCATAGTAGGATATTCTTTGCATTATAAATAAATTTGAGAATTTAATGAGTGGGATGTCATCTAATTACTTTGTTGGAATATGTTTAGTGAAGGAGTAATATCTTGATTACTTACTTAAGATAAGAATAGCATAGCTCCGATACATTTAAGGTTGGTAAAAAAAAAAAAAAAATTGCTCTCTCTCTCTCTCTCTCTCTCTCTCTCTCTCTCTCTCTTGACGAGATGCTACACCGAAGTTGTGAAGCTATGCCTAATAAGAATTTTATACATATTAAAAAACATGTCAAACAAGAATTCTAGTCAAAATGTATGTAAACAATCTCTACCTAGCGATGGCGTATTTGAAGAATTTGACACTGAGCGTGTCCTCTGAGTTTGTCCACCAGCACCTGTAGAACCCTCAGATAGATGCCTGTCATTGTGAGAGACACCACCTTTGCACAACAAGATCTTAGAAAGATGTGTAAAAGAAGATTTATGTTTATATATACTTGAGCATGAATTGAATAACAATTGAATTTACCTGACGATGACCTCACGGAGTGTCATTGCATAGAAGCCAAGTTTGCTTCACCCTGAAGCTATGCATGATAAGAATTTTCCACAGATTAATAAACATGTCAGAACATGTCAAAACATGTCAAACAAGATAAATATATTTCAGATTAACAATCGAATATACCTGATTGCATCACATGTCTTCGTCTAGCACTGATGGTAGATTTCTCAGGACGATCCATGTGTCCTTGTTAAGACAAAATGAGAAATCAAACATTTTATAAATATCTCCAGGAATTAGAAAATGCAGCAAAATAAACTACAATGTAGTATCTCTATTGTTTGCAACAAAATAGTTCACATATTAGAGGGTGTCATTGAGGCTTGGATAATCAGAATTGGTAAACATTTATTCTCTACCACATAACATTCGAACATCCAGTATCTTATCAGATAACATTCCATGCAGGACTTCTCAGTCTCAGTTAAATTGTTAATCCTTTCGTTGGGATTCTATATCTCCATGGGTTAGGTGATTTGAAAAGGTTAGAATTTTTTTCTGAGCAGATTGCAACAGAGGACTCTCATTATCTCTCCACCTTCTGGATCTGACGAATTGTTTCCATCACTGCATATCATTAGGCCTAATGCATATGATTGATATGATATATGGAAAAAATATTTATGTACATTGAGGGTACATGCATCACATTTTTAAAACACCCACCATCAATATCGATCCTACCTTTACAACATACTACAATAGGTGTGTCATCTCCCATTAGAATGGAAGAACCAGTGCAAGACTCCATTTTAATGGAAAAAAGTGTTAAATGGGTGAGGCTGATTTTATAAATTTATTCAACATATTTAGATGAGATCAGTTTGTGTTGTGAAGGAATCAGAGATTTGAATTTACAGCTAAGAACGCCACCTTATTGTATATGATCGTTTAGAGATACATTATATATGATATATGATCATCTATTGCAATGGGCTTCAGCCTCGAACTCTCCCCGAAGGCATAATTATCCTGCATCTAGATGAGAACTTGGGAATGCATTTCCATGCTATGGTTTCTATATGGGTATTTGTTGTCGTATCAGATGCTTTAGGTAGCTCTATTTTGTAAATGGAGATTGAAAGCAAAATTAGAGATCTATTAAGTTGTTTAACTCCAACTACGTCTTCGTTAAAACTCATCGACACTCTTTGGCCACTTTCTGCATCACAAATATATGAATCCAAATAATGGTGAATGTGAGTAGAGTTATAATGAATATTGCTCTTGATATTTTACATATATACGGGATCATCTAACCTATTAGGGCGTATGGATATTTAAAAAAAAAAATTGCAATTAGTCACGTGGAACCATTTCCTTCATGGAAGGTAGCTCAAGAAAAGCAGTATAAAGGTCATTGTTCATATTTGCTAATTAAATTGGGTAGGAATATTTTACATCTAAAGCCACAGGTCTAAACATTTTATATTTATATTTTCTCCAGCTAAATTTAAATTTGGTAGGAATCTCTTACATGGCTATATGTGAACAATCATTCAAGGTAATTTAATGTATTGATATAAAGCATTTCTAGGTGAACTTTAATTTTTTTTATTGGAATGAATTCAATCATTTGATTTATAGTATTTAAAGATTAACCTAATTTAGTTGGAAAAATTAAAGTGGTCAGTTTTTTATGGAAACCTAAATCAAGAGTATATTTGTATTATTAATATGTAACATCCACCAAAGCATGACCTTCAGTTCATTCACCTTGATTACCAGGAGACTCATTAACATCCTTTTTTCCTTTATTTTCCAAAACTACTAGATTGTTTTGTTGAAGAGTCTATGCCATCTTATCTATGGTATTCCACATAGATGTATTCTCAATATGAAATACTCTATTGAATTATTTTCACTTTGTATTTTCCTTCTTGTTCCCCCCAGGGTTGGATTTTTCCCCATTGGATTTGGGATTTGGACCCTTTTTCGAATATGGGTTTTTCTTGTCTATCTTGTTCCCTGTATTAGCTCCCTCATTTGCTGCAAAAGAATGTAAATTTGAAGGTTTGAGGGAAACCATATTAACTATATTATCTTATTCTTGAGTGAGTGAGACAAAAAAATCATTAAACTTAGGCATCTTCCATGTCTTTCCCAAAGCTAATTTTGTAGCATGGAACGAAGATACGAACATTGAGTATTGTGGACCCAATTTTGAGAGAATAGAGAGTATAAGTTGATCATTATCATTCTAAATCCCACACAACTTGAGCTTCACTACTAAGGATTTAAGCTTGTTAAAAAGGTGTTTAATGTTGTTGAAGTTACCTAGGCTCAAAGAGATGAGCTAGTTCTCCAATTCATGTCCATGAATGATGTCTAGATTCTTGAAAATACCTTCTAATGTGATCCATACTTAATTCAGTTTTGAAGTTGATTTAACATGAAATCGAAGATCTTGAGAGATTAAAAGGCATAACAACCAATAGGCCTCATCCATCTTTCTAAACCGCATAGTCTTCTCCATTGTAGAATTAAGTTCAAGTTATGTTCCCATAGTAATCCTATGAAGTCCCTTAATTATCAAGATAAGTTTGGCCTCAGACTTCCATTCAAAGTAATTGAATTCAGTAAAATCACATACTAGGGATGATCCAACTAATTTGTTGTGGCTTCTCTTGATATATCTTATTCCTACAAAATAAAGTATGATAATCTTATATTCCATATAGCTTTGATACCATGTAAAATATTGTGATCACTGCAAGAGTTGACAAAATAGATCTAGAAACCTAATGAATAAAAAATACTCAGATCAATTTTATCAAGGAAAAATAAAGAGAGTATGGAGAGAAAATAACTTGGAGCAAATACACATAAATCTTATCCAATGACAATACAATGAAAATTGTCTTGCATATAGAAATTTGACTTACTGAAGAAGGAAATTAGAATTTTCTAGGGATGCATAAGGACCTAGTTATGTTTCAATCATATCTCAAGTGCCATTAGTTATCCATGCAATCTAAAAAATATGAGTTAAAAGCCTCATCACTAACCATATAATCCAAATGGAAGATCAGTTACCCATAATAAATCATCTAATCCTTCCATAAATCATGCATGAGAGGAATCAACACATAATAGTGAAAAAGGGCGATATCTTATCAAAATAGTAAAAGAGGGTTCTCTCTATCTTTGATTAGTGGAGTTAAGTTCCTAGAATTACTTTAGGATGTCAAACATGCAAGGTAAGACCCTAAAATAAGGGGTGAAATCCCTCATTTGAGGGATGTTCCCTAACATGCCAAAAATAGCCCTAAAATCACTCTCACATGCCAGAAATAGAAGATTACTCCCTTGAATATTGGGATGGATCACTCAAATAGTTCATTTGGTCAATTTGAGTCAAAATTGGACAAGTAGGATCATGAGACCAACCTCTATAGTACCTAGGTGAGATCACTAGTACATATGGTCCAATTTGCCACGATTTTTCGTTGTAATAGCCATGAATTTTCGTCCCTGTTGCAACGATTGGGGTTTCTTTTTTTCGTGGAACGACATTCGTGGATATATGGACAAAAATTCCTTGTCGTGGCAATAACAATGCTTCATAGTGGGCATGTTTCAACTACAAAATAGTTCTCAGATCTACAGAAGATGAATCCTGCCATGAAGTTTCGTCGCTATATCGACGTATAGCTTCTATAAGTTTCTCGAATGTGCGTGGAAACAATTTTATAGTTCCACGAATGTGCATCGCAGTATCCACGCATCGATTCACAATATTTTGTGGCAGGTTCAGCACCTGCGTGGAAACATTTTTATAGTTCCACGAATCATCATCGCAGTATCCATGCATCGATTCACAAACTTTCATGGCAGGTTCAACACCTGCGTGGAAACAATTTTATATTTCCACAAATCATCGTCTCAGTATCCACACATCGATTCACAAACTTTTGTGGCAGGTTCAGCACCTGCGTGGAAATAATTTTATATTTCCACAAATCATCGTCTCAGCATCCATGCATCGATTCACAAACTTTCGTGGCAGGTTCAACACCTGCGTGGAAACAATTTTATATTTCCATGAATCATCGTCTTAGTATCCACGCATCGATTCACAAACTTTCGTGGCAGGTTCAACACTTGCGTGGAAACATTTTCTATGGCCTACACTAATGTTCGTCGATATATCGACGATACCTGGAAGTGTTAAAAAAAATGAATGCACATAAAATTTAAATTTTCTTCTTGCGATATAATGCTTAAATAATCATCAAAAGAACCCAGAAAACACCTTTAACTAGGTTTAATACGTGTTAATATCATAGAAGACACAAACATAAAAATTAGAGTTTTCCAAGGCCTCCAAGTTAAGGAATTCAAGTGGAGATGAGTTTAAAATGACTAATGAAGAAGTGAATGTATGGAAAGAAGGGAGACAAAGTTGTGTTGGCATAAAGCAAGATGCATGGATATTTATGGTGCATATAAAGAAGATTGTGTGGTATTGGTTGAGAGAGTTGGTCAAATGATGCATGATTGAATGTGCATGTGCCATCGAGATGATGATGATTATATTCAAAATTGAGTTGTAATAATTTGAAAGTTATATCAAGGTCTTGTGTTGCATTTGATTGACATGTTATTCAACTAGTGTTAGCCTGATCTGAACCATGTTTTAAAAAGAATTAGTATGCTTATGTTATGAACCTACAACTTAATGATGGACTCAAATGATAATGTAACTAGGTATATGGTAGTGAGACTTGTTTTCATAGGTTTTTTAGTGAGACAAACAATTTAGGGAACCATGTAAGTGAAAAGGTGTCCTGTAAAAATGGGTTACAATGACTAGGAACCCATTTATCTCGGTGGATGGTTGTTTTTATATATATGAACATCACCAAATGTTGATGTTTTGTAGGTACAAAATGAATATTGAAGAAAAACCAAAGATGATGACGATCAAGGAAAGTAGCTGGGGATTGATTGGACCAATACTGAAGACTCATCCAAAATGATGATTGTGACTTGATAGATGAAGTTATTAAGGAGTCACCATATGGCTAGTGGAAGTGGAGGTTATTCATGAGTTGTTGGAAAATATCTTAAGATACTTGTCTTCTCATCCATGTGAGAAAAGTAGCGAGGCACATACAATTGTAAAAGGTCCAAAAGTTGTTAATATTTGTATTGTGGGGCTAATTATGTGCAGATGGTTGTGAAAGACAAGCCATGATTGATGCCTAGGAGGCCTGTTATGTGCTATAAATATGCACATTGTATCAAGTGAATTTCAACCAAGTAATATGAAGTGAGTTTGAAATTCTCTCACTTGTACTTTTCCTACAATTGCAACCATATTTGCAAAGTTTCCCTAAAAGGAAGGATGACAAAAACTTGCACAAATGTACCATAGGCTCTATAAAATACTAGCTAGAGTAGGACACGTTAGTACATATTATGGGTTGAAATTCATGTGCCTTATTCCAGCATTCAAATGAAGTTCTAAGCACTAAACAAGCCACCTACAGCCATAAACAGTTATGAAAGGTAGATCTGGGATCTATTCTCTCAGCATACAGTAGCATGCAATATGTCGTGTCATCCTTTGTATCCATAATTTTCTCATATAATAGTTTCAAAACAGCTTGTAGTGGGGTCTGGCCTCCTAAAAGAATGAAATCTTGTCACCATCTAAGGCTTAATACCTAATTCAATAATACTGATCCTCCTATTGGATACCCTGTTTGTCGTTGGAGAAACTTTTACAGCAGTTTGAAGTGACATTTGGACTCTATTGGGCATGGATTGGACCAAAAAGTTTCATTTTATTAACCCTTATCAAATGCACAGTCAAGGACTCCAACAATTCTCATAACCCACAAACATATAGGAATAATGATCAAGTTGGAATCATGTACTCATCAAAATGGAAAAAGGGGATCAACATCTAAGGATATCCCACCGATATAATATAGAATTGTTAAGCAAGATAATAAGGAATCACACTCAGCTGGTGCACCTCCATACACCAAATCACCCAAGCTCCAAGACTCTGCAATTTTATTGAATTGAGAAATTCAAAGTTGTACACAAAAGATGATCATTTGCAGAATTGGTCTTAGCATCTTCATATTTTTAGTAGTCGGACAATTTTCTCAACATGGATGTCAATAACATGAAATTTCCAGCCTTATCTCGAGTGTGGGGATATGGAGGTGTCCGATCCATTCAACATCTTCAATAACAACCTATTGATTCTTCCTAGAAGGAATATTTACATCATCACTCAAGCATCCTCAGAGCTCAAGAGTAGTACTTGTACATCAAAGAAGGAAATTTGTAGAAGAGTACCTAGGACCAACAACAGATCAACCTTTGATTGGGAAGTTGCAGAACATACTTTCACCAGGGACAAATATCCTAGAGACCTATGCAAATAGCTCAAGAAATTGGAAAAGAAGAACATGTGTTTGAAGGTTAAGATCTTGCAACAAAAGCATAAGGAGCAGTTGAACATGATTAAGACATGGAGGTACAAACATGACACTTTTTGCTGAGTTATTTATTTGATTAAGATTTCATTTCAAATAAAAAGTGCACTAAGATCATTTGGCATTTGGGAGAAATATGAAAAATACTGGACTACCTGTATAATGTAGTTTCTAGAATTCCCTACTCCTATAGTTTTCATGTATAATGAAATTTCCCAATTGCCATCAAAACTCCAACTTTCGGTAACCACCAGAATTTATGTAGCTTGCAATTTGTAAAGGACCGCAATGCCCAGATTGTTCATAAAAGACCACAATTTGATATTAATGAAGTAGTGAATACTCAACAATGTAGAATAAGTCCTGTAGGTGACTGCTAATGTCTCCTTCGATCAGCAGCTACTAAATAAACCAATATATTGCATTCCTTGTTTCCCCAAGTTACCCTCAACACCCAAAATAACCAAAGGAAAGATTACTGGTGTATATGGTTAGCATACCACTTATAAAAAAAATTTCAATACAACAATTGAAAAAAGAAGACTCTATCCCATGAAATCAATACTTAATTACTTAAGCTGACCCATCATCTTTATTTTCTTTCTCAGATTCTTACAACTTAAGGAAATCAACATCTTAAACACTATGATATGGTAATTGATACCTGTGTTTACACATGAATCATAAGATCAGGATACTAACAAACAAGGGATATATGGTTAATCACCTGACACCCCAAATGATACCCAAGTTGTTGCACATGCATACTTACCTCTTGTAACCAAGAACTCCAAATGTACAACCATTAAGTTCTTAACACAGGCTCTTTGGTATATTCAAAACTGCCATATCAACAGATTATAATGAGTTACACTAACAAGCAAACTAAAACGATAAACTAATATTTAGTAACATGTAATAAAATAAACATATATATCATATAACAAAAAGAGAGATATAGTTGAAGATACCAGCCTGGGTGTGAAACCATTCTTGAAAATATACTCAAAAGTGTTACTTTCAGAAAAGACTGATTATGCCTCAGAGAGGCCAGTCTTCTCTAGGAACTAGCTGACCCTACAAGAGGGTGTGTACAAACCAGAGAGAGAGAAATGACTGGAGTTGATTGGGTCAATCACAGTTAAGCACAATACATAACTCAACATAAATAAAGTCACAAAAATTATAAACTTCAACCAAGTCTCAACACAAGAGAAGTGATTATCAGCACACCACAACTGATCACAGGTGATAAAAGTCAAGTACTCTATAAGACCAAAAATTCAACAAGGTGGTATAAAAAAAATGAAGGAGGGTAAATGTCTGCATTAACCACAAGTCAAGGATAAGGTACCACAAGTCCAATAAGAACTCAATCAAGGTGGGGAAGGTACAACAAGTATTTAATAACTCAATCAGTAACAGGTAATAAAATAAACATATTGATCATATAACAATAAGAGAGGTATAGTTGAAGATCTCCACGTCAACATTAAACCAAAAATCAAATCTGAAGTGTGGGTACAAATATAAACAATGGTCATAAAATAAGAAAATATAAAAAAATGGTCATAACATAGGCGTGGGTAGTAGAAGACCCATGAGCCTTAGAACCAAGGGTATGCTCCAAATGTGGCCAAACAACCATAGTACTCTATAAGAGCAAAACTTCAACAAGGTGGTTTTAAAAAAGTTACTCAAGGAGGGTAAATGACCCCATTAAACACAAGTGAAAGATAAGGTACCACAAGACCAATCATAGCTCAATCAAGGTGGGGAAGGTACAACCAGTCATATCTCTCTCAAATGTACAACCATCCAATATAACCCGAAAGTTCATCATCACAGTATAAGGAAGGGTGGTGGGATGCCAAATAAAAATATCCCTCATTTCTCTCTATGCAATCCTTATAGCATCACATAATAGATAAGTACCTTGTACTATAGAAAATAAAAGCCACATGTGTTACCTTTCAATTTAGGAATATGGTCTACAAAAGCAAAATTTCATCACAATTACCATCCAAATTTCTGACTAGTGCTAAAGCAACAGTAAAAGATTTTATAACATAATTTTGATCTCTATCAACTTCTGCACTCCTTTGTGGTCCCTGTGCTGAAGTTGTTCCTCGAGATGTAATGGGCAGTAATCAAATTATAGCATATGCAGCAGTAGTAAATAAGCAATGAAAAAAGCGAATAAAAATTGATTAGGCTTCCTTGTACTCGGACAACATTTTGTTTCAGATTTTATCCTTTCAAGGGACAAGTCACCAAGGGAACATGAAAGTACCTCGAGAGAGAGGAAAAGTTAAGTACAGACCTCAAACAGGTTAACATATTCCGCATACTACAACAATTAAGCACACAGATGAAAGAAAGGTACAGTAACATAACAATTCTATAGCTGCATTATAAAATGGTACTATATTTGAATAGTGCTAAAGCAACAGTAAAACATTTTATAACATAATTTGCATCTCTTTCAGTAACGGGTAATAAAATAAACATATTGATCATATAACAATAAGAGAGGTATAGTTGAATATCTCCACGTCAACATTAAACCAAAAATCAGATCTGAAGTGTGGGTACAAATATAGTACCTTGTACTATAGAAAATAAAAGCCACCTATGTTACCTTTCAATTTAGCAATATGGTCTACAAAAGTAAAATTTCCTCACAATTACCATCCAAATTTTTAACTAGTGCTAAAGCAACAGTAAAAGATTTTACAACATAAATTTGATCTCTATCAACTTCAGCACTCCTCTGTGGTCCCTGTGCTGAAGTTGGTCCTCGAGATGTAATGGGCAGTAATCAAATTATAACGAGTGATGATGATCGAAGTCATGATGAACATATCTAATATATCTAATATAAAGAGAATGAATGTTTCAGAGTAATAATATATCTACATGCAGCACATACAGGAGTGATGATGTGTGAGAAAACACAAAATTTGAAAATTTCCAAGAGCATCACATAAAAGATAAGTACCTCGTAACTATACCAAATAAAAGTTAACTATATTACCTTTCATATAAATGGGAAAATGATTATATTTTAATAACCCGATTATGTTACTAATAGCTAATATTAAGAGAATCCATGTTTCATACTAACAACATTGATATACATCAAAATACAAGTCATGAATTTATGTTGCATCTACTTTTTCGTTGATTTCTGTTTTTTTGCATTGAAAAAACTTGCGAGTACGGTATCAAAATCATCAATTTGGCGCAGTATTTACTATGATATATCCTATTATTGTTTGTGTTTCCATGCCCTCATGTATGCCACTTCTTGTACGTCGCTGAGCAGGGTGTGGAGGTAGTTCTGAAGGGGTGTGAACTGCCACAACGAAAATGAGCATATATATATGACGTTGACATATTATTGAAATAAATATTTCATTATTTTGATTAAAATTACAATATTTCTCTTTACCTGTCTGTGTGGATGTGACAGGTGATGGGGTGTTAATTGGAGGTCTACTTGCTTCCTCTTGCAGTTCAGTCTCCTGAGCTGCATGGTCTTCCATTGAAAGAAGAAAATTTATAAGTATATGTCAGGAAATATATATATCTAATCATAGTAGATATTTCTATTTCCAAATCATACATACCAGAATGGACACTATGCTCCACACTATCATGGGACATGTACACCCCAACATCAACTGGTACTTGCTGAGTACCGCTAGATTCACTACTGCGGTTGCATTGTTGCTTAAAAACAAACATACATTTTTAGTTATGGGTGATATAATCAGAATTGAATAGACTTTAATAGTATACTCAATTGGTGATATACCTGCATTTGCATCATTGGGGAGATTGGAGTCTGCCCCAAGCTTTTTCGATATTCAACCACACTTTTAAAACCAAACTTGAAACCAAGCTTTAGGTCTTCCTCGGTGGCAGCAGCTTGGAACGTATTTCCTTGCAAGGCATGATAACACATTTTAAAATTTCCAGTATCAAAATCAGATATTTGTTCGGTACTATTAACTAAATATTCCCAACAATTAATCATTTAATACTTACGATTCTTGCTCTTAGTTTTCTATAGCCACCCTGGCCCAGTCTATGTTGCCCGTGCTTTTCCATTCTAGCCTTGGCTACTTTGGAGGTGTCAGGTAACCTATATATGAAAATTTTGAAAAACCTTAGATATCAAAAATCTTACTTAAAACAAAAAGGAAAATAATAATTGAGCTTATTTCAGTAAAAAGATGATATATGTTGTACCTTGCTTTACCAGGCCATGGTTGTTTTCCTTGTCTTTTCAGCAAGTTCTCCTTTGCATCATCTATGACTGCCTTCCAGTCTTTCTCCGAAACCATGGGAGGGCACTCATGCTTGAGGTCAGCTTGCAATCTTTCCCTATATTGGGCCCTGGTATATTTCAAATTATCACCGGCTAACTTTGCAACAACTTTCCTATTGAAAGTATTACCGAACAAGTTGACCATGTGGTCCATCAATTCATCTCTCTTTTTGCTATCTTGGCTATTCCACCATGTGCGAATGGAGGGGCCAAATAGCTCCAAGGCTTTGTCATTCAAATGCCTATAGAAGACATTGTTTCCTGCAAAAACATGTACTCCATTAATTTATAATATTTTCAATGTATGCCTATTTCAATTTCATGATTAAAATCAATAAATTAATTAATAAATACCTGCAATCTTCTGAACCTTGATAGGAACACAAGATTCATCCACCAGAAAGGTGAGATCTAGTGATCTGGTGCTTTTAACTCGTGCTGCTCCAGGAAAATTTTCCTGGTCGTGTACAATACATTCATCTCCAGATTCATGTGGAGTCCTAGGCTCCGTCTCATCATGCTCCGGCATGGCATCATGCCCTGTCTCATCAGTGCCCGCATCATCAATGGATTCGAGGCCAACCGCAGGAGTGGAAAAAACCCTCATTGGTACATTGCTTCTTTTTTGCTGCATTGGACCATCACTGCTACCTATACCTATCTCGACAGGTTCTCTAGACACCAGTTTTAAAAAATCCTACAAACAATAAAATTTACTTTATCAGATCACTTGGAAAAATAAAAAACATAATATCAAATATGAAATCATGTCATAGCTTAAAAAAAATTGTGAAGATGCCACTTACCCCATAAGATTGTATTTGATCTTGCAGCTCTAGAATCCTTGCCCTGTTCTCCTGTGTCAAGGGCCTTTTTCGATCCAAGGCAAGCATTTTTATGTTTTCCTTTTTCAAGGCTACTCTAAAAGTGTGTAGTGGTTCAGTGGAATAGAAAATGTCTTCCTCAAACCCCTTATCACCCAAATCGAGTGCACGTGACTAAATTCATCAAACAATAAATTAAATTAAGCAATATAATTTTAACATCATTCAAATATTGATATTGTAATGAAAATTAAGTTACTATTATGCACTAACACTTACCTAACCCGGTGTTATGGCCGGTGAGTGTCCACGATCAATCGACATCGTGGAAGCAGCAGGTGCCTTTCCACGGTCCTGAATGAACCAGTAATCCATCATAATGTCAGAAAAATGAACCAGTAATCCATCATAAGCTCAGAAAAATGTGAATGTCAATAGTGGACATTGAATGTTAACATACTAAATCAAAACATTTAGTTATTGTATGTAACGCTTACTTGACGGGCCACAGAGTGTGACCTTCCACGGTCTCCCTCGACCATGGAAGCAGCAGGTGCCTTTCCAATGGTGCCACCCTGACATAATAAATCAATAAATAAACGTTTATCTCATACTAAATAATTGTAACATAAACAAAAATGAGATATTGCATTAATATTTATTTTTACCTCAGAAGTAGAAGATACATGTTTGTTACAGGTATTTAACAGAGAGGGGGGGGGTGAATCAGTTAAATAACAGATTTTAAACCATTTGATTCTAACTATGAATCACTGAAGTTATCTGACATTCATTCTTGTAATGAGAACAGAATCAAATAAATAACCATATGGCATGCAACACATCATTCAAACACATGTAGGAGACACATCCTTTTTTCACGAGGAAACCCTTAAGGGAAAAACCTCTTCTTCTTAGGAAGTCAATGGCTTATCAGCTGTACATCTCTTCTTAGTTGAGCACCAACTCAATGAGGCTGCAACCTCCGAATGCAAGCACCAACTTGCTGAGAGCACCAACTCTCACTGTAACCCAGCACCAACTGGGTGGAAGCACCAACTTCCAGTTTAACTCAGCATCAACTGGGTGAAGGCATCAACCTTCAACTTTTGCAAGCACCCACTTGCAGACAGAGACATAAAGTCTCCCCTAGCACCTCCCTACCACCCTTAATAGCTAGACTTTACAAATGAATCAAATTACAATTGTACAGATGTATCTCTGCTTACCACAACGCTCTGCTCTGTTCAACTTGTTCAGCATTCTCTTCTGTTCCTCGGTTTTGCCAATTTGTTCATATTCTCAACATTACTCTATTGTTCCTTTGTTTAGCTTTCTTTCTCATTTCCTCAGGTCTACGCTGCTCCACATACCATCTTCTGTGAATGGTGTCTTCTTTCTATCATAACAACTCTGTTCCACTGCTTTTCATTTCAGCTTCCACACCATTTCGATCCCTGCTTCCCTATCTCTCACCTTTGATTCATAACACCCCCTCTTTTATGTTCTCCTCCATCTGCCGTTTCTTCACTCTTCGAATCGATTCACATTCCAGTGTAATTATCAATTAAAACAGTTCCCATATGCCAAATCATCATCGAATGGTTTCTTTGCTGAACATTAACACGTCACATTCCATTTCATCACAATATTTCACCAAACTGTTACATAATCGGTCTGTATTCTCAGAATTTCATATTATAATGTCAATCTACAAATGCCAGTGGGATTTCTGGAAACATGAATTCAAGAAATGGAAGAGGAATAACGCGATTACCCTTAATGTATCCCCAGATGTTTGTTAAGACAAATAGTTGAAAGGTTAAACACTCTTGTAATTCGGGTCTGGCAAATACCAATGTGTTTTCAGAGAGCTATCAAAAGAAATTGTAAAATGACCGCAGAAAATTAAATAAAATCAAGGTAGATTGGATCTGG
Source organism: Larix kaempferi (assembly GCA_027924585.1). Lineage (NCBI taxonomy): Eukaryota > Viridiplantae > Streptophyta > Pinopsida > Pinales > Pinaceae > Larix > Larix kaempferi. The sequence continues at coordinate 12,404,383 of BSBM01000248.1, forward strand.
GGTCCTTACATCCAAATATATAAAACAAGATAGGGTTTAAGATTCGCAGTAACTGAATCACTAAACTTTCACAATAAAATCAAGGGTTACATAAAACTGAAGGCATAGCCACGATCTGGTCGCTCCCTCAAGATCTCGAAGAATTTTACACAAACAAGGTAGGGTTTCAAATGAATAGTGAATCTACAATAGTTTAAAGTCTCCAAGGTTAGATCGACTGCAACTATCACTCCTCGATCCGATATCATGATACGAACAGATTGACTTTGAATAATTTATTCTGGCATCGACTGCAACTATCAATCTTCTGTAAAGCTAGTCAAAGTATGACAAAAATGGAAACATCTACCTCTGCAACAACTCCTGTCTAACAAACTCCCCCTTTGACATTGATGGCAAACTTTGAATAGCTTTTCTCCCCCTTTTGACATCCATAACAAAGGAAAAACTGAGCATTTACAGCACATCTGATTACAAAAACTCCCCCTAACAAGATGCATATATGAGACAATAGAACAATGAAAACAGGCTCCCCCTTACACAATACATAGATCATTGAGACATTGACTGAACACCCAGCTTTTGTCTGAGATATTCAAACTGAGCTGTAGGCAGAGGCTTAGTGAAAATGTCGGCTATCTGTTCTTTAGAAGGGATATAATTCAGCTGCACAGCTTGATTAGCCACTTGTTCTCTCAAGAAATGGTACTTTATTGGAATGTGTTTCGTTTTGGAATGGAGTACAGGATTCTTGGAAACACTTATTGCACTGGTATTGTCACAATGAATGGGAATAGGCTCAACATACTTTACTTCTAGATCAGCCAGAGATTGCACCATCCATAAGATTTGTGTACAGTAGGTAGCAGCAGCAATGTACTCTGCTTCTGTAGTGGATAAGGATATGGAACTCTGTTTTTTACTTAGCCAAGCTACCAAGGACTCTCCCAAGAAGAATGCTCCGCCACTGGTACTTTTTCTTTCATCTACACAGTTAGCCCAATCTGCATCTAAATAAGATATGAGTTGAATATTCTGATTCATGGGATACCACAAGCCATAAAATAGGGTACCTTTCAGATATTTGAATATGCGTTTCACAGCTAGCAAATGACTTTGTTTGGGTGCAGCTTGAAACCTTCCTACCATCCCTACATCATGCATAATATCAGGTCTGGATGCAGTGATATATAGCAGGCTACCAATCATTGATCTGTACATTTTTTGATCTACCTCTGGTGATGTATCTTCTTTGCTTAGCTTGCAGCCACTCACCATGGGTGTGCTCATAGGAGTAGAGTCTTCCATTTGAAACCTTTTTAACATTTCTTTCAAATATTTCTCTTGAGAAATGAATAAGCCTTCAGGCTTCTGACTGATTTGAAGTCCAAGAAAATAAGACAACTCTCCAATCATTGACATCTCAAACTCAGATTGCATTGAGTTAGCAAACCATTCAACAGAAGAATTGTTAGTACAGCCAAAGATTATATCATCAACATAAACTAATACAACCAGCAAATCATCACCTTCATATTTGATATACAGATTGATGTCCACTGAGCCCTTTTTGAATCCTTTATCTTGCAAGTATTTGTCCAGTCTAGCATACCATGCTCTCGGTGCTTGTTTCAAGCCATACAAGGCCTTTTTTAGCTTGCATACATAATTAGGTTTATCTGTGAGAGAAAAACCTTCAGGCTGCTCCATGTATACTTCCTCTTCAAGATTTCCATTCAAAAATGTTGATTTGACATCCATCTGGTATACTTTGAATCTTTTGTGACATGCATAGGCTAGAACCATCCTTATAGCCTCCATTCTTTCCACTGGAGCAAATGTTTCATCAAAGTCTTGCCCTTCCACCTGACCATATCCTTTACAAACCAATCTGGCCTTATTTCTTACAACCTTTCCTTGTTCATTTAATTTGTTCTTAAAGAACCCATTTAGTTCCAATGACATTCTTGTCTGCTGGTCTAGGAACCAACTCCCATGTATCATTCCTTTCAATCTGGTCCAATTCTTCATTCATAGCTGTTATCCAATCCTTGTCCTTGCTGGCTTCATTAAAAATTTGGGGCTCAATTGTAGAGAGAAAGGCAATATGAGATTGTTCAGATTCCAGCAAAATCTTCCTTCTAGTCTGAACCCCTTTACTCCCATCACCAATGATTTGGCTTTCAGGGTGATTCTTTCTAGTCATTCTAGAAGAGGAGTGTACAGTGGGTTGTTTAGATTCCAGCAAAATCTTCCTTCTAGTCTGAACCCCTTTACTCCCATCACCAATGATTTGGCTTTCAGGGTGATTCTTTCTAGTCATTCTAGAAGAGGAGTGTACAGTGGGTTGTTCAGTGGGTTGTTCTGATTTTCAGTTAGTGCTTTGAAGATTTTAAACTTGGCAAACGCTTCAAACTTTTCCTTAAGAAAAGCAACTCAAATCATTCTGGAATAGTCATCAATTACCAACATAAAATAATTTTCTTTACCTGTTCCTTCTTTTCTCGATGGGCCACATAAATCTAGGTGAACAAGTTGAAGGGGCTTACTAGTAGAAGAAACATTCTTCGTTTTGAACTGAGCCCTAGTTAGCTTTCCCATTTGACAAGGCTTACAAACATCATCTCGAGGTCTAGATATTGCTGGAAGATCCCTTACTGCGTTTCTGTTTTTGAGCTTTATCAGGTGATCAAAATGCAAATGTCCCAATCTCCTGTGCCATAGCCAGCTTTCATCGTATTTGCTTAGATAGCACTGTTCTTTTTCTTCTTTTAAAACATAAACATTATTCTCTGTTCTTACCCCTTTGGAAACTAGCTTTCCTGAGGAAACATTTCTGATTTTACAGTCTTTATTAGTGAACAAGACTTCACGTCCTTTGTCACACATTTGGCTCACACTGAGAAGGTTATGTTTCAGCCCATCTACAAAGAGAACGTCTTGAGCTTTCCCTTTACCATTGCTGAAACTCACAACTCCTTTTCCTCTGACTTTTCGTGGAGCGTCATTACCAAATGTTACTTTACCTGCCTTATGTTCTGATAAGGTAATAAAATTCTCCTTGTCTCCTGACATGTGTTTCGAACAACCACTGTCGATGTACCAATGACTCCTCTGTTTCTGAACAGAAAGCACAAGATTGCAATGAGATTTCTCTTTCTTTCTCCATACGTTTTGTACATCTATGTGTTTCATGTTTCGATCTGTTTTGTTCTCTTTCAAGTAGCAGTCTGTAGCTTTGTGCCCAAAGTTGTGACATATATAGCATTTTGGATCGTGGTATAGAAGATCAAATGGATTAGCATTTTTGTTTGGCGTTCTTCTTTTAACAACTGGTGGAGGGATACGACCCATATGTTTATTTGCTGATAGATACGTTCTCTGAGTGTAGTTTGACATTCTTCTTTGTACATTTCTGAAATTAAAAACACAACTGGCAGCTCTGTGCCCAAAGTTAAAACAATGGAAGAAATAACCATTAAAGATTGTGTCATACCTGGTTCGTGGTTGATTTCTAAAAGGATAATTCACTGAGTTGTGACACTCATAACCAAATTTCTGATCAGCGTACATTCTTCTGTTATGTGACTCTTTACCATGAGTTCCTAATGGTGCGGACTTGCCTTTTAAACCCGTATTCTCTTGCTGTTCAGTATTCTTTGATTCATCTCCATTATTTTCTTTACATGTTTCAGTCTTTGCTACGCTGGGAGTTTCAGTTTGCTTGTTGCCTTGAAATTTGATCACATTTGATGACTCTTTTCTTTCTGAACCACTGCTGCTCCCCCCTTGATCATACCCTAAGCCAAATTTATTGTGTGGAGCTCTTTGTCTGTTCAACATATTGTTTAGTTCCTCTGAGGCTTTGATGCTGGAAATATTCTGATGATGCAAAGCTTGATATTTTTCCAGTTCTTTCTTAACAGTTACAACCTCTTTTTCTAAATGTTCAACTCTGTCTTTATTATCAGCTAACTGATGTCTTAAATACTCTTCAATCTTCTTTTCTTCTTCGAGTTCCAGCTTTATTAAAGAGATATCTTTTCTATTGGTTTCATACTGGATTAATAATTGTTTTTGTTTTCGTTTCTTTAATCTCAATTTGTCAATTTCTTCCAGAGCACTCATCAGCTCTCCTTCCATATCTACAGTGGCATCTTCATCATTGATTTCATACTCTGCACAGTTCTGTTCAAGGTCTTCTATGGCCATTAGCATGAAGTTATTTTCTTCATCTTCATGAGAAGATTCAGTATCAGATGTTCCTGAAGATTCATCATCATTCACAAAAAGGCCTTTCTTCTTATATTTGAACTTGTTTTCTTTATTATATTTTTTCTTGGGAAATCTCTCTTCATCAGCAGAGTACTGTTCTTTTTTCTTATGTGGACACTTAGCAGCAAAATGCCCTACTTTACCACAGTTAAAGCATTTGAAAGGCAATTTACCTTTGTATCTCCCTGACCCCGTTTTCAGTCTTCTCACAAATTTTGCTTCTATTTCATCCATGTCTGACTCAGTACTCTTTTCAGCTTTAAAGGAGGCTTCTCTGGATGAGTTTTGGTCTTTACTAATCCTCATCTCATAAGCAGTCAGAGTTCCTAACAACTGATCCATAGTCAATGTTTTGAGGTCACCCATCTCTTCTATTGCTGAAACTCTCGGATTGAATTTATTAGGCAATGATCTTAATACTTTATGAACAAGAAGGTTATCATCATCTATGACTTCACCAAGAGCTCTCATAGCATTGATTAGTTCATCTACTCTCAGAAAGAACTTACTGACATTTTCATCCTCATTAATCTTTAACTGTTCAAATTTTAGCCTAAGAGTTTGCATCTTGGCACTTTTCACTTTGTCATTTCCCTCATAGCTATTTACAAGTTTGTCCCACATGCCTTTTGCAGTTTGAAGATGCATAACCTTTACAAATTCTGATTCAGTTAGCCCACTAAGAATGGCATTCATAGCTTTTGCATTAAAAGTGAAGGCTGATTTTTCATCTTTAGATTCAACCAGGAGAGGTTTCTTATATCCTGTTTCTACAATCTGCCAGACTTCTGCCCCTAGAGACATTATGAAAGTTCTCATCCTAACCTTCCAGAAAGCAAAATTTGTGCCATCAAACATGGGTGCTTTGTTTTTTGAGCCATCTTGACTGGCCATAATTAACTTTCAGGATCTACCTTATACTAAAGGAACCTGGCTCTGATACCAATTGTTACAGGTATTTAACAGAGAGGGGGGGGGGGTGAATCAGTTAAATAACAGATTTTAAACCATTTGATTCTTTTAACTATGAATCACTGAAGTTATCTGACATTCATTCTTGTAATGAGAACAGAATCAAATAAATAACCATATGGCATGCAGCACATCATTCAAACACATGTAGGAGACACATCCTTTTTTCACGAGGAAACCCTTAAGGGAAAAACCTCTTCTTCTTAGGAAGTCAATGGCTTATCAGCTGTACATCTCTTCTTAGTTGAGCACCAACTCAATGAGGCTGCAACCTCCGAATGCAAGCACCAACTTGCTGAGAGCACCAACTCTCACTGTAACCCAGCACCAACTGGGTGGAAGCACCAACTTCCAATTTAACTTAGCATCAACTGGGTGAAGGCATCAACCTTCAACTTTTGCAAGCACCCACTTGCAGACAGAGACATAAAGTCTCCCCTAGCACCTCCCTACCACCCTTAATAGCTAGACTTTACAAATGAATCAAATTACAATTGTACAGATGTATCTCTGCTTACCACAACGCTCTGCTCTGTTCAACTTGTTCAGCATTCTCTTCTGTTCCTCAGTTTTGCCAATCTGTTCATATTCTCAGCATTACTCTATTGTTCCTTTGTTTAGCTTTCTTGCTCATTTCCTCAGGTCTACGCTGCTCCACATACCATCTTCTGTGACTGGTGTCTTCTTTCTGTCATAACAACTCTGTTCCACTGCTTTTCATTTCAACTTCCACATCATTTCGATCCCTGCTTCCCTATCTCTCACCTTTGATTCATAACACCCCCTCTTTTATGTTCTCCTCCATCTGTCGTTTCTTCACTCTTCGAATCGATTCACATTCCAGTGTAATTATCAATTAAAACAGTTCCCATATGACAAATCATCATCGAATGGTTTCTTTGCTGAACATTAACATGTCACGTTCCATTTCATCACAATATTGCACCAAACTGTTACATAATCGGTCTATATTCTCAGAATTTCATATTATAATGTCAATCTACAAATGCCAGTGGGATTTCTGGAAACATGAATTCAAGAAATGGAAGAGGAATAACGCGATTACCCTTAACGTATCCCCAGATGTTTGTTAAGACAAATAGTTGAAAGGTTAAACGCTCTTGTAATTCGGGTCTGGCAAATACCAATGTGTTTTCAGAGAGCTATCAAAAGAAATTGTAAAATGACCGCAGAAAATTAAATAAAATCAAGGTAGATTGGATCTGGGGTCCTTACATCCAAATATATAAAACAAGATAGGGTTTAAGATTCGCAGTAACTGAATCACTAAACTTTCACAATAAAATCAAGGGTTACATAAAACTGAAGGCATAGCCACGATCTGGTCGCTCCCTCAAGATCTCGAAGAATTTTACACAAACAAGGTAGGGTTTCAAATGAATAGTGAATCTACAATAGTTTAAAGTCTCCAAGGTTAGATCGATTGCAACTATCACTCCTCGATCCGATATCATGATACGAACAGATTGACTTTGAATAATTTATTCTGGCATCGACTGCAACTATCAATCTTCTGTAAAGCTAGTCAAAGTATGACAGAAATGGCAACATCTACCTCTGCAACAACTCCTGTCTAACAATGTTCTGATGCATGTAGATGTGCAGACTCCTGCCACAGTTTAATAAGCATGTTATCATATGGAAATATTAACAATAAGCACGGAAAAATCGAATGCTAATAGTGAAAATCAGAACATCTTGTTATTGTAGTCATATTTATTTGCTATAGTTAACATTTACCTGACAAGACATAGATTCTGACCTTCCACAATCATTCTAGACCGTGGAAGCAACATGTGCCTTTCCACTACCGCCACCCTAAACAAACGTTGAGTCAGTAATTGCATAATAAAAAAAAATGAGATATTCATAGCAGTGTAATCACCATGTAATCACATGGAAATATTCATAATAAGCACGAAAAAAGCGAATGTCAACAGTGGAAATCGAATGTTAACAAAATAAAAAATAAAAAAATGAAACATTTGGTTATGGTAGTCATGTTTAGTTACTACATTTAGCATTTACCTGATGAGGCATAGTTTCTGACGGTCCACGGTTAGCCTGGACTGCGGAAGCCACATCTATTCGATTTAAGTTGTAATCAATCAACAACTCTTCACTTGCAAGTATTGGTTTTATTGCACATACAAATATACGATGTTGTTCGCGTCCCTCGAATTCGCAATTTGGTTGCTTATTTGTTGTCACTAGTCATGTACTATTTATAAAGCCAGCAACGTTTCCGGACACTTTTGGTCTCCCATCAATATACATAGTCGCCCCTTTGTTTTTATTTTTTCTGCTAGTTGAATATAATTCGCAACAACTCCGTATCTCCGCATACTTTGAGTATATTGGACCAAGATCAACCAGTTATTGTATCTATATAGTGGCCCTGCATACTCCATCAATTCAGTTACAGTGCCATAGCGGACCTTTATTCCATCCATGGAAAATAGCCCCAATCCATGTAAGGACAAAGGAGCGATGCGATACATCCTCCCATTGATGAGGAAATATGTGTCCACTTGAGGTAGCATATCAGGTACCCATCATTGCACTAGATGTTTATACCTCAATGGAAAATCAATGTCTCCTATGCTCTCAGCATCATAATTACACAAGCCACCGTTGGCAATAAAATATTTCATGCGTCTATGAAATCTTTTCCTTATCTTTTCAGATCTAGTTGATATAAAACCGGTAGATCTAGTACAACTCATCTCACTTTCAACCTCTCCGAGTATATCTTCATCATCAATTTATGAAGATAGATCTGACAGATACCTATTTGGTGGTACCTACACTCGATAAAACAAGAATAAACAAGATGGTGCTTTCTTTCTTCTTTGAAAGTACACATTTACTTAATTAAACACATTTACTTCCCTCAAATCTGAGGCTTAGGAGGGACATGCTGAACCCTAGTGGATGTAGTGCTACAAATCTTAGCTAAATTGTTTGGTATTGGGACGATTTGTGGTAGGAAGAGACCAAGTTACAGTGCCACAACAAGCTGTCCATACGACACCACATTCATCACTGTAGGCTGTGAGCTCTTTTGTGGACTGAGTTTGCATATTTGGGGGTCTTTTTCTCTTGTGGGGAGAAAAAAACCATAGGGGATAATAAATTAAGGAAGTTAACTAGTATATCACCCAGTTTTGGTCCTTCCAACACTGTTGGGCATATTATTGGCAGCCTACCCTCTTTCTTTGAATGGCATATTTTTGGCATCCTACCCTTCATTTTTAAAATTTACATGCTGGTATTTTATGCTAATGCATATGAAAACTATTTGTTAGTGAACTATTTGGCAAAATCACTCAACTAAGAAACATTAATTGAATATATCAACCCAACAAACCATAACTATTGTGATAGGGTCCACTCAGGAGTACATTACAGCATTGTCCGTTACTGTTTCATGTCAATACATCTTAACTAAATAATCAGTAAAATACTACATCAGAGAACTCAAAATACATCAACTAACTTAGGTGAGATACTACACATCAGACATGTTGCAAATTTCAAATTCATGCAAATTGGCACTCAAATGGCCATGAGAAATTTGATTTTCAAAGACTATTTTCAGACATTATGTGTATATTGATTTTCTGACTATATTGATTTAAAAAAAAACAAATAATAAATTTCAATCAAGAATGAGCGTATCCATCAACCAAGCAGGAGGACCAAACTCGAAAAATGTCAACCTGAGAACAGTCCCAAGTCAGTCACTGTGTTGAAGAAACTTCAACACTACTAGTTAGATCAATGTGCTAATACAATTTTTAGTGACATGTAATGTAATATAAACACATTAATCACATAATAACATTATACCTCACATCTGGGCAGTTCTGGGCCCTATACTGACAAGCTACAACAGTAATTAAACATATATGGGTAATGTTTTGAACATTAGTAGACACGTTTCACCTTCTAGCAACCTCATCATTTAGTTCTAGGCCAGTTTTGTGGATGTGAGGTAGTTTTGGGCGCAAATTAAGACTATCCATGTCTTCTTACAACAGACGCTTGCAAAATTTGAGGTATGGAAAGGCTAAGAGAATAAATCATGGGTGTGTTGAGTGGAGTTTGGACCTCATAGCAACAGTAAACCTCCAATGATGGGTTGATATGGGCAGCAACAACACCTTTTGGGCATCTTTGGGGGGGATTTGTGCACCATGGGAGGCCTCTTAGATCAATAAGAAAAGCCTTCGCTAGTCTCGGATACTTTGAGGCCCAACGCCTTGTATTCTGACCTCATTGGAACATGCATAGGAAAAGAACAAAAATCAAATTGCTCTAATACCACTCCTTAGGATTGGATTGAGAATGAAATGAAAAAATATGCAATATTGCATAGAGAACATAAATACAGTGTTGAAGCCAAAGTATTACAATGGAAACCAAATTCTATCAATGAATCAAGGGGTGAAAAACATTGCACTATACATAGCAATCAAAATGGCTAGAATGGTAATACCTTATCTCTCAGAAAAGATGCGCTCCTTCGCAAAAAAAAGCCCATGAGCCATAACAAAATGTTGAAACTACATTTTATAATAATGCCAAAAAAACTTAAGAAGCAAAAACCCTAAAATGCAAGAACCCTAACCTTAGCATGATTAGGGCTTAAGAATGTTGTGCTAGACAAATTTGAAGTGTTTAAGAAAAAGGGGAATCTCACCAAAATCATAACTCAACTTAGTGCCCTAATCTGGGTCTTCTTTAGCTCAATGAAGAAAACAATGACAAATGAGTCAGACCCCTGCGCTTTGGTCCTAATTGGCCCCAAAAACACATGGAAAAGTCTGTAAAAATACAGCCAAAAATTTCTCGAAAACTGCCAAGGTCATGCACATTTTCTAGATGGCCTTGGATGGCCACCTAGATCATTGATACTTAATAAATACGAGGTTAAGAGAAATGTATGCTAAAAATAAAATCATATCAGTTTTTTTTTCTATTTTCTTTTTGTTTATATCTTGCTTATCTCGTGCTACAAAGAAAATGCAGTGGAAAGTTTAGAGAAGAAGGAAAGTGGCAAGGGTGTCAAGGGGTGGAGTTTTAAGGCTTTGTGGATACAGCTTAGAAAGGCTATTTAAAGATAATACTTTTGTAACATTTTGTTTTCACATGCCCTTCTATTTTTCCAAGGGGGAAGACAAAACATCCATCCAGCTAAAGGAGGCTTTAAATAAAATGAAAGCATTAGCTTTAGATTGAGATATGGAGAAACCATTAACCTCAACTTGTTATAAGGTGATTCAAACCATGTTGAAATTTCCCATGACAATCCGAGAATCTAGAGGTAGATTCCTGTCAAGCCAATTCCAAAATTGAGGAGACAAGAAACAATCCAAGCTTTTAGTAAAGATGAGGGAGGGGTTGTTGTGCCTGAATCTTATGCTGGTAGAGGAGAATTGCATATTTGATTATTAGAGGAAGGACTAAATCTTATTTTCTCAGGTTGCTTGGGTTTATAAAAATAACATGTTCATCTTAGGACCGTTCGTGATTTAGAGTGGGTGTTAGAGAAGTCTTAAACAAAGTTAAAACCTACTAACAATAGAAAATGATATGTGCCTTGGTAAATTGGTTCCTAGATGTTGGGTAGAATGAAATTCTTCATGCTAAAATGGATAAATTTGAACCCCAAATTCAGTGAATGTTGCAATGTGCTTGTGGTTACCCCTGATCTGACACCATTTATATAAAATGGTCAACACAAACTTTACAGATATGAATAAGTATGAACCTTTTCATCGGATTTGCTCTAGCTACAACAAACTCCTGCAATATGCAGTAATTGGGCATCATGCCTTCCAATACAAAATTTTAGCACAAGTGACCCTAATAATCACAAGTCAGCTACGTGGGAATCATCTCTTGCTAGCTGACTAGTGGGATGACTTTGGGGTTTGGGAACTGTTTCATGCTATAGACCTGGATAACACCAGCTATTGAGGACTTTGAATTTAGTGTACCAAGGCTAATTTCCTCCCGAATGTTGTTATTTAATTATTTATCCTAATGGTATCAATGACCTCTTTAATAGACTGTTATTAAGGTATCTATGCCTCCAAATAACTACAAAATATGCCAAATAAGGGGAGCACTCGAGTCTCCCAAGCAAGCAAACAACCGAAGGATGCCACCTCAGCACCTGATAGTCAAAATCCTAGAGGTCATTGATACCATTAGGATACATAATTAAATAACAAAATTCGGGACCAATGTGTTAGTTGCAATTAAATGTGTGGGGAATGTTATGTAAGACCCTCAAACAACCCTTATACACCACATGTGCTTGATGCAAACATTCAAATCCTTGACAATTTAAGCCTTAACTTAAGTGAAATCAACAAGAGATATAAGTGTTGGAAGCAACCAAACCATGACTACAATGATAGCTGAAAATCTAATGTGCAATAAGACAATTTTGAAAATTTGAAAGACCATGCATACAAAGAAGAAATGAAGTTCATGTTCATAGTCTCATGATGAATAGGATTGTCGTTGATGACAACATAAAAGTAACTAACCATTATGGAAAACATCTAAAAGTTTTTATGACTTTCAAAAGTAAGGTCTAAAAGTTTTTATGACTTTCTTTTCAATCTTTATGACAATTTGAATGGACAGGCCCCACTCATAGCCGAATACTTTTGAGATATTTACAACTCATCGGAGTATGGGGGACCATATAATTCTCGAAAGACATTGGATTCATTATCCCATGCATTTGAATAAACAGACCTCAGGACCACTCGTCTATTCGGATGCATGTGGACGTCTATGTGGGTTTTGACAACCCACTGTCGTTGGTTTTTAACGTAGTACCCAAGGATTTGAACCTCTGTAAGCTTTGTCTGCAAAATATCTTTGACCTGTTCGAGAGATTCTCCAACTTCCCATTTTATATTATAAATAACAGTTGGATCTAATGCTGTCAGGTTGATGCTGAATGACCGCCACCAGTCTCTAATCCAATCAAGGATGTAGAATGCAGGATCCTCATAGATTTGTGGAATTTGAAGTCCAAACTTTAGCATGGTATAATATGTTCTATCTCTATTTTCTTTTCTCAAGAATTTCCACCATAACTTTTTTATATTTTTCATAAGTGTGTGTAGTACTTGGAAACCAGAGACTAGCATCTTGATGTGGCCATGCTTCCAAAGAACGTATCCGGTTAATACAGTAGTATTGTTGGTCTAGTTGTAGCCCTGGGTGAGGTGTAGAGCCCTCCGTCAAGATTACGTTAAGATCTTGGTAGAGGTGTGTTAACCAATTGCTTGCATCAACTGATTTTCTTAGGAAGTTGTTGTAAATCATCTCTAGTACAATACCGGATCCCATAGGAATTCTTCTGAGTTTTGGCACTAGTCTAATAAAAGCATCAGATCCCTGTAAGTTAGCATCTAACACTTCAGCATGTCTCAACTCCCACCTAGGTTTCCAGTCTTGCATATAATCCAACCAACTCATACTATCATTGATAGTATAGATATGATTTTTTCCTCCGGTCCAAGCATAGATTTTCATGTTTACTTGTGGGTTATGGGCCCACTGGATTCCGCTTTGACCTTCTACGCTCACTTGCCTCATGCTCGCTTGCAGAAGGCTCGCTTGTTAAAAATTAACAACATTCTTCTGTGTCAAAATATTCTCTTACTAGTAACCATTGTGGTAATTTGGTGCAAATGTTTTTCCTAACTCATTGTTTCTCCATATTGTGTGCCTAGTGCCACCTCTCTATTTCAATGCATAAATCAACCTCTTCTTGGTTTGTGGTTCTAGTTGGCCTTGTTTTGGGCCTTGTAGTGGTTCTCTAATGTCACAATCATAGTCATTGACACATTAAAACACCTTAGATCTAAGCCTGAGGTGAATCAATATTCAAAGTCAAATCACCTCGGGCTATAGAACATACACTAATAATATACCATGAGAAACAATCCCACCATGGTGATGTGCTCTATAGAGAAAAAACCATAGAAAATCATGCATTAGAACAACTCCATGAGCAGTAAATATGCCTTTTTGTCTTTAACACTAATGTTAAAATCCTTGACAATTTAAGCCTTAACTTAAGTGAGATCAACAAGAGTTATAAGTGTTGGAAACAACCAAACCATGACTAACACCCAATAAATAGTGTGCAACTATAAATAGTGAAGGACAACCATAACATGGGATCCTAATAAGTCAATTTTGATAATTCGAAAACACCATGCATACAAAGAAGAAATGAAGTCCATGTTCATAATCTCATGATGAATAGGATTGTCATTTATGACAACATTAATGACAAAGAACATTGATTGACAAACCAATGCCAAGTCTTTCGTAGGATGATGACAACATTGGAGAAGACATGCCAATCGACTAATTTTCATGAACTCCCTAATATTTGCCTCTAATAGGTCTTTGAAAAGGGATTTGAAATTAATGTTTCCAGCCTCAGCTTTGTCCATGATGGAGATAACCTGATGACCTTTTCCTCCCTTCACGCAAGTATCTGTCTACTGGTTGTATACTCTGTAATGTAGGGAAATTCAAAAGACAGAATGTACACCTATTGAAGATCATGAAGTTACATATTATGGGTTGAAATTGCATTCTACCAATGAATTGCCTACTAATACTAGACCTACTTCTACTTACAATCTGACTTTGGTTTCCTTAACCACTAGAAGTGAAAAGAGTGTGTCCATAGATGTTGATAGTGACAAGAGAGCATCTCTGTACATTGATGGTGACATGAGTGATCTTGCACTTGAATTTCACAAAGTTCCATCTTCTGATTTAGAGTTTTCATCTAATAATGGCTTGCCGACTGATACTGGACCCACTTCAGTTTACAGTCTCCCTCCAGGTGTTGAAAATACTACTAGAAGTAACAAGAGAGAATTTGTAGATGTTGATGGAGACAAGAGTGTTGTAGATGCTAAGAATGACAAGAGTTTTCTTTTGCAGATATGTACACCTGATGAAATTCATGAATTTCCATCATCTGAGTTGGAATTGCATGCTAATAATGAGTTTCCTGTTGAAACTAGGGCTATGGTATCTTACAGTCTTACTATGGGTGTTGAACCTACTATTAGAAATGAAGAATTAGCATCTGTAGATGTTGATGTTGAGAATAGTGCTTTCATAGATGTTCAGCTGGTTGATGTTGGGGATTATGATTACATATAGACTAGTGGGGAGACTCTCGTCCAAGGCAATCAACCTACAATAATTGTTGACATATTAGAGATAGGGTTTTTCCCTCAATAACCAGTAATGAATCACAAATCCATATGGAATATACCATGAATTCATAATCAGTCCAAATCTCCAACATATCATTCACCATACACTGGAATTACTGATTATATAATACTAGTAACATAACTAGTTACATAAATAGTTATCCAATACAAATATCCATAACCAGTAACATAAACAGTTATCCAATACAAATATCAATAGTTGGATGAAGATAGTGTTGCACTTGAATATGAATACACGTTGGATGCCCTTCACAATTATAGGTTGCTCAAATTCTACCAAATTCCCAACATGATATCCCAAAAGAAATTGTTGCAATTGTTGGTGGTTTATTGGGATCCTAACTAAAATGATTTCGTTATAGATGGGGAGGTTTTAGAGTTCACATTAGATTATCTATACTTCATCACCATACTATCACAGTGAGGATTTTCAGTTAAACTAAAAGGAGGTGGAAAGGGTGGACTGGTGCTCAGAGTACAAGGGTATGTGGACACTTGCTACTCCACAGGTACTATAAAGATCAAGATCCATATTTTGATCACCAACATAGATACTTTACCTTTGAAGGTACTCATGTTGACTATTGCATGAGTGGTAGGCTCATCTGCTTTAAATTAGGCATCCCAAGCATAGATGTTTTATATTATGGAGTGATTGAGACCCATGATATTTTATTGGTGCACTTATCGAGATGCATATCCAACACTTCTAAATTTAGTTGTAGTACTAGTTTACTAAGGTGAGCTCTAGAATTTATAGATCCGCTAGGTTGTGGGTGAGAGTTAATAGGAGGCCAGTAACACCTGTAGTTTAATATCCATACCTAGGAGCTAGTAGTGCTTGTAGTAGATAGAGATGTCCTCACCTGAATCTGATTGAAGACCCAGCTCTTCCGAGGGAATATAATAGAGGAAATATAAGAGAATAGGCCATATCTTTCTGAAAGATACTCAGAGGATGCTCACTTGAAAGAATGGATGTTGCTCACTTACTTGAAAGAATGAGGATATGCGCTTACGTGAACATAATTCTTTGTATTAAAGACTTAACGTTCGAGCTTTGAACACGGAATTATTGAAGTGAAAGCGAATCTTCTTCAAAGAGAAGGCTTACTTACATAGAAGACCAATCTAATTTAATGAGGGAAGAATGGCTTTTCGGAACTTGTAACTCTCAAGAAGAAGTCAAGATCATAAAACAGGACCCTTACTTACTGGTCCTACCCAGCTTACTCGAATAACCCGTCTCACCGAACATGAAGACCCAACTTACAGAGTGCAAAATAGGGAAACAAAAAAACTTCAAGTATGGAAGCATATTAGTAAAATTCTTCCTTGAGAGGCTTCTACGATGTGTGCTTGCAAAAGTCTCGACCCTCCTAGACCTATGCAGCCTAAGATGCTCCAAGGAGAAGACATGATATACCACTTAGGAGGAGGGAACACGACACATGCATTTGATGATGTGCTATTTGATTGGTAGTACTGTTAGTTGTCGATGATAGAGGATTTCCCCTATGTTGGGATGGAATACAACCGTGATGATAATCTTCCAATCCCTCCCAATGAGCAGTGGGGCTTCATGGGTAAGACAATTTGTATTTTTAATTTATATCATTTTTATATTTTGTCACAAATTTTTCAAACGACAGGTAAATAATATTTTTGCATGAAAAAAGTAACAAATTTTTTAGATGTTGTATATGCAAGACCAGTACGACCAGTGAGTCTCTCCCAACTCGTGCGCCATAACTGACGTTTTGGAGAGGTGGAGCAATTACTTCAGTATTTTTCAACTAAACCTTGAGGGGTTAACCTTTGGGGTTCTAAAGTCCATGATTGAGGACCTCCCAGAGGGGATGCAGAGGCAAGTGGTAGGAGCACCATGTACATGGATCTTCCTCATTCGTTAGGTGGCTACTGCTATAGTTTGTTACCACATAACAGAGAAAAAATCCTACCAAATCACTCCCAATATCTATAGTTGGCAGTAGATGATACCACACAGTAAGCAACCGAAACCAGGTGCAGAATTGTTATGCAACCTCCTTCATAACACAAGAAAAACCCTACCTCAACAAAACCCTGCCTTGACAAATACTTACAACAAAATACTTAGAAATTAAAACAAGGGACAACCCCTAACTCTGCAAATGCATTGCAAATCTCCTTCTAGCAATACCATACGGGCTTTCATAGGGATTGAGAGAAAAACCCTATCTCAGCAATCAACACAAGAAACCATTTAGGGTCTACCAATACTAGCTCTATATCCAGCATTGTTTTTTAGACAAATTTGAGTTCCATTACTGCAAATCTGGTGAATGAGAATCCACCTGAAATACTAAATTAATGTCCCAGGTGAAGACATTCGAAATAAAATCGAAACCACCTAATTAGAAAATGAAATCAAAACCACCTAATTTGCACCCAAAAATGCAGAGATTCGACTCAATAGAGGAGGGTTTCAACTTACGGTTTCCATTGAGGGTCTACGGGGACATGCAGACACGGACGGAGCACAATGAAAGTTGCACAGTGAAGGAGGATCATAGTGAAGGTGGAGCACAGTGAAGGAGGAGCACAGTGAAAGTTGCATAGTGAAGGAGGAGCTCCGACCGCCCCAAAGAAACCAAATTCAAAAGCCCTCAAAGCAATTGCACAGTGAAAGTTGCACAGTGAAGGAGGACACCGAATTGTAGCCGGTTGCATGCCTGGGGTGCCCTTGAAACAGAGCAGGAGAGCATTTTGGCAACTCGACGGAGACAGGTATGACGTTTCAGTTATGTTTTCTTTGATGTTTAAAAAATTATAATATCATATTAATTTCATTATAATATACATTAATTTCAATATTATAATTTCACCAATATACATTAATTATAATTTCTTATATTAAATTTCACAACGGTACCAACAATCCTAAAATATTGTGGTGAAGCAATGTTGTTGCTTGTGATAAAAGGCCTATTCAACATATTTGAATGTTGGCTAGATGTAGTAAAATTTTTTAAGATTCCTCTCCAAACAAGCATTTAACAATTCACTTAGTAGATACCACTAGCGCCCTTTGCAATTTGATATCAATAAGAGATAACCTGCCTTGATCCATGAAAAGTATGCATATTTCCCTTGGACTAGTGGAAGGGGCTTAGCACCTCAAATATTAGACCAAAGGAACCACCTTAAAAAGTTCTCCAAAGTAGTAAAATGAAAATAAGAAGGGAACTAGAAAGATACATAGTAAATATGAAGATCCTCCATAATAATGCTAAGAACCGTGAACCATTTAGCAATTGAAGATCCCTGTACCACAAACTATGCATTTTTTCCTACATCTTTTCAAGGCACCATTCCCCATGTTTAGCAAAGAGAGATTCACACCAAACATAATGTCTAAATAGCAAACAATAAGTGTGTCTCCTACGTGTCACCAATGACAGATTAACCAAGAAGGTTTATCCTTAGCTCAAATCAACCAAAAATTAATCTTGTCATCACTAATGCTTATGCTATTCGCCATAAAAAAACATTCAAACAATCCAATGCTTTTTCAACAAGAATTTGGGAAAGTTAGATGGAAAGTAGGGAGTCATTTGCAAAGTAGTTATTATATTTGACTTGAACGAGTTAGATAAAATACACATGGCTATAGTATATGTTGAATAAGGTAAGATCAACATACTTTGGAAGCAACAAGATGGTTATTGAATAAAAACAAGGTATACATTGTTAAAGATGTTATATCTACCATTAAAACACCAACAAGATATGCCATTCTTCATTAAAGAAAGTATTTACTATCTTCCATAAAGAGCACCAACAAACAACATATGTTGTTTCATTAAAGAAAGTATTTCATGTTGCTTGACATGTCATTAGCCTTAAGTCTTGTGACCATCATAACCTATTGAATAAATCTTATTCTAACTCATGATTTGAAAAAGAAATACTTGGTCTATAAGCACACATATTTTGCACAATAGCACACATAAAAGTGTGTACGCCTAAATTATTGCTATACATTCCAACATTTTAATTGATGATCCATTTTTTATGTAGTGTTTTTATCATAAATTTTACAAGGTTAGTGCAATGGAAACTTCCTCAAAGACCAATCAGTAGCCATGACAAGGTTGTTCAATTTTGAGGTAAATATCACTAACGTTATTACTAGTTAATCTATCATTGCCTTAAAAATATGAACATTGATGACAATATTGTTCAAAATATTATGACAATTTAAGTTACCAATCCATTTGTATAAAACTTATGATAATTGTTCTAATATGAAATAACCCAGAAATTAACAAATAAATCTTATAACTTCATTTTTTATCTTGCTCAATTGACACATGTTCGATTCAAACCATTACCACTACAACCTCCAGGAACACCCATGCTACTGCACATGTAGAACATAATTAGATTAGAAAACTAATTTTCAAATATAACCAAGTTAATCAACAAAATGAACATATGGTGAGTGCATTTACTTTAACCTAAAAACATTGCGTACCTCTACTTTTCAACAATTAAATATCATTCATCTTCTTCTTCATCCAACTCAACATTTGTATCAGGATCTGGTTCTGAATAGATATTGATGAAAGGGTCATTCACATCATCATCAGCATCAAATTCATCTTCGCTAATATAGTCATCCATATCGTCAATGAGATCATCGTTTGCTACATTTGCATGATCAACCTCTTCAACTTCTTCATCTAACAGGTCGACTGCAGCCTTATCTGAATCATCATCTTCTTCTTCTTCTTCGTGATTATCTTCATCATCTAGTACATGATTATACTTTACTGGTCTTCCACTTGGATCATATCGAACAACATATGACCAACCTGCTTTACCTGGTACCTCGGAGTAGTAGACTTGCTCACATTAACTTGGAAGAACATTAGGCTTTGTACCCGGTTCAAATGCCCTTGTATTAACCATGCTAAATCCATTAGCGTGCTCAATAATAGTTCTTTCAGGATCACGTTCATGCATCTGTATCCTGTACCACTTCACCTCAAACAAAACTATTTTAAAGGAATTAAAATCACACTCAATAATGTCCTCCAAATGCCCATAGTACCTATTCTCAGTTTCTTCTGGATGTCTATCACTTCTATAGGAAACATTGGTGACCTTAAACACTGCAGTTATCCCACAATCTGAGGTTTTCCTGTTATCATCCAACTTTTTGATACGAAATTTACGACCATTGCACCACATAGCCTTGTGATGTTTCAACTGCAACATTGACAACAGGTTAAAAATACATTGTGAATTAATAAACATCATATAGGAGTTAGTAAATATAATTGAAAGGTTAAACAAACGAAATGTAATTGGAAAAATGGATAGAAGTAACTAGAAAAAAGGTGGGTAAAAAATTTACTTGCCTTTTTATCTTTTAAACCATAGGCTAAATCAACTTCACTTTACGACGTAAGGTAAGGAATTTGATGTCGAAGACGATGAGCTGGTCTAATCATGTTACTAACCCCTTTCCATGATAACCTACCGAAGAATTCTTCACAATCTTTTATCCAATGCCTCATCCAATCAAGGTTGTTTGCAATGTATAAATGTAAAGCATCCTACACTCGACCAACTATAGGATAAAATAACAATTCAATATTGTTAATTAGATCATTAAAGGAACATAGTTTAATATAGTTGAAAATGCATAATTATTAAAAAGAGTTAAAAAACAGTATGATAATATAAAAGTGGAAAAAATAAATGTGTAACATATTAATTCAACAACGTATAATAATAATTACCTTTCACAGTCCTCAATGTACCTCTCCCCAATAGGACCTCCCCTCCAAATTTGTTGATGGAGTCGAGATACCAAATGCGAGGCGCATTCATATTTTCTACTAATTTAGGTAGATATTCGCTAATGTACACCATGCATTGATATACCATATATCCTTCAACCATAGAACCCTCGGGACACGCTATTTGTCTAACAAAATCCTTCAATGACTTCAACTGCCTCTCCACCATCCACATCGACCTTGTGTGACTGGTCCACATAATTCAATCTCCTCAACTCGGTGTATGAGGTAGTGTTCTTGTGCATTGAAAAATGTTGGAGGTAGATACTGTTTCATTTCACACATTAGTCGGGGAATTTCTCTCTTCCAATGCCTTATATCTTCTTTATGGATTTCTTTTGATGAAAGCCACCTACAAATGATGCAATAAAACAATATATCAAGGCATATATAATATTTGTGGGAAAAACATAATATGTCAATAAGTTCCGCTACAAACCACAGACCAAGTACATTTTCCATGTAAAACATTACTTACCTCATGTATTTTCCAAGAACATGAATAATATGTTTTATGTTGTTGTCAAAGTCATCTGGGAGAGATAAAGGTAGAACATACTGTATCAAAAAACACATAAATATTAATATTTATTTCAAAATAAGAGAATAAATATAATAAAATAGTGTATACCGATAATGAAATATATTATAGACTCATGATTACCTTAATGAATGTATGCCAATCATGTGTTTTAACCACAGAAAAATCACCTTTTTTTGTCAAGATATTCTTTATGTTTGACGAAAAACCCATCGAAAACCTGATTTTTTTTATGACCTCTTTTACAATATTGCTCTGTTGCTCTGTCAAGCACCAAGGAAGACTAATATTCTGTTGACGGCCATCACCATTAGAATTAACGATCACACTTTGCAATGCGTGATTAGCTTCTTGGATGTCACTACAAATCTTTCCAATTTTTTCTTTGTCAATCCTTCCATCTAATATTCGCCCTAACATTTCTGTTATGTTCTTCCCGATATGCATTGTGTCAAACAAATGAACTATTTGCAGGTGCTCGTAGTATGGCAACCTACTAAATTGAATCAGGTAAATTTTGATTCCTCGTAGAAGCCCATTCGTGCCTTAACGACATTCATGAAACATCAACAAAATCAAATTAAAACTAATTAATCGATATAGGTATAACATATCACGATGAACATAATTCAATACAAAAAAAAAGTTGGCATACCTTGACGGTTTCTATTATATTCCACCTTCCATGGGTGAGGTGTAATTCTTCGTGGTTTTTTTCCATTCTCTTCTTTACCATTAATTTTTTCTTTGTCTGTAGTTCGATAATTATGGTTCTTAGGCAGAAAGTGCTTATACTCATCGAACACTTCCTTTGCTAAACTCCTTGAACGAAGAGATTTTATCCTAGGACCGCAAATTGAACATGCAAATTTACCCTTTGTTTGAAGACCTACAAGATATATGAATTGGTGTAGCAAATTAGAATTACAATTTAAAATAATGCATGATATTATCAACAGATGTATAAAATATTAAGGAACAAAAGAAAGTAACAATATAGCACAAAAATGTGTTAACCCGGGAGCACCATGAATTGTAAATGCAAATATTCCATGGAATTGAAATCATCTTTTCCCTATTGGTCTAGAAATATCATACATAGTGACGCTAGCCCATAACTTCAACAACTCATCGATAAGAGGCTCAATATATACATTCATATCTTTAGCCTAGTACTTGCCTAATTGGTCCAACATACATGATTAATTATATTTAGCGCCTATATGTTGTTATATATAAAAGACATAATTATCATGCACGGAACAAATCAATGAAATATTTAGTGATCAGACTTTCAAGTAAAAAATTACATATTAATTAAATACATCGACATCCAAGGAGGAAGGTTACTTTTTATAACAAAAATAGGCCACACTGAGTAGGTAGAACGAAGCTCTCCAAATGGATTGACACCATAAGCTTCCAAATAAAGTTTAACCTTACGAGGATCTTCTTTAAAAATTGGCCACTTTTCTTCGATGTACTCAATGCAGAACCATCTGCAGGCATTCGAAGAAAATCGTCACTACTTCTGTTCTTTGCCTGGAAATCCATAAACTGTGCTATACTTTGACACCTGAACAACCGCTGGAAACGTGGAATTATCGGAATATAATGAAGATCTTTTTGAGGCACCTTTTTTGTCACTTTATCGGTTCGATACCTACTTATTTGACATTGTGGGCATTCATTTTCTAATTCATATTGTCCATAGTATATGATATGATCATTAGGACATGCATCAAAGATTGATACTCCATTCCAAATGCTTTCATAATGACATATATCTCTCGATATGTGCATGGTAAAATATTTGAAGTTGGTAATAGAAATTCACCTAACAATCTACAAAATTCAAAAGAATAAATCAATGAAAACAATATTAATCATCAATATCGCATCCAAACTTTACAAATTAGATAACAATAGCAACAATATAAGAAAAAGTCAACCCTTTCTATAGATATTGTGAACATGCAAACAAAAATAATTAACAAATTGCATACCTTAGTATCTGTGTCAGACAGGTGTTTGATAAACCATTCAAAACCTTCAAGTTCACTAACAACAATATAGCATATAGAAGATTTGTTTTTGAGCCTTCATAAAGAGGTTGACGTGACTTCTCGAGTAGAGGATCAACATCATGACTATCATCCTAGTTGTCCTCATCCATTGGAGCAAATGTGTCTTGGATCAATCTATGTATCTCATCTTCATGATTTGTATCACTAATGCTATCTACATCCATAACATCAGAAATAACTACTTGATCATCTTCAATATTCTGATGTAGAAGTTCGTCAAGCTGTGAATGAGTATTTCTGCTAGTACTTGGCAAATAACTCTCTAGAGGGCGACATTTTGGGGGCATTGTCTATAAATTTACAAACAACGTAGAAAAATTAGTCTTTATAGAACATATCGTAAAAAAATAAGACATTTTACTGAAATTCATGACATGATTAATATTACAGTGAATATATTAAAAATTGAATAACGACCTCTTACTAGGGGACGATATTCATAACCCCCTTCGGCATGCCCCTTCTCCCTACAATGTCTTTCAGCTGTTGTTATTAAAAGTCTTCTATTTTGCAAGCCCCTGCAATCATAGCAAGGACAATAACATTTTCCATCTCCTCTTGCCTCTAATGCAACTCTAAACTGAGCAAGCTTCCTTGCATTTTCATTCATAGTGACAAATCCTTGTAGTGGTACAAGTAATTGTCTTACCTACACCATACCAAACAATAACTTGTCAATTACATTAGATATTATAAGTATATTTCTGAATATAGTATATTATAATCCAATAATTTCTATATTTATAAATAAAAACATGAAGACTTAAGTAATATATACTTCCAATGTACCATCTTACGTCATATTTAGAATCTATCACTCAATTGTGGACCACCTTGTTATAATTAGGGTCATTGCAGACGACCAAAAATAATTAGTGAGCTTATTTAAGAAGCATCACAAATTTTTCATAACAAAAAAAAGCATCACAAACACAATAATCACAAGCAAGAAAAGTACCAATTAATTTAATGAAAAAAAAGACTTTAGTACTAGAATGAATGTTATTTACCATGAAAATCAACTTGTTACCCTAAAATATTTAACTAGAATCTAGATTTGACAAGGTGATGCAATTCCTAAGCTAGAAGTATGTTGGACTTAAAATAGCATTTCCAAAATAACAATTCTCCTCTTTATCCTTCAAGTCTCTTTGTCTAGTTGGAAAACAACAATTGAGGAAGTGGTCACAGCTCATCTTTGATTGGACAACAATGTTTTTTAAATTCCTACTCTAAAAATGGAAGTAATCTGGTAGGTAGAGTATTATACATTACATAAGAAGCATATGCATCTAGTTTTTGTATTTTTTTTCTTAACTTGGAAAGATGTTTCATTGTTAGTCTATATAAAAAAATACTTAATCGTTGGAATAATTTTACCTCTCCTCTCTCATTTGTTAGACATAAATATTTGCCATCCTTACTTTAGATTGATTTCATTCTTCTATACTCATGATTCAAGTATATAATTTACAAACAAAATTACAACATTATTAAAAAGTTATAAAATTACAAGTTATAAAATCAAAATAAATTTTAAATAATCAAGTAATCATATAAGATTAAATAATATTTATAAATTATACATAATAACTAGCCTCCTCCTTCTAGGTAGCTTGGAGCTATTGAGATATATTTCCATGCAATATTTTGCTACTTTTTTATATTGGAATTCATATCTACATCCCCTTGCATATTTTTCCATGCGATATTTTGCTACTTTTTTATATTGGAATTCATATCTACATCCCCTTGCATATTTTATAGTCATTCTTGTAATGAAATTGTTCCCAAAAGTCTACACTAATATCATAGGCCACACTATTTTTTTCTCCTTCTAAGTCTTAGTCTTTTGTTGTATTTTTGTGGTTTTGGGTCTCGAACTCGCTAGAGATGACATCCCATCTCTTTCTGAGCTATTTCAATGACCCTATCTCCATACTCATTTCAAAATCTACCAATGATTTTGTCCTTCATTTCTCGAGGAATTTTATCAAACATTGTGCATATCCATCTTACTTATTCTTGGATCAATTAATTGCTTTAACACATTAAAAATGTTACCCAACTACATCATGCAATATGTATCCACCTCTATAATGTTTTAATTCTATCCCCAAAGTCCCCATTGAAAATTAATAATATATTGAATAATCAATATCAATATGAACAGTGACATGTCTAAGTTTTAAAGTAAATACATCCAAAATAACATAAAGATAATTGGAAAATAATTACAATAATAAATAAATGAACCTTTGAAATCCAAAGCATCCAATGTGAATTTTTGTTTCTCTCTTTTTTTCATGAATGATAATCTCACAAAAATATGAAGTCGTTTTTCCTATCTTACAAATTGTCATCATTAAGACATTTATAGTTATCTTATATTAATTGATATAAATGTACATATAAACTGAAATCTAATGAAGTTTGTAAGTTTGAAGATAACATGTTTAATGAAATTAGTTTAAGGATGTGTCACCCATATAACTTTTATGATTGAGAATATATATAAATTAAAATCTAATTAAGTTTGTAAGTTTGAAGATAACATGTTTAATGAACTTAGTTTGAAGATGTGTCACCCATATAACTTAGTCAATGCTTGAACATAATGTAACTACTTGTATTAAGTTGTTAAATTATACTAAACTCATGGAAGAATGAGAAACTCAAAAAGCAATGCATCTTGCAAATTTATATGTCAAATGTATAAGAAGTACATAGGATTTTTTTAATGAAATGTTCCACGATTATATTAATATATAGAATGACCATACATGCATTTTATTAAAAAAAAAATTATGAAGACACTCGCCAGAAGCTAAAGCTGCAAGGAAAAAAGATCCAACCTGTCAAAACTTACCATGTAAGGCATCAAAAAATATAGTCATAAAGAGCGGTAGTGATGAGCAAGGTAGATAACGCTACAACACAATTAAAATAGGCCAACCACTAGAGAAAGTGATCAAATGAGGAGATTGTTCGAACTAAACCAGCTAGAGGTACCTAAAAGATTCAATAACCAATTGTTTGTGTTGGAAAAATTCAACACTAGAGAAGAGCACATTGCCATGGCATTAACATGATATCAATTTCCCCCATTATGGTGTATATGAAAAATAGAGAACATTTTGTAATGTCTCTTGCCATTGAGTAATATGGTATAATATGGTTGGTTTTGACTTTTTATTCATTTGACATTTGTTTACAAATCAATTTTAATTTTGTAAGCATTGCAATTCTTGTTCAAGAACCTTGTAGTTATTTTAACATCTAAATCTCCATGTTTTTACAAGATTAAGATAATAACAACTTTTGCTAGATTTGTATGAAGAAATATCTCCACGTGGTCATTATCTTAAATGCATGGGGATATTCATGATATCATACAATATTGGAATTCAAGAATATCCCCTCCATATGTCAATTGTGATCTTTAGTACAATCACTTATAAGAGATTGACAAATACCCCAAATTGATGCATGCGAGAAAAGTTAAAATGAGGCAAATGAAAATGATAGCAAGTTCTTGAAAAAATATTAGAAAGGAAAAATAGCAAGTTAACATGACCTAAGCCTCATTACTAAACAATATTAAATTCTAACCCTTATAAAAATATAGACAAAAAAATATTGTGAAAATCCTCACAGCAGATCTAAGAGCTAATGTATACCTCACAAGAAATAATTTAGGAATAAGATTAAGAGTGTTCAATGTAGTAAGAGAGCAACAAAATAATACAGTAGAACTCAGATAGAAGCAAAATAACTTCACACACACTAATTCATTAATCACAAATGGACAAATAAATAATACAATGCATGAGGATTCGAATGCCAAGGTGGCAATTCGAATTAGCCTTCATGGAGTGATCAAAAGATCACTGAAGTGTCATCGAAGCACAACTAGAAGTCTTCATCATCATCAGTGGAGTCATCAATGCTCAAGTAACTGTCAACCATCAGTCAAACTGAGTCTAACTGAGTTGGTAGGTGTAATTGAGTGTAACTGGCACTAACTGAATGAAGGAGGATTAGTGGAGGGCGCATGAAGATCTAACTGGAGTCAGAATGGGCAGTCTAGTCTCACTGGAGGTCTATTGGAGTGATACAGTCAGTTGAGAGTCAGTCTAGCCTTAAATCAAGGAAGGAACTGAAGATAACTCAACTAACTGAAGTGGTAGGTGAGAGAGGATGAGAGGCTTCCTTAAATCAAGGAGGAAGGGCGCACTAAGCTCTAGGAGGGATAAAAATGATCTGAGAGAAGCTCCCGGGGGCTAGCTAACTGAGGCTAGGTGTTGGGACTGATGACCGGGATGCATGCAATTGCATGCTGCATGCAGAATGCATGCATAACTGAAAATGCAAAAAGGAATAATGTTGGTAGGACTAGCATGGAGTATAGGAATATCCTAACACCCCCCCTTAATCCATCTTGGGCCCTGGTAACTAGGACCAAAGGTCACCCAATACAATGAATAATAACAGTCAATAAACAGAGGAAATGGGGAAAACCTCATGGGAAAAATACCCTTCCTCAAAATAGACTATAGGGCACACAAAATAAATGCTCCAAACTCAAGCATGTGTGATGCTTGGTCATATGTATGGAGGTATCTTCTTCTTGGGAAGAAGTGGATCATGCTCAGAAAGCATGTGCTTGTACTTTCTCTTCAAATAAAATGTGATGAGAACAAATCCAGAAGTATGAGGATGATCCTTTAACCTGTGATTCGAATCAGGTGAGGTAGGATCAAATCTATGAATGTGCAGATAGTATTTTGTCTTCTCCTTCGAACCATCATGGGTGAGATTGTGCTCAAAAGAACCATCAAATATCAGTGATTGCTTGGAATCCAAATCAGATCCAAGACTTGAATCATGGCTGCTTAAGATCTCCTTTGAACCATTTGAGGTGAGATCTAAACCAGTAAGTGCATGAGAAATTATCCCAAGCGAATGGCAATGGCCATCATCTTCAATAACCTTCTGAGAGCATGAAATAATGATCTTACAATAGTAAATAAGAGGTGATTGATCAAGGAGAGTGAATGCATTACCTCCAATGGATGATTTTACCTCCGAAACATTCATGAGATCATGATGAAAACCAACAGACTCTAGTGCAAGAGAGGATTTAGGAACCTCTGCAAAATCTAGAGTATGAGTTGGCACAAAATTCGAAATAAAAGAAATTTGGAGCATGAGTGTAGAATCTGCAAGTTCTTATTCTTTGTTGACAACTTCAATATGAGATATGTTTGATACTGATTCATGATTTGAGATACCATCAAGGGGAGCGAATGCATCACTGGGATTTCTCTCGAAATGGTTTGGACCAATCCCTTCATTCTGTCTGCCAAATCTTTCATCCAGGTGGGCCCATAGCTCTTTTGGAGATTCAACATCATCAATGAATTGGTGTACCAAGCATTGAGACATAGCAAACATCATTGTTGCAAGGACACTGTCACCTTTATTTAACTAGTCAATCTCTTCTTCAGAGGATTCGAACTCTCTTTCAAAACAATAATCAATGAGACCATTTCTCTTCAAATGTGCTATCATCTTTGGTTTCCATTCATCATAGTTGAATGGAGAAAGAGGATCATAGTTGAATGGAGGAGGATAGATTTCTTCTGAATACATGGAAGTTGTAGAAGACCTGCAAAAACAATAGAAAAGTCTGCAACTACTACTGCTACAAAAATGTAGAAACTGCTGCAACTGCTGCACTCGAAATCTTGATAATAACCTGCAAAAAACTCTCAGGAATGGAGATAAACAATACTCTCAACATGCTCTGATACCATGTGAAAATACTCACAGCAGATCTAAGAGCTAATGTATACCTCACAAGAAATAATTTAGGAATAAGATTAAGAGTGGTCAATGCAGTAAGAGAGCAACAGAATAATACAGTAGAATTCGAATAGAAGCAAAATAACTTCACACACACTAATTCATTAATCACAAATGGACAAATAAATAATACAATGCATGAGGATTTGAATGCCAAGGTGGAAATTCAAACTAGCCTTCATGGAGTGATCAAAAGATCACTGGAGTGTCATCGGAGCACAGCTAGAAGTCTTCATCATCATCAATGGAGTCATCAATGCTCAAGTAATTGTCAACCATCAGTCAAACTGACTCTAACTGAGTGTGGTAGGTGTAACTGAGTGTAACTGGCACTAACTGAATGAAGGAGGCTCAATGGAGGGTGCATGAGGAGCTAACTGGAGTCAAAATGGGCAGTCTAGTCTCACTGGAGGTCTATCGGAGTGATACAGTCAGTTGAGAGTCAGTCTAGCCTTAAATCAAGGAAATAACTGAAGATAACTCAACTAACTGAAGTGGTAGGTGAGAGAGGATGAGTGGCTTCCTTAAATCAAGGAGGAAGGGCGCACTAATCTCTAGGAGGGCTAAAACTGATCTGAGAGAATCTCCCGAGGGCTTGCTAACTGAGGCTAGGTGCTAGGACTGATGACTGGGATGCATGAAGAATGCATGCATAATTGAAAATGAAAAAATGAATAATGTTGGTAGGACTAGGATGGAGTATAGGAATATCCTAACAAATTTACATTACTAACCTTGCAAGTTCAAAACCAGAGCTATGTAGAATATCCAAGCTCAAACAAACACCTCGCAAGTCCAAAATCTGCGCTCAATGTGTCACAAGAATAGAAAATGTGTAAATAATGGTTAGATTATGTAGTATATATAGCTCGACATTCGTCTATATTGCAACGAAAAGTGAAACCTAAAAATTTCGTCCCTATATCGACGAAAGTTCGTGGAACATTATAAATCGTCGATATTGCCACAGTTTTTCCGCCTTGTGCAAAAAAAATATAAAAATTCATTTTTTTAACCCACGAATGTTGAAAACGTGGAAATATTGCGTGGAACAATCCACCCATATGTAATAGTGTCGATATTAATACTAAGGCAGGGTAAATGAGCTCTAAAAAATATTGCTCGTCTAGAAGAGTAAAATGGAGGAGAAATAAGTTCTAGAAATAGGCACGAAATGGTGGAAAATTAGTAAATCAGTCAGGTTGGGGGGTTTAACTGCATCGCTCTCTTTCGGGTGTAACCATTTGATCCGTTAGCAGACTGGCTAGGGTTAGGTATTTATGGTGGCCTACCATGCGCTCTTATGCGAATGAATTGAAGTAAACTGATTGGAAAAGCTAGTTCCCGGTGGTAATTAATTTACTTAACCAAATCCTACTCTAATAATGTATTTCGAATGGGAAGATCTTTAATGGACCATAAAATTGCAAGGTGTTGGCTTTTCCCCCGCCTTTGTTCCTGCTGCTCCCACCATGAGATAAGGTCAAACCCCCTCCTATGCCTCTATTCTGCTCCTAGTAGTGATTGCTTTGGGACTCACATTGGAACTTAAATAATAGAAACTGGTACAGGGTCAATTGCATTATCAATTGTGGCTCCAGAACGAGCTATTGAATTTATCGAACAGGAACTAGCTGTGCTCTGGCTGTTGGATTTTAACTCGTAAAGTAAATAAGCATAGCAATCCACTAAAACCAACAATGGAACAAAAGGAGCTATGGTTCGAATTGGTTACACACCTACATACAAAGAAGGGGTTTGAACTAGCAGTGGCGATCCTCTTCGCGTGGCCGTTCCCTTCGTTGTCGTGGGTGTCGTTCCCTTCCCTTCACTGTTTCAGCAACTGGAGTTGAAAAATGACACAGAAACAAGGTTTGGACGAATATCAACAACCGGCGTTGAAAAATGACACAACAACTAGCAGGGAAATGGGTTTTTGTTTATATAGTTAAAAATTTCTCGACCGAGAGTTTAAAAGGAATCTAAACTCTCGACCGAGAAACTTGTCCGAGAGTTTAATATAAAAGTTATGGTTATACTCTCAAATGAGAAAGTAAAAATTCTCAGGCGAACAATTATCTAACTATGGAAAAACTCTTGAATGAGAGAAATTTAACCGTGGTTAATGTCTCGCCCGAGAAGTATTACAACTCTTGCCCGAGAAAATATGTTGACTTTTTTCTCGGGCGAGAAACTGGAATTATAACAAAAAAAAAGTGGATTGTCACGAAATTGTTTCCCAGCTTCGTGTTTTCACCCTTCAGATTGTCTTCAACACAAAAAAAAAAAATTATGCATAAAACCTTTAGTTTTTTCAAAAAGGCCAATCCTTTGTAATCCTGCAAAATCAATGTGGATCCCATAAGTAGTAGTGATAATTTTCGATTATAGTACCTTCAATTTCCTTTTGCAGTTTCCAGTTCCCATTGATGAGATTCAAGACCAGTTTTGATTGTGTATCGGCATCTGTATTCATTTCCCTGTAGATGTGGTGAAAGGAGACCTCTTTGATTTCTTTCTTAAAAACATTTATCTCCTCTAAGATTGGTTGTAAATCAAGAGTGTGACAATGCTTTTTATCATTTGACCAATCTATAATCAGTTGTGAGTCTCCAAAATCCTGAAGTGCTTTTATATCTTCCATTTTTGCCAATTTAAGGAGTAAGTTTAAAGCACATAGTTCAACATAATTATTTGTACCATCTCCTAAAACTGCTTGGAATCTGAAAATGGTATTCTTGTCTACGTGGAGCACTCCTCCTGCTCCAGATATGTTGGGATTATTTATAGAGGCCTGTCAAAGTAAGACCATGGCATCTCCTTTCTTATCGGTTCTATCTCCACTTTTTTTTTTTTAACTTTATATTCCTCGGGAATTTTTTTTAAAGCAACTTATTAAATTAACAATACAAATCATATATATTTTGCATCACAATCATCCACTTGTCAACTATTCCAATTTTGAATCCTACAAATCTGCAAAAAAATGCATTTATTCATTGATTATGAATTAAAATAGTTATTTTTAGTCCGTAATGATTCTATTTTGAATATATGTCTCTCTTGTAGATCAAATCAAGGAAAGACTAACTAATACACAAAGATTTACTTTCTTGTAACTAGTTATCAAAATATTTATTTAAAATGTGAGGATGCATGAATGGAAATTGAAATTGAAATTTGATGTATATTTATATAAATGTATTTTAGAATCTAGCCAATTTAAATTTGGAGCCGACATGTGCTTGGTTTTATAATTTTTTTATATATTTAATTTTTGGAGCCAACATGTGACATACGTGATGTAGAAAGCACCTCTCGGCACAACTATAAATATTTTTAACGTGCAATTTGAGTCTAGCCCTCTAGTGAATTCCCTATTTTTTCAGCAGTGAGCTAAAATGTTTTCCTACAACAAACCTTCTCCATGTTGTTGCTTAATGTCATTGTGAAAGTAGAGTCACTAAGAACTAGAAGATTTAGCTCAGTGGTCATGAGTCACATTGAAGGAGAATGAGTTGTCACACTTAAGATAAAAGATAGAAAATTTAGTTCAATCTTGTCGCACCATGTTGAAGGAGGGGGAGAATTTGGAGAATTCCAACTAAACAAGCTAAATTGTTTTGTCATAGTTATGGTATGACCAACATAGGTCCATCTTAAACATACATCTATCGAGCATCTAAAGAGATACACTTTCTTGAGTTGTAAATTTAATTTCTTGGTAGGTCTATGCCTAAGCTAGACCTATGTTGGATTTAATTTTATGAGTCCACGTGAATTTTTAAATTTATGGTAATGTTACATTACAAATTTACAACATCTCCCCCACACTAGGATCTAGAGCACCTCCTACTCTCCATGCAATAATTCTTGGTAACGTTATGTTAGAACCTTACAACATCTTCCCCTATTAGTTGTAGAGCACTGGTAAAACAAGCATAGATCCATCTCAAACCTAAATTGATCAAGCAATGAGAGGGATCCAATTTCTTGAGGTGTAAATTTTTTTATCTTCAATTTTTTACACAACAGTTTTTGAATTTTATGAGCAACATCTCCCCCATACTATGTTGTAGAACAACTCTTACTCTCAGTGCAAAAAAGTAAAAAATATTTGTAAGTTTCTTTGATATTTGCTAATACAATATATATATTTTTTTTGTTTGCTAGTTTGTCCTTAAATTGGGGGACTAGCTTTTGGTCTAAGAAACCACCCAATGGTATCTAATCCATCAAAATCACTTGGGTATCACATCCAACCTGGGCCATGCAGAATAAGGTCAAAATCACTTCGGTATCACATCCAACTCGAGCCATATAGAATAAGGTCAAAATCACTTGGATATTACATCCAAACTAGGCCATACAGAATAAGGTCCATAAAAACCAACCATGCTAATAAGATTTGACACTAATACAATATAAATTATTTATACAAATCATCATTACAAAATTGAAGATCTCCACAAAACCTATTAAAAATGAAAAAACCTCAATAAAAATATATTATTAAAAAAATCATATTATCAAAATCCTCAATAAAAAATTATTAATAAAATCATATTATCATAGTTACGGTGAATATTTAAATTTATAAAACAATTTCAATTGTACAACATTTTTAACGCTCATTTTGTATCTATCTTATTAAAATATTGTTATTTCTTAAATAAAATATTTATTTTAGGGTACATATTTGTAATTTTTTTTATTTGTATGAGGTAAGATATTAAAAATTAACATTTATTTATAAATAAATAAGATTTTAAGATTTCAATAGTATTAAATTAGATTTATCAACAAAACATATTCCCCAAACTTAGGCTTAACAAGATTTAACAACAAAGCTGCATATTCCATGAATTTAGGATTGAAAACCTGAATGTGGAGTAACTTGGATTTCAACCGAAATGGTATATGCTCGTTGGTCCACTGAACTCGACATGCTACTGAGATCTATGCCTTGAACTTATACGGATTACGTGTAGTAGCTAGACATGGCTTCCAAAAACTAATAGCTACGGGAAACTCTCAACTGATCATACAGATACTATCAAAACTGTTGAATTGTAACTCTGGTAAACAAGCTCTCCAAATATTGGTGTCCGGAAGAAGGGATCCACAGATCGAACAATCCATGTCCAAAATCTTGGCACTTACTCTCTCCCATGTCCGACGAACAGCCAACAAGCTGGCTAAACGTCTTGATAAATGAAGGAGTTTTGTATGATTAGAATGCCCTAGAACAGAGATGGATTCCTCACTCGAGCTCGAAGCTTCATTCAACATTCGTTGGATGGAGGGAATCAGCAATCAAGATAAGGTCAAGTGTAATGGTTTACAATATATTATCCACCACAATTTTGATATAAGTTATAAAAAAAATATTCTTATCTTTTGACTAATCCTTGGCTAGGTCTCATCTTCTTCACTTAATGCAACATTTTTCTAATTGTAATGTCATATATGTTTTTTCTTCATTAGTGCTGTCCTCATCAGTGATTTTTTGAACAGGCCAGTGCCTATAAAATAAATTGAGTTGGTCATATTTTCTTGCATTGATTTTCAAAAGGCCGGTTTTAACTTTTATCTAACTAAACCCTATGTGCATAGAAGAGACAAATGGATAGACAACAGAGATTCCACATGACAACTGCAAATGGAGTTGAAGAAGAGCACTTTGCAAATGATTCAGCTAAACTCATGTTTAACTTCCACAAACCTAAATATATATTGCAGTCATGTATTCCCCCATGTTTAGAGGGGACTTGTACTTCATCTTCAGTGCCATAAAACGCAATATATATAGATCCACAAAATGCCATTCATCATTTAATTGGAGCTCTTCGTCCGAATTTGAGAAGAACCTCCTGAGGACTTCCCAACAACATAAAGAATACTTTGAAAAGAAGAGGATGCAATGGTGGCCTTAACCTGCCCTCGTTTTGGCAGAGGCCTCTTCCTCCCAGAGCTTGTATCATTGCAATATAATAATTTGCATTCAACAACCTTGCAAAACACAGAAGCCACAACCAGTGAATGTAAGTTTGTAGCAGATGGAATCTTTCAACCAGTGCTTTTGAAGATGGGCACTCTATATTTACAGAAACAAATACTTCTTACACAATACAATCAAGATATGCCAGCTTGTTGTTACTCACAGATTCTTTGATACCATTCAGACATTATGGCAGACAGGTTATGCCATTTCGTTTTCCTACTCATGCAGACATGACAGCCTGCAGGTATTTATAATAATATTAATACATTTATATATAATAGTAATCCATTCAGTGCATCCAGTCCATGGCGTGCTGGTCTTTCCATTGAGTTTGTAAAGGTTTGAAACTTCTGAAACTGTGACCTTACTAGTTCTAAGAAACCACAAGAATAATTAAATCACGCATTTCCTTGTATAATATCAGTGCTTATAGTTTTATAAAATCTGCCAATAAACTTAAACTTGTTTTTGTTGGTTTAAAGAGGGCCATTTTACAGCTAGTAGAGGGAGATGTGTAACTCCTTCCTTGCTCATCCTAGAGCTGACACCTGACACCTATTCTTTTTAAAAAATAATAAAATATTATAAAAAATAGCTTGTTGATTATTTAAAACATATACAACTGCATATCTATAAAACTACAATTAAAAGGCTTCTTCAACATTTGCAATCTAAAAATGGATTTGCACTTGGATAAATTTGATCCCTCTTGGCACTTGGTAGATCCCTTTAAAATGAATCTATGCTGGTATAATATCAATCCTTATAGCTTTATAAAATATGCCAATAAATCTCTGATAAAAAATCGAATGGTTATCTCAATGAACTCTAAGTAATATATATATATATATATTTGAAATAAATAAATAAAAACCACCATCACAATTACAAAGTTGACAACATTTAAAATCTTAAATAAAAAAAGAAGAAAGTACTACCAAGTTGCTGACATTTCAAATAAATAAAGAGGAATCCATCACCAAGCATTCTCACATAGCTAAATAATCTCTCTTTTAAAGTGAAACTTTAAAATTTTCCACATATATTAAAAGAATTTCTTATTTCTTTAAAAATTTATATGACATAAAAAATAATTAAAAAGTACATTGGTCAGTTTTATAATGAGCATAGAAGAAGTTACATATCCTTATAATAGATTATATAATGAGCTCTTCTAAACAAAAAAATAAGAAAATATGTTTCTACATCAAAAAAAATTAATTTTACAATCTTACATTATCATATGTTAGTTTCAAAAGAATAATAATAATAATAATACTAAAATTAAGAATAAACATAACAATACTAATATTATATCTTACTGAAATAGAATACAAAAGAAAATAAAAATAGATATATAAAAGGAGAAATATTTAATATGTAAAACTAATATAAATACTTTATTTTTCTTTCTATATATGTAATTTTTGGGGAAAAAAAAACTTATATCTACTTTTAAAAAATCAAAATATATATTTCCAAATCGGATGCATGTCTATACCCATTAAAGTTAAAAAAGTCTTACGACTCAACCTGAACTAATGCAACGAAGACGCCCCAGAAGGAAACAGGTCTACAAACATACGGACTTTACAGAAGATAGAGAAACATGAAACCCCATGTAGAATTTTGATTGATTTCCTATTCTTTGATAACTATGATTGATGATGTTGTCACAGATACTTTAAAGAGGATGCGAACTTTGTCTGCCACTTTGCTAACCATCAGAGCTTGATCTTTAAAAGTTGCCATATTCTTCAATAGAATATATAAAATTACCCAAAGGTTAGAATAACAAAATATGGAAGATTCTCCCATATATATATATGAATATAACCAGTATAGATCCATCTTAAACTTGTATCTATCAAACACGGAGAGGGATCCAATTTCTTGAGATGTATTTCTTTTTTTTTATTTAAACTCAAAAAATTTAATCTCTCTTTATTGATAGATCCGGGTTTAAGTTTTAAGTTTTTATTTTATAAACAAACATCTATTTCTTAATTACTTTTCATAATATTTTATTTTATGAACCAACATGGATTTTTTTTAAATACTTTCCATAATTTTTTATTTGATAAACGGACATGAATTTTTTTAATTATTTTTATCACTTTTTACATTTTATTAGATGTAACGCTAGAACATCTCCCCCATAGTAAGCTGCAGAGCATCTAGTTTCACTAGGTGCAATAAATGTACATAAAAATATTATTATAATGTGAATATATATACTTTGATGATAATCAACATTCATGACTTACTCAATCTTTTCTACTATGTTGGATGCTATTAAACTGATGTCGTCTTCATCTACATTCTTTTCTTCTCCATTCAACATTATTTCTCTTGTTTCAATTTTTTACCCATTTTGATCATCTTATCAAGCATTTACTTCATCAACTTCACAAAGTTCTTTGTCAGGTTGTGTTGATTCTGAAATTTCATTAATTCTCTTCAGTTTGATCTTTGATCTTGTATAACTTATTGGTTTTCTTATATATTTGCATACTTACATAAAAGATTCTATATTCTTCAAAAGAATTCTCAATCCTTCACAATTTTCTATAAGAGGTTCATTTCATAAAGGTTTCTTCTTCCACATTTCATTTTCTTATTTTAAATGTACAAACCTTCAAGTCAAACTTCTTAAGGTTTGCTTTCAACCTCTTCAAGGTTGTTTCTTCCTCACAATTAATCTTCTAAACAAATAGGGTTTTCCTCAGGGTTCTTCTCCCCCTTGAATCACACAAGGGTGACTTCTTACAGTGACTTATACTGGTCTAGGGTTCTTCTCCCCCTTGAATCACACAAGGCTGACTTCTTACAACTATGAGCACAATGGGCTCAACAAACAACCATATACAAATCCTTTTTAATAACCTCAATAACCAGCAACAACATACCAATCATTTACCTGAAAGTGTCGCCTAGGACACTGAGCTTTTGCTCTTCTTCACTCGTCACCACAGGGTACAGCCTGAGTTCTTGAGCATATATCAGGGATTTCGGCCCTTCTTAATCTTCTCCTCCAGACTGTACAGGTTGTGCCCATGTTCCCTTACATACCGGTCATCTAAATCTATGGCTTGTGAACAATCAGACTCAATCTCCTCAAACCTTCTAAAGGCAATAATAATATCTTATGGTCCTTTGATCATCAAATAACTGCAACGACGAGTCTTTAAAGTTGAAATTAATTCCAACAATATTGACAGAGGATGGATTAACCTGCAACCATAAGTTAGAGTTTGGAGTTGCCTACAACCAATTTTGATAACATCAAACGCTAAGTTAACTCATTATAGAAAATAGGGTTTGGATTTAACTGCAAACATTTTTATAACTTCATCAATAAGTTACAGTTTGGATTTGCCTACGACCAATTTTCATAATTTTAAATACTAAGTAAAATAAATCGTTGCAGGAAATAGAGTTTGGATTTACCTGCAACCAATTTTCATAAAGTCATTACATGTGTTGAAGAAGAATGGAATGCAATCTTTAGGTAATCCATAAGAAATTCTATCGGTAGAGAAAAGATCTATCCCAACATTCCAATAACCAAAAAGAAAAATAACACTCACGAAAGGAAAATAGAAACCATATCACTCTTTTTAAACAGAGATCTCTTACACAGATATGTAGTCAAACAATTTATCTCTGTAGATAGAATTAAAAATATATCTTACACTCTTGTCTATCTCCAGTAAATAAGGTTGATGTGTACTTTTTAAATTTCCCAACAGGTAAACATAATCAAGAGTACTTCGTTTCATGTTGAGAATATGGACATTGCATAGTGTTCACAGTCCAATCCAAAGACATTGTCAAATAAAAGTAACGCTTGATTATGTTTACAAGTCCAGGATTTATAAATTCTCCATCTACTTTACAAGCTTTATAAATTGCAGCTTCTGTAAATCTCCTTGACAAGCTTTTATAGATTGCAGGTTCTCTAGAATTGAGGTTCCATCTTTATAGCTCACAGATTAGTTAATTAGTTAAGGCCTTCACACACATTAATGTTATAAAATGTTTTGATTAACTGGGACAAATGTTACCCTGAATAAAGTTAAAGCCTTCACACGCATAAAAGCTATAGTTAATGTTTTGATGCACTTTATAAGTCCTCAACTTTATAATGTATGCATAAATCTTTCTCATCTTCCATGAAGGATTCCAATGAAATTAAAGAAAAAACTTAAGGATACATATATTTTATTATTTTCAAGTTGTTAAATTTTTAAAAAAAATTTAAGGGTCTTTTATTTAATTTATGTGGATTCCAATAAAATAAAAAGTAAAATAAAATTAATAATAATAATAGTAATAGTGTTTTATTTAATTTATTAATTTTATAAATATAATAAGTTCTAATTTCCTTAAATATAATTTAAAAATCAAAACTTAGATTTTTATATAAATTTATATAAATATTAAAGATACATATGTCATATAATATATATATATATATATATATATATAATTTAATACAAATTAATATATAATTAAGGTTTGATATTTTTTTTAACCTTTTATTTGAACTTAAGATTACAATTTACCAATTTCAATCTTCTTACATTTGTGATTTTTAAATATGTGAATGGCTCTTTATAAGTGAATGGTTGTGGACCTCAACAATATGCAAACTTTCCATTTTCTCTTTTTCTTTTCTATTCTTTTTTTCTTTTTGATCTATTTCTACTTAGTAGATGGAGTTTATATTTGTACCTTTTGAACTACATGCAAATATCAATTACCTTTCCAACTTTGAATTGTTTTATTCATCTTTACTATTCTTTCAACTTATGGGGTTTTAGATAATAACCACCTACAAAAAAAAAAAAAAAGAGAGGTAGGCATTGATTTCCTATCTACATCATAACCCTGAAGGGGGGTTGTGCTCTTTAGGTAGTGTGGTGATTGCCTTGCATTATTTTTTTGAGAACCTTAGGGAGGTTTATTTTATAATTGTTGACATACTATGGGTTTACTACAATTAACCTTTCTCCCTAGAGAGGTTAAAACTATTGGATATGAACCCTTCAAATGGATTGTATGTTGAAAAAACCTAAAACAAAAAATCACGTTCTTATGGTCCAATCCCCAATACCATCAATAGTCTCCATAGTTTACCATGATATGATCATGTAGATATTCAATCAAGTGTATATATTCAACCAAGTAGACCTCTCCCCACTTTCTATCTATGTTCATGATTCATTTATCAACCTATATATATATTCAATTTTAAAAATTTATCAAAAGGATATTGTTGCTCACTTGTAGAATGATGATGCTTCATAAGTAAAAATTGAGTTTTTGAAGGTTCACCTAGATTGAGGTTATAGACCTGTAGACATGCTAGCTAAATTAAACTTTGAGAACCATGATTTGAGAAAAATGCTATGCTTTCCCTAAAACTACGGTCATATTTTTATGATTAATTTGCATTCGTTTGCATTATTAAAAATGAAAATGAAGAAACATCTAGATCTAAAATTTACCTATAACAATTGTTAGTGTATGTACAACTAATTAAGCTTACATAACCTATTCTAACATGTCAGTATAATTCTTTTCTAGCCTAGTATGTACCTTGTTGCTTAGTGCCACAATCAAATTCCAAGTAGGGACTTTCTAAGCTCCTTATAATAAACTTGGCTTTCTATTGTAATACAACAAGATAGCAATATGCATATTATTGTTTTGTTCTATCCATCTCGAGGCTCATTTATGAACGAGGTTGATCCAATATTTTAACAACAATTTATACCAATTAATAGTAATTTGGTTAGTAAGAGTCATAGAACTTGGTTGTAGTTCATTAAATCTACATATCAAAACTTTCTCTAAATGGTGTTAAATTTTCTCAATAACCACGAATGAATCCATTATCAACATTGGAATACCTTCTCATCTTTCATAATAACATCTCCTAATTGTGAAGTCTTCAAATCCAAAGAAGATGCGGATTGATTTTGGATGGTTGTTGGCACAGGGCTAAGTCGCAGAAGTTTTGGTACAACCGGCGACAAAGGGGAGAGTGACAAGGGAAAAGGACCAATCGCGGAGCGCAACAAAGTGGATAAATCGGAAGTAAAGTGGACAAAGTGGAGAAATCAGAGTAGAGTTAGTTAGAATTTGTGGTTACGATATGGCCACTTTGCGAAGTTGACCAATTTTGTAACAGCCATTGAGCCTATAAATAGAAGTAGCATCGTAATACTTAGGATATCATAGATTATCTTTGGATCTTGGCATCTAACCTTGTATTTTGATCTACGAATTCACATATTTGTATTGAATTTGATCTACGGTGTTGAGATGGGTTTTGAGGAGTTGTATTCCTTATTTGTAAGACAGATTGACATGGAATGAGAAGGAATGCTTTGTTCATGATTTTGTCTCTATGTGTTGATCGCAGTATGATTAGTTCTGTCGCAATATGATTAGATATGTAATGTCGTGGTTATGTTATGTATCTCCAATCTGTTAAATATGTTTCTATAATCTGTTACTGCGTAGATCTAATTAATATGTATGTTATGTGATAATGGTGTTACGATACAAATGATAATTATGTCGATCTCTGGGTTGTGCTGTGATTAAATGTGAATGATGCATGTCCTTTTATACCTATGGAAGCTTGGTTCTTGCATCCCCCTTAGGTATCTCGGGTGAGACCTCACTCGCTCTACGAGTGTTGCTGGAAAGGATAAACCCTTTCTGGGCCGATATCTATGGGAGTTTGTGTCGAGATATGTTGATACTATGCGAAGTGAACCCCTGTCGACAGATATGTGTCAACAAATGGTTTCATTGTCGAGACCCTAGTGAGAAAAAGAGAGGACATATTATGGCATCCGACAAAGTCGGAGATCAAAGAGTGGTTCAAAAAAAGACGCGAGATTTTGCTGAGGAAGAGAATCAGAACCCTGGATGGTCAACAGAACAATGGTTGCAGAAGTACATCTATACTGATATCCACAATGTGTTTTTATGTGATTTCCCTATACTGCTGTATGAATGGGTTGCTTACCTAACCTATAAGAAGAATAATTTCCAAGGAGGCGATCTAGAGCATTGGACCCCAGAACTGATCCAACAATTGAGTCGTGTTAACAATAAAGCTTCAAGGGCTGTCGACGTTTGGGTAGATAGCATTTTGGAAGGATACATTACTGAGTTTGTTGTCAACACAGTTAGATCTTACAGTGATGCGGAAAGGAATTTCTTTTAAGTACCTAGAAGAAGGTACCTATTGGCGTTACCATTGTGGATTAAAATGCTCATTTGTGAAAAGGGAATATTGAAGATGAACTCTGACGATTAAATCTCTGGTGTGCGGAGGCTGTGGGTACTATGCAGATGTGGGTCTGATAGAATGATGTGGGGTAGATGGAAATGAGCTACGACGAAATTGTGAGGGAAGCTGTGGAATATTGTGGCCGCTTAAGAAGTGGGGCGAGGTTTCGACAAGAGAAAAAGAGGAGGAGTGAGATAGAGAGAGAGAGTCCTAGTACGATCGGAATGGAGGACTACAAATCACAGCCACAAGGTACTAAGTGACCCTACAATGACGAAGAGGACAACCAGGCTACCCCTGAACTTGAGGAAGGACATACCCAAAGATACAACGTACCCACAACCCCGTGCACTTTGCCAAAATTTGGAGGAAGAAACACAAGATCTTCACAGGGTTGTCCTGCGTGTCACAATAGCAGTAATAGTAGCGGATCTATAAACATCAGTATAAAACCAAGGATGGCGGGTGACAATGTGAAGTTGCCTCTCTTTCAAGGAAATGGGACAGAGGATCTCGAGCAATATTGGTTCTTGTGCGAAGCAGTGTGGATAGTAAAACAAGTACATGATGAAGCTATCAAGAAGAGAAAACTGGTGACAACCTTCAGAGGTTGTACGCTGGATTGGTACATGAACTTTATACCAGCACCTGCAAGACTTCAACAGAAGA
The DNA here is from genome assembly GCA_027924585.1 of Larix kaempferi. Classification (NCBI taxonomy): domain Eukaryota; kingdom Viridiplantae; phylum Streptophyta; class Pinopsida; order Pinales; family Pinaceae; genus Larix; species Larix kaempferi. Next base: position 12,447,289 of record BSBM01000248.1, read on the forward strand.
CTCTGGCATAAATCAAAGCTGGGCTGATCGACAAGTTTAAGAAGCCTAAATCCGAATCACAGTACATCACTGAATTGAGGGAGATAAAGAAATTCCTTAATGAGTCGGTGTGGGAATTTGATCAAAGGTTCAAAAATCTGATGGCTAAAGTTAGTTTCGGGATGAGCGATGTACAACATAAGGAATTTTTTATTGTAGGGTTTATACCGCACATCCAGATGCCATTGATGTAGCAAAATATCCTATCTCAGGTGGAGGTATTGGAAATCGCGATGAAGCTCAAAGCTTCACCGATTGGCGAAACAGGGATTGAAATGAGCCAGATCCAGACGTAGTTAGAAAACTTGACTATTCAACTGTAGGAGATTAATAAAGGGAAGGATGTTCGCGAAGAGGTATGGTGTAGTCAGTGCAAGTCTGAAGGGCATCATAAATATCAGTGTCCTGAATTCCGTGAATATCTATAGTCTAGTGCACACAATCCGCTCAGTCAAGGAGGAATGCCTTGGTGCTGAGTTTCTAGACAAAAGGACATCGCTCAGAGGAGTGCGTGTATTTGCAGAAGGTTGTTTCAAAGCCCGATAATCTATATTGTAACTTATTTCGATATGTCGGCCATGATGAGAAATATTGTCAAGCATATGACTTGCTTCAAGAAAGGAATACTGATACTTACTTCATGAAGGGAGACGAGTAACATCTAGCACTGCCACAATATAATCAGTTGTAGTGTAGTCAACCGCAGTATAACCAACCACAGTATAACCAACCACAGTATAATTAGTCACAATACAATCCACCGCAGTACAATCAGTCACAGTTCAACCGACAACGAGGAGGACTGAGAGGAGGATATCGCGGTGGTCGTGGCAGAGGTTTTGGTCTCGGAGGAACCTTTGGTCAAGGTCGAGGACCAATCACGTGCTATAATTGTGGGAAAATTGGACACTATCAAAGGGATTTCCCAAATCCGACCCTACAATGTACCTATTGTCCCCAGCTAATCACAAAGTGGGAGACTAAGAATGTGGCGCAACCAAAACGAACCCGAACCTGAAACAAAACCTAAATCCATCTCAGAACATGTAGAATATCTCAGCTGAGTTAAGAATTCAACTAGGAAACATTGTAGTAGTGACCAGAAGAGGAGCTGCGACAAGAGAAGAGAGGATACCGCCAAGTGTCCGGCCCGCGATCCAGAAACATGTACGATTTGATGTCGAAGCAGTGAAAGAAATTTTTTGGGAAGCATGAGATACACTGATAAAGAATAATTTTCAATAGACACCTATAGTCCACAAAGAACCTGTCTATGGGATGCCACAAGTTTTTGACCCGACAATGTCACAGAAGTCACTAGGAAAGATCAGTACTTTGAGAATTTTTCTAGAAAGTTGTCTAGCATTGAAAAGGATCAGGAAGCATTAGTAGAGATAGCTCGCTTCTTGTATTGACAGGAAGAGGGGTGACATGATCGTGCAGTCAACCGTCTGTATAGGAAGAAAAAAATAAGGGAGATGAGGATGAATTCCCAGATCGGTGCATATGATATGGATTCCATCATTCTAGATCTAGGATCCAATGTGAATATCCTAACCAAAAAAACATGGGAAATGATGGGGAATCCACAACTGGTATGGTCCCCTGTGTAGCTTCGTTTAGCAAATCAGATCAAGGTTACACCAATCGGTCAATTGCCTCATCTACCAGTCGAGGTAGAAGGATTGAAGACATATGCATATTTCGATGTCATAGAGATAATTGATAGCACTAGTCCATGTCCTACATTTTTGGGGATAGATTGGTCGATGGAAAATCAGGCCGTTATCAATTTCAAGAAAAGAATGATGTCTTTCGAGAACTGCAACATGAGTTTCATTGCTCCACTTGATCCACTTGAAGGACATAGATATGTTGAACCAATGAGAGACGAGCTCACCAAAGGATGGGACAATATCTATAATATCTCAAAATATTATGTCAATCCCACCGCTGATGGAGAGTTGGGGTGGTGAAGTATCAGTTTGGCGTCATCAGAATCCAACAAGGCCCTAGAGAATTGGAAAAATCGGTTGCATGAGGTATCAATCGGGAAGTGTGCGCAGATCACTCAATCACTGAGATGGGTCAAGACAGAAGAATGTGATCTACCGACATACGAAGGACTAACTAACCTGGAAATATTCATCAATGAGTTTGAAGACAAAGTATCAAAACCACATCACCTGCTAGCATTAGATGAAGCATTGAGGGCCACTCTGGCAAGGTGGTGGGGTGTGCACAAGTCGATAATAACAAACTGGAAACAATGTCAACGATTAATGGAAGTAAGGTTTGGGGAAAATTACTGCTACCAAGGAAATACGTACGATGGAAGGATGGATCCAAGGTATCACCTGGGAAAATGTCAGGCTACAGGGGGGAGAGACACAAGTAAGAATGGGTCCATGCATTCATCCACACGTTAGACGAAGTACCACGGAGCCGGTACATCTCAGTGGAGTTGAGACGAGGAACAACCATGTGGGAGGATATAACCACTAGCTTCAGTCGCACATTCAGTTTCGCCGATGAGAATCCTCTAATTGACAGCACACTACAGGTAATCCGCAAAAATATATTTGAGACTGTTCCGACTAAAAGACAAATGGGACCACAATGGATTGCAACACCAAAGATGATGATGGAATGTTACAACGTTTCAGGAGGACCTGATGATGACAAAAATCCTATATCTTTCTATGTCCCAGAGTCAGAAGGAAGCCACGACGTTGAAGCACCATATATGCCATTCGACAAATTCAAGAAACCATTGAAAATTAAGAAAGTAAATATTGGATCATTGGAGAATCCAAATTTTTCCAGTATTGGAGACTATTGGGATGACACAAAAATCGGGAAGGTCACTGACTTACTCCATGAATTTCAAGATTTGTTCCTGATGAAGTTTTCTTAGATGAAGGGCATTTCCGAGGACTTAGGTGAGATGAAGATCCCCCTTAAACCCGATGCTAAGCCAGTGAAACAACAACTGTATAGATTGAATCCCAGATACAAAGAACAAGTGAAGGATGATATAGAGCGGATGTTGGACGCAGGGATCATTTAGCTTGTCGAGGAGTCAGAATGGATTGAATCCTGATGGTTGTCTAGTATAAGAAGACTAGCGAAATATGGATCTGCGTAGACTTAAGGAAGTTGAATGATGCATGCCTTCATGATCCAGTCCCCACGCCATTTACCGATGAAGTACTTGAAGGTGTCGGAGGACAGGAAGTATATTCATTCACAGATGGGTTCTCGGGATATCACTAGATCAATATTGCGAAAGAAGATCGACACAAAACCACCTTTGTAATAAAGTGGGGCTACTATTAGTACACAGTAATGCCATTCAATCTCAAGAATGCCCCTGCAATTTTCTCAGGATTAGTTGTCGCTGCTTTCAAATATTTTATTCACAAGTTCTTGGCGGTTTATATGGATGACTAGACTATGTATGGATTAGTTAAAGACCATGTCAGGTGCCTCAGGATGATGCTTGAAAGATGTCGGCAACATCAGATCTCTTTGAATTTAAAGAAGTGTATATTTTGTGCACCATTTGGTATCTTGTTGGGACATATTGTCTGTAAGGAAGGTATGTTGGTCGAACCAGCCAAGGTCGCGATCATTGTCGACTTACCAACACCTACGAAAGTAAAGCAGTTGAGGGCCGCGTTGGGCCATGCATGATATTATAGAAATTTCATAAAGAGGTATGAAACAATTATTGCGCCCATGGAGAAGCTGTTGAAGAAAGATGTGAAGTTTGAATGGAACAGTGAGTGTCAAAAGAGATTCGACATATTGAAGGAAAGGAAGGTGGCAACACCAATATTAGCCTTCCCCGACTGGAGGAAATAATTCCATGTCCACGTATATGATTTGTCAGTCGCGCTAGGGGTGATATTGGCTCAGCATGGAGAAGGGTCAATCGACCATCCTATTGCATTTTCTAGCCGAAATTTGTCGATCATAGAGAAAAATTATACAATGATCGAAAGAGAAGGCCTGGAGATGGTATATGCATTGCAAAAATTTAGACACTATCTGCTAGGAGGACATTTCAAGATGTTTACTCACCACTTAACACTAAAGTACTTGGTCAACAAGCCAATGTTGGGGGGGGGAATTTGTCAGTGGTTGTTGTTGTTTCAGGAATTTGACTTTGAGATAATCGTGAAGCGTGGACCATTGAACGCAAGACCTAACCATCTGTTGAGATCGAATCGGGCGAGGAACCAAGTAGCATCGACAAAGTCCTGCCTGACGTGCATTTATTCTGCATTGAAATGGTTGATGACCACTATGAACATATTGTTCACTTTTTCTCCACGAGAAGAACACCTGAAGAGTTCAGCACTAATCAGAAGAAGCAATTAGTCATCCGAGCTGCTGACTTCCAATTGATCGCGAAACAGTAATACAAGATGGGGCCAGATGAAATTCTCCGTCGATATGTCCTTCCACATGAGCAAGAAAGAGTGTTAGTTGAGGCTCACAGTGGGATCGCAGGAGGGAATTATGGAGGGCGTGCAACCGCCAAAAAGATACTTAGATATGGCTTATGGTGGCCAACACTGCATAACAATGCAACATATTGCTCCAAGAGCTGCGACATATGTAAGAGGATGGGGAAACCATCGCGACAATATGAAATGCCATTGGTGCCCCAGTTGACATTACAACCTTTTGACAAATTGGAAGTAGACTTTGTGGGACCAATTAACCCACTAAGAAAGAGGATGGGTGCGAGGTACATCATTACTGCGACATAATAACTAACAAGATGGGTCAAAGCAGCACTAGTGAAAGATTGCACAGCTGTGACAGCAGCAAGATTTAATTTTGACAATCTGGTCACCAAGTTTGGGTGTACAAAGATCTTGATGAGTGACCAATGTACGCATTTTGTAAATCAGACCATCAAATAAATGACTGAGTAGTTTCAGATACAACATAAAAGAAGTACCCCATACCACCCATAGGAGAATGGAGCAGTTGAAGTGTTGAACAAAATTTTGGAGCATGCTCTCACTAAGGTGTGCAATACAAACCGTGACGACTGGGACTTGAAGATTCCTTCGGTATTATGGGCCTATAGAACGGCGTGAAAAATATTGACAGGACAAACCCGCTTCAAGTTGGTATATGGATAAGAAGGAGTAATGCTTATTGAGTACATTGTCCCCAGCCTGCGAATAACAGCAGCGATAGGCATGAACGATGATGGGGCAATTGAATAAAGATTAGCGCAGTTACTACAACTAGAAGAAGATTGCTTCATCACGGGATTTCAACAGCAAGTGGAAAAATATCGACAGAAGGCATGTAACAATCACCACGTAAAGAAGAATCACTTTTAGCGTGGAGACATGGTACTCCTATACGACAGTAAGTTCGCAAAACACCCAAGTAAGCTCCAAATGCATTGGCTTGGTCCATATGTCATAAATTTTATTACTAACGGAGGTGTAGTTCAATTCCAAAAGTTGGATGGAACAATTTTGACGAATTTAGTGAATGGGAGCCGGCTAAATCCCTATCGGGATAGCCTGTCGCGGCTCCACTGAGGAAGATAATAGGAAAAAAAAATCCAACAAAATGCGCAGTTCGGGAGTCCATCGCCAACACTGCAACAAGGTTTGAGCTCACATATCTATCGAAGGAACTGTGACAAGGTTTGAGTTCATACATCGGTCGAGGGAACTGGGACAAAGTTGGAATCCATATTCCTGGCGACGAAACAATGACGAGGTTTGGGACCTGTCGACACTAGCGAAGAGCAAACTGGTGATATCAAGCAATAAATGAAGCGGTTAATACGTGGCGGACGGTGATGCAAGTGTATGAAGATGCATTTAATGCCGAATAATTGTGCCGGATTTGGTAAATCGACGGAGCATTTAGGTAATCATTGTCCAAAATCGACACGATGATGAGGAGCAGGAAACCAAAGCTATAAAAGCACGCACAAGTGAACATTCTGACTCATTGCGCATTGTGAGAAGTGTTGAAGACGTTAGAAAACGAAGCTAAGCAGAGTTGAAGTTGAAGAGTTGCGATTACACATATGATATCCATCACCAGTACGCAGGATCCACACAATACGATGAGACCCATCATTGAAGAACATCCAGAGATTGCATCTGCACTGGCCTGGATATTCTAAAAGAAAATAAGCGCCAACCGACTTGTGGATACATAAAGAAGAGAAAAGAATACTCGCAGCACAACACGAGCTGCAACCACAGGAGGAGAAGGGGGAACTTCAGGTGCCGCAGGAGAAGAAACAACAACAGATAGGAAGGGCCAAGCATCAACAAGTTCCGACTGCAGCAAGCATTCTAGGATGTGTGCCATCGAGGAGAGAAGGGGCTCCATCGATCAGACTTGGGAAGAATTCCAAGTACACGATAGTGGAACTAGTGACACCGGAGGGTGTCCACATCACCGGTGGAGTGTTGCAGTGGCTGCATAAGCTGTAATACAATGACCATGATGTCTTTTCGTATCCTGAGTGCACCCAGCAGACGTTCATGGAAATATTTCAAGAGGAAGGAGGTCCAATTGTAAGGGAACCAATTCCATGGGTGTTGGGACTACAACGATTAGGATTGCTGTCAATTATCCACATGTTGCATTTTGGGCATTCCACAAAGGTTAACGCATGCATCAAGAAATTGCTTGTCTGTCTTCACGGCGGTTATTTGTGGCTTGATAGAAAGATTCTTATTGACGTGGATCTTATTGCACAGATTATCGGATTTCCCAAGATAGGGGTAGATCCATAGCAATACTTCCAAGGAAAAGACAACGACAAAAAATTGGCTGCAAAGATGAAAGCTAAATATGGGGCAGAGAAAAACTCTCGGGGGAACCTTGTCGACACAATCAATGACCGAGCTGTCAGGGTCGCAACCAAATTGTTGGCTATCAAAATATTGCGGAAAAATAGCCCCAACTAGTTCACATCAGGGGTAATCGCATCAGCGGAGCAATGTGTGGCCGGATTTCAGATGAACTAGTCGCTCTTTCTATTGAATGAATTGATGGAGGACGCATTCGCAAGATAGGAAAATGGTAAAGCCCTTTGTTGGTTGTGGAGCCTAATCTCCAGATTCAGAGATATTAGTATTCAGCCGTTTCCATACCCCAGGTTTGGTTATGATCCCGGCAACGCCCCCGAGAAAATTTTTGGGGCTGTTTTCGCCAGTTGTTTTGCGGGCCCATGGTTTTGGGTATCCCGTGGTATTTTCCCATTGTATTTTCCCTATAAAAGAAATACATTGTAATACGGATAAGGTTGATGTATTAGGTTTTATGCATTGTAAATATCTCTAAGATCAGGAGAGAGACTGTGAGACAATGAAGAGGAAGTGCAGCCCCTGCAGGTTGTATCCCTTCACCTTGTTGGATGGTAATAATAATAAGGACTGGCAAATTCAGTGTGAACGTAGCCCAAGTTGGGGTGAACCACGATATATTTGTGTCTCTCTTGTAACGTGTGTGTGATTATATTTGCATTTATGTTTATTGTTATTGCTCTGCAATCCTGTTTTTCTAACAATTGGTATCATAGTCGAAGGTCTATTTGGAAAATAAACCCGCAGGAAGCTAAGGTTTCTGGTTCGAGTGGGAGTAATGGAAGAAGAAGGAAAGTATAAGGTCGAGAAGTTTAACAACCAAAACTTCCAGTTATGGAAGATGCAAATGGAGGACTATCTGTACCAGAAGGATCTATTCCTACCGTTGGGAGGAAGAGCAAAGCAGTCGGCGGCCATGAAGGACGAAGAATGGGAGGTTCTTAACAGAAAGGCTCTGGGAACAATACGACTGAGCCTGGCTTCATCGGTGGCTTTCAATATCTCAAAAGAAACAACAACGGAGGGTTTGATGAGCGCACTGGGTAAGCTGTATGAAAAACCCTCGGCCTCCAACAAGGTATTTCTAATGAAGCGTTTATTTAATATGAAGATGTCTAAAGGTGGATCTGTTACTGATCATTTAAATGAGTTTAATATGGTTACAAATAAACTAAGTTCTGTAAGTGTGAACTTTGATGATGAGGTTAGGGCTCTTCTAATCTTGTGTTCATTGCGAGAAAGATGGAATAGCTTGGTCATGGCTGTAAGTAACTCTGTCTCTGGTTCAAACACCTTCAAATTTGATGATGTTATTGGTGTTATTCTTAGCGAGGAAATGCGAAGAAAAAGCACAAATGAGACATCAGGTAATTCGTTGACCATGGAGAGCAGGGGAAGACAAAAGGAGAGAGGAAAGAGCCAAGGTAATCGTGGCAAGTCTAAAATGGGCAGATCAAAGTCCAGACTAGGAAAAATAGAGTGCTAGAACTATGGAAAGAAAGGACATCTGAAGAAAGACTGTAGATCTCTAAAGAAGAAAGGAGATGCACAGAATGAAACTACCCAGGAAGCAAATGTAGCAGGTGACGTGTGACAAGATGCTTTGATTCTTGCATTAGATAATACTAGTGATTATTGGGTAGTAGATTCAGGAGCTTCATGTCATGCTACACCCCATAGGAAATACTTTCATGAGTATGTTCCTGGCGATTTTGGACATGTTTTATTGGGTGATGATGAGCCATGTAAAATTGTTGGAATGGGTAAGGTATGGATAAAAGTTAAGAATGGAACTGACTGGCTGTTGAAAGATGTTAGGCATATTCCTACTGTGAAAAGAAATCTGATCTACACAGGGCAGTTGGGAGATGGCGGTTGTCTATCTACATTTGGAGAAAAGTGGTGGAAGATCACTAAAGTATCAATGGTGATAGCAAAAGGAGACAGGATAGGTACGTTGTATTTATGTCCTCATAATACTGACCATTCTATCTATTTAGCTTCCACAGGAATAGATACAACATTGTGGCATCATAGGCTTGGCCACATGAGTGAGAAGGGGATGCAGATTCTCCACTCAAGGAAGTTTCTACCAGATTTGAAGCAGGTAAGTTTGGAATTCTGTGAAAACTGTGTTTATGGAAAACAGAAGAGAGTCAGATTTCTCAGGGTTGGGAAACAGAAGAAGAATGAAAAGTTAGAGCTAGTGCATACAGATGTATGGGGACCGGCTCAGGTACAATCTCTTGGTGGCTCTCATTATTATGTTACATTTATTGATGATGCAACTAGGAAAACTTGGGTTTATTGCATTAGATAGAAATCTAATGTGTTTTCTACTTTTAAGAAGTGGAAAGCTTTGGTTGAGAATAAGACAGGGAAAAGGTTGAAGTGTCTCAAATCTGATAATGGAGGTGAGTACTGCGGTAAGGAGTTTGATAGTTATTGTTCATACCATGGGATTCGTAGAGAGAAGATAGTCCCAGGAACACCACAAGAAAATGGTGTGTCAGAAAGGATGAACAGAACGATCATGGAGCGTGCAAGGTGTATGAGACTGCATGTAGGGTTTCCCTTACAGTTTTGGGTGGATGCTGTAAATACTATTATTTATTTAATAAACAGAGGACCTTCAAGTGCTTTGGATGGTGGTATTCCAGAGGAGGCATGGACAGATAAAAAGGTAAACTACTCATTTCTGAGAATGTTTGGTTGTGAAGCATTTGTCCATATTGATAAAGAAAATAGAACAATGCTTGAAGCTAAATCCAATAAATGTACCTTTATTGGATATGGGGTTGATGAATTTGGTTATCGCTTATGAGATTATGAAAATAACAAAATCATCAGGAGTAGAGATGTAATATTCAATTAAAAGGTCATGTATAAAGATCAGTTGCAGGGAAAGAAACAGGAAAAGGAAAACACAGAGTACAAAGTACTTGATGAAATTGAAGAAAATGAAGTTCCAAAGGTGCCAGAAAATCAAGAACAGCAGCAAGTACCTAAAAATCCTGCAACTATAAGAAGATATACCAGGTTAAATAGACTCCCTGAACGATACTCTCCTTCGATATATTATTTTTTGATGACTGATGCTGGTGAACCATAATGTTATAAAGAAGCAATGCAGGTGGAAACTAGAAAGAAGTGGGAGCAAGGCATGAATGAGGAAATGGACTCATTGGTAGGAATCCAGACTTGGGATCTGGTTCAGTTGCCTGCTGGTAAAATATCATTGCAGAACAAATGGATTTACAGGTTGAAGGAAGAAGAAGGAGGTAAGAAGCGGTACAAGGCTAGACTTGTTGTAAAGGGGTTTGCACAGAAGAAAGGTATTGATTTTGATGAAATATTTTATCCCGTTGTTAAGATGACTTCAATTAGGACTATCTTAAGGCTAGTGGTGGTAGAAGATTTGCATCTTGAACAGTTAAATGTAAAAATAGTCTTTCTCCATGTGGATTTGGAGGAAGAGATATATATGCAGCAGCCACAAGGGTATGAGGTCAAAGGTAAGGAGAACTTGGTATGCAGGTTGAAAAAGAGTTTGTATGGCTTGAAGCAAGATCCAAGGAAGTGGTATTTAAAATTTGACAGGTTTATGACAGAACAAGGTTATAGTAGATGTCATTCTGACCACTATGTTTATTTCAAGAAGCTAGACAATGAAAGATATATTATCTTGTTATTGTATGTGGATGACATGCTTGTTGTAGGGTCTAACATGCAGGATATAAATGTACTCAAAAGGAAGCTAGCTAATTCATTTGCGATGAAGGATTTTGGTAATGCAAAGCAAATCCTTGGTATGAGAATAACGAGAGACAGGAAAAATCACAAATTGACATTGTCTCAGAGTGAGTACATACAAAAGGTGCTGGAGAGGTTCAGAATGCAGAATGCAAAACCAGTTAGTACACCTTTGGCCAGCGATTTCAGTCTAAGTAAGGAAATGTGTCCCAAGACACAGGAAGAGATAGATTACATGTCCAAGATTCCCTATCAATCAACAGTTGGCAACTTGATGTATGCCATGGTGTGCACAAGACTAGATATTGCACAAGCAGTGGGAGTTGTGAGCCGATATATGAACAATCCAGGTAAAGAACATTGGAAGGTAGTACAGTGGATTCTCAGGTATTTGAGAGGTACCACCACTCAGGAATTATGTTTGGGAGGTTCAGACACTGTTCTACAGGGATATAATGATGTAGATATGGCAGGTGATAAGGATAGTAGGAGGAGCACCACAGGATATGTGTTTACTATAGGTGGAACAGCAGTAAGCTGGATTTCAAAACTGCAGAAGGTTGTTGCACTTTTAACAACGGAAGCAGAGTATGTTGCTATTACAGAGGCTAGTAAAGAGATGATTTGGTTGCAAAGGTTTATGGAGGAAGTGGGTAAGAAGTAGAAGGATAGTATGTTGTATAGTGACAGCCAAAGTGCCATTCATCTTGCAAAGAACTCAGCATTCCATTCCAGGACTAAACATATACAGCTCAAGTACCATTTCATACGTTTTGTTCTGGAAGATGAACTGTTGAAGCTGGAAAAGATACATACTAACCAGCATCCTGCAGACATGTTCACAAAGGTAGTGACCAGAGAGAAACTGAGTTCCTGCTCGGTTTCAGTTGGCCTTCTAGCATGAAGGTGAAGAGGAGAAAGTTTCCAAGTCCAAGTCCAACAAGTGCAGCAGCGGTGGAGTTGTTGTGATCAGCCTCCAAGTGGGAGATTGTTGGTTGTGGAGCCTGATCTCCAGATTCAGAGATATTAGTATTCAACCGTGTCCATACCCCAGGTTTGGTTATGATCCTGGAAACGCCCCCAAGTTACAGGGGTTCGGGGGAAATGCCCCCGAGAAAAAAATTTGGGGTTGTTTTCGCCAGTTGTTTTGTGGGCCCATGGTTTTGGGTATCCCGTGGTATTTTTCCCATTGTATTTTCCCTATAAAAGAAAGACATTGCAATACAAATAGGGTTGATGTATTAGGTTTTATGCATTGTAAAGATCTCTAAGATCATAAGAGAGACTATGAGACAGTGAAGAGGAAGTGCAGCGACTACGCTGCAGGTTGTATCCCTTCACCTTGTTGGACGGTAATAATAATAAGGACTGGAAAATTCAGTGTGGACGTAGCCCAAGTTGGGGTGAACCACGATATATATGTGTCTCTCTTGTAATGTGTGTGTGATTATATTTGCATTTCTATTTATTGTTATTGCTCTGCAATCCTGTTTTTCTAACACCCTTCACTTACTCAAGGATCTTGTTGCTATACTCTTTGGTCACGTGGATGAAGCCACCGCAGTACCAAGGGATGGAAACAGAGTATTTGAAAGTGTGCCGAGGGGCCCGATATCAAAATCTATGGGCACTGAACGACAAAGATAGGCAGTGCGACAACAATATTCAATTTTACATCTACTTGTAAGAATTGCACGCACAAGCAGTAAAAGTTCCACGACTGACAGAGGTTGCAGCAAAAAAATATCGACAGATTGCGAGGCTCGCGGTGGGGCCTCAAGAAATATTTATCCAAGCACGTCCAAACCCGGCCAAGAAGTGGATGACAACGCAATATAAACTGACTGAACAAGATTTCGATTCCATCATAGAGGAATGGCCCAATTAATGGAAGACCCTGGTTGGTGATGACCAACTGTCGGATCCGGAGGATAGGAAGCCGACAGATGTACCAAATCTGTAGACATAAAAAAAAGACTCAAAATATGGCGATGAAGGCAGGGATGATCCATTAGGAAGCAGAATTCGTGATGCATCAAGCGACACTCTAGCAGATTCGAAGTTGGAGGCACAACGACAAGAAACATGAACAAAGAGGATAATGGAGAAAGGAGAAGGCAGCACCACTACCAGTATCCCTGACAACAAATGAACATGCTGTTGGACATAATGACAATGATGGCAGAAGAAAATTGAGCCAAAGTAACCTAGCTTGCGACATACTACTTCCATCAAGTGTCGAAGTTATTACAAACGTTGAGCAACACAGTTATGGATACCAGGGTACAGCCAGGACTTGCATGGGAAAGTCATCATGAGCAACGACAAGAAGAAATTGATATTGGCACTCAACATCGTATTGTACAGGTGCTACCTGGTGTGATCACTACAGGAAATGAAGAGTTAGATGAAGCCTTGCACAGACTGGATATTGTAAGTATCGATCTCAATATTATACCGATGTTCATGCTGCATTGCACCCACATTGGGGTTAGTGAAGAAATTAACAAGCACGAAGCACCGACACACGAATGATAAATTACAAGAGGCAGGCAAGAAGTGTCAAGGAGGATATTGAACAAATCCGCGCAGAAAATGAGATAGTAATGAAATATAGGGAGAGAGCACTGGATGATAGAAAGAGGCTAGAACATGCCATTTATATGGCATGTGAAGATGCGCCCAAGATATCTAAAGAGATGGTTGCATAGTCCAAGGCCTTAAAGCTAGCCACAGTCATTGCGTATCTTAGAAAAGTTAACAAGAAATTCAAACGAGGGTGGCACCAAGAATACCACCATAGAAACTGGAAGCGAGGAAGAACACTATTGAGGATGCCGTGACGGAGATCGCAAAATAAGATAAGGTGGTGTAGCACATAACAAGGGAGGTCTTGCAATTTTGGGGAACTCTTGTGCAAGACGAGCAGTTGCACAAATTGAACGTGAAACTTGGTGAGGAAAAGGTGCAATTAGAGGCATTAAGGTGATCGCTAAAGGTGATGCCCCTACTTGCGCAGATGATGAAAGAGACAGAACTGAAGGAATTGCAGCACCAGGTCAATAAGGCGTGGACCAGACTGTTGATGTATTTGTAACTTTGGAAGATATTCACTTATATATTGTATGTATTACATTTGTACTTTATTGTATCCCCAATGGAGATGTATTATTCCTCCGACTGGAAGTGTCATCATTTGTATTTGCAAGTGTTGCAAGTTATATTGTAAGTGTCGTAACTTATATTTGATGGGTTATTAGACCACCTTAGAGGGGTCGGCCCAGTATGAGTTAAAGGGTTATTACACCACCCTAATGGGGTCGGACCAGTGACAAGTGGTAATGGGTTATTAGACTCTCCTAAGGGAGGTCGAACCAGTTAGAGTAAAAGGCAAGTAAAGGTAAAGTATAAATAGAGAGTAGCACCTCTCTATTTATCCATTCATTCACTCACTCACTTCGAATTAGTGAGAGAGAGGAGGAGTGAGAACAAGTGGAGGAGGAGAATATGCTAGGAGACTATCTCTTGTTTTGGGGTTTTGTATTGGTGCTCATTCTATCTCTGAGGAAGTTGCGGGGTTTTTCACCTTCCTGGTTTTCCCCGGTGAAATGCTTTCAAATTGTGTCTCTTGTCTCTTATGTTTGATATGTTGTACATGTTGTTCTCTCAGTTAAGATCCTAGATCATATTGAATTAAATGATGAAAAACTAACATGGTATCAGAGCTATTCTGAAGGAAGGCATTGTATGTCATTTACGACACTTGTTTCACTTGCAACAAATTGGAAGCTAGGGCTTGGTATAGCAAAAACTAGTCATTGTGGCACTTTCCCTATAAATCAGTTTTGGCGAAGGTTCAGGATCTGAAACTTTTACAGGTCAAAGATTAAATGTTCATGTACCTTTTGTTCGAATATCAGACTCATATTCATTGTAGTTTGTAAGATATGATCCATACAAGTTAGGTTTTCTTCCTCTTCCAGAATGCAGCCCTAAACAGGTGACTTAGGAACATAGGTCATATCTCGGGATAGGAATCTCCAAATGGAATTCCGTAAAAATTGCAGTTAGGCATGGACTGTAGTTTCACAGGTCTAATTTTTAGAGGCCGAAGTTGAAAAAGTGACACATGGCACTCCGTACAATTTCGCTATGTTGTTTCACCCCATAAACAGGTCATGTTGCGACACCTAGAATATCTCTCTCATGGAGAATCCATTGAAGCTCAGATATGTGGGATTGGAAAAATGATAGGTCAGTCTACCATAGGCCGAAGTTTCAGATCCTGAGGATCCAAAATTTCAGAGAAACATCAGAAACAATATGACATATATTTCTGTCAAAACAGAATTGGATTCTGAGCACTTTCATTTTTGGCTTGTCACTGCTGCGGGAAATTAGGGCTTTTGAAAGAAGTGAAATTTTGGAGTGCTCTCAGCATAGGATTTCTCTCCTTAGCAAAATCGAAATTTAGAGACCAAGATCGAAGTTTTTGGTTGGGTAGAACCCTGGGATCTATCAAACCCTAGTTCGGGTTTTGGACCAGAAAACCAGATTTTGACAAAAGTTGCAGATCCAAAATTCGTAGGTCATTTTTGGAGGGTCAATTTTTGGAGTTTTCAAAATCTAAGTGCAACAGCCTGCTCGCCTCAGTCAATTGCATCTCCCTGTCCAGATAGAAGTTTGAAATTCCAAGTTTGGATTTTTAGGGTTTCTCTGTCAAACCCTAGCTAGCTCTAGATCTAGTTTCAACAAATAAAAGTGGATTGGGTTAATCCTAGAAGAGAATGAATTGGAAACCTACATAAGTGAAGAAGTTCCAGTTCCATAGGGAGATGAGGCTAAGGCCTTACATAAGAAGACTACAAGCAATCCCGACAGGTATGACTTGAGGAGATACATGTATGTTTTGAAATCTGTTCATGATTAAGTCTATTATATGTTTGTCTTCATATTATTGAGGTTAGTACAATCTTGATTAATTTTAGACTTGTCTTATCACCTTAGTAAAAGTATGAATGCATGTGAATGATAAAATACATTCATTGATTAGGGTTATGACACTTATGATTGTACTAATGCACTGTGGTGTTGTATGAGGATGATGGTATCCGCTAACATGAAAGGTACATCAAGAAAGACAAATCAAGTTCTAGATCAAGAACATATGACCATGGTGACATGAAGACAAATACTTATCCATAGCCATTGATCACCACGGGGGGTTCGGTTAGTAGACAATATATCCTATCAGGTCCATTCACATTGGGGAATAAACTATGATACATAAATGAGAAAATATATTTCCTTGTATTAAGGAGCCAAGGGGGCTTCATTATGTTTATGTCAATACAAATATTTAGGGTTATTTTATTACATTTCATGTAGAAGCGGTGGAGTGGAGGAAGAGGGAAAATCTTGTAAATATAATAGTTAGGATGATATCCTAAGTATTAATTTAATGTCTTAGATTGGATCATTACTACACCAAGAGGTATTTTGAGACATTTTTTTAAGAAAAAATCCATGTTACTCATTACATGTACCAGATTTTTTTTTCGTTTTTAATTGGACTCTTTGACTTTTCATCTTGAAAGTGACAAAAGAGGGTTTCCAAATGCCTCTAGTCATGGAAAAGGGAAAATACAATTGTTTAGTATCAATTTTGGGTTCCTATGTTCGACAAAGTCTTCAGCGTTGCTATACCTTCACAAAGAATGAGAGAAGACAACAATTTTATGCTTGATGGCCGAGACTTCAATGCATGTTTGGGTGGATTCTCCATTGGTAATCTCATTGAACACGAAGAGAAATATTTTTTTCTGGAACCACCAAGATGGAAGGGATGCCTACCTACTGGGTACACGATTGTGTTACACCGGAAAGTCCATTATAGAGTCTGATGTTTTCTATTTCAGGGTTGTTGTGTTGGAGGTGGCTAGCGACAATCAGGTTATGTAGTGAAATCCACAGCTAAAAGGGGAGAAATTCATAGCTTATATATGAGGTCTATACGGGAAGGGAAGAGTTTAGGGTTGGCTCTTAACTTTGACAAAGGTTCATGCACATGTAATTGTTTCACCCCATGTAAATAATTCCAAATATCTCCAAGCAATATAGGTATCCCCTGAGAAAAAATAAAATCCTAAGTTTACTAATGGTAACTAATTGCAACAACTGATGACAAGAACACAACATTAATAGCTCCTATATGTTTTGCATAGAGACCCAAGTTTTTGTTGTAGGATAGAGAATAAAAAATTTCCATCCCACAAGCTACAAATACTACCACAGAACTAAAATCTTGATCAAAACTACAATCTGACATTTATTAGAAACTAAAACACATAAAACTAAAGAAACTAGCAACAAGCACACATATATGAAAAATAACATCACTATACTCTTGAGAACAAAGCATGAATAACTCCTATCTTTTATGCATAGAGACCCAAGTTTTTGTTGTAGGATTGAGAACAAAAATTTTCTATCCCACAAGCTACAAATAGTATCAAAGAACTGAAATCTTGATCAAAACTGCAATCTGATTTTTATTAGAAACTGAAACACATCAAGCTGATGAAACTAGTAGAAGGGTAGAAAATGAAAGATAAGGAGATTAGCATATTATGGCATTCTCCTTATTTTTCATTTTCTATCATTTTGCTTAAATTTTTAATTGGGTTTCCTTTTATGCATTTTCCCTTCCCCATTACTATTTCATTGGGTCTTCCACTATCCAATGCTACAAATTGATCATTCACCCATCTAATCCCAGTGGGATCATTATTAGCATTATACTATTATTTGATTTAGCATCTTGTTTGATCATACTAAGATGCACTAGGACTCTTGTTTGTTACTACTTGATAATATGATATAAAGTGGGTATTAAAAATGGATACCTACAATATTTGGTGAAACTAGGGGTTTTCTTAATTGGAAAGGTATATTGGGACGGGGGTTCAACAATACAATTTTAGTATTCATTTTCCAATATTTAGTGAAATTAGGGATATTATTTAATATCCTACGAACGATCGTGCTATGTAACAAGTTCACTGAGTGAACCCCCCGTGTTGATCACATAGAAGCTCTACTTACGAGGTATGTATAATTTGGTTCTACAAATGCTTAACTTATGAGATATGCAAGTTACTAGCACAAGGTCTCTAAATCATTGAAGAGAACAAAAGAAGACATTGTCTGGGTATGTTAGACATAACTAGCAAACATGATAATCCAGGTATGTTTTTCCTATATCAAGTTAGAATCCTACCTTGTGTTAGGATCTCATATAAGTATACTTTTGTATGATTGATAATGATTATTCATGAAGTTATAAGTTTGAGTAATCATGGGCTTATGCATATTATGCTTCTTACTTTGATTAATGATATAACAAACTAGAAGACTCCTATGGTCAAATAAGAATATGCATGAGTAAAAGAAGTCCTCCCTGAAACCTTGAATACTAACGCTTGTGATAAATTACCCGTGCATGAAATGACCATGACCATACATGTTTAAGATTAATTAGAATCATAATGTTTTGATAATATTGATATTATACTAATGAAGTATGATTATGTATGAGATCTTGAGGATGACACAATGATGACACTAGTGCACACTTAAGCATGCTTAGTGGTCCAGGATGGATAGAAGTTCAAACAAAGATCAAGAGGGAGCACACTCCAGTAGTTCCTGCAAGGAAGCAAAGATTGAGAGGGAGTCCACCCAACAACTAAACAAAGATAAGTATTTGAATTATCATTTTTTTGTGTATATGATTACTTAAATAATGTTGTTTATTCATGTACATACTTATGTTCCTAGATTTAGGATGTATATTATGCATTTTAGAAAAGTTGCATTAATGAACAAGATACTACTAATATAGTAATAGGTAAGTGGAATATGGTACTGTACAACATTCCATTGCTACTTATCTAGAATGAAACCTCTTTGCTGACATGTTGGGAGTAGTGCACACTCTTAACAATGTTCTGGTAGAGATGGAAGGCATCTAGAAAGTTACCGTATGAATATGGGATATGGATGAATGTTGTATTGAAGCATTGGCTAAGATAATTGCATGATTGTATGATGTATGTCCTTATGTGTAAGATTTTGTTTTGAAAACTATGAGAAGTTTCTAATCATGCAATTGAATTTGACTTGTAGGAAAGATCGTGTACAATCACCTACAAAAGACTGACAACGACATTTGTTCCAGCATCGAAGTTCAAGAAAAATACATATTGAAGATATTGAAGAATTTGAAGTTCCCAGGATCAGGGATGCAGCAATGGAAGGATGCTATGATCGAGGAGTACCAGTCAATCATGAAGAATGATGTCTGGGATGTGGTCCCGAGACCAGGAGGGAAGTTTGTAGTGACTTCCAAATGGATCTACAAGATCAAGCATGCTGCAGATGGTAGCATAGAGAAGTAAAAGGCAAGGTTTGTGGCTCGTGGCTTCTCCCAGAAAGAAGGGATAGATTATGAAGAAAATTTTGGACCTGTAGCCAGATACACTTCCATCAGAACAATACTTGCTCTGGCTACAGTGTTGAAGTGGAAGATACACCAGATGGATGTCAAGACAGCTTTCTTGAATGGTGTAGTCGAAGAGGAAGTGTATGTGGAGTAGCCACTCGGATTTGAGACACATGATAGGGAATCACATGTGTGCAAATTGAAGAAAGCCTTGTATAGTTTGAAACAAGCACCCAGGACATGGTACAGTAGGATTGACAGCTTCCTGACTAGTTTTGGCTTTACAAAGAGTAAAGCGGATTCCAACCTTTACTACAAGGTTGAGGAAAGAAATCTAGTGATACATCTACTGTATGTAGATGACCTGTTTGTGACAGGTGAGATTGGGTTGATTGTTGATACAAAGAGGAAGCTTGCTGCTGAGTTCGAGATGAAGGACTTGGGTATGATGCATTACTTTCTAGGCATGGAGGTGTGGCAAAGTGAAGATGGAATCTTCCTTGGACAAGGGAAGTATGTAGTAGAGATCCTGAAGCGGTTCAGGATGATGGACTGCAAGGCCATGGCCACACCTATGGAATCGAACCTGAAGCTATTGTGTGATGCTTCATCATAGTCAGTTGATGCCACGATGTATCGTTAGATGATTGGGTCCTTGATGTACCTGACGAACACAAGACCAGATATTTGCTTTGCTGTGAACACTTTGAGCCAATTCCTGATGGATCCTAGACATGTTCACTTGATTGCTGTGAAGCATGTTTTGAGGTACTTGAAGGGTACGGTTGATTATGGGCTCAAGTATGATGCGAATGAAAAGTTTAACCTGGAGGGTTATGTTGATTCAGATTGGGTAGGAAGAGTGCTTCGAGGTGTTGCTTCAGTATGGGATCAGGTGTGATCTCTTGGTTTAGAAAGAAGCAATCCTGCATAGCACTGAGTACAGCCGAAGCAGAGTATGTCATAGCTTGTTCGACTAGTTGTAAGCTAGTATGGAAAAGGAAGCTACTGTCTGATTGGTTTGATCTCCAGTTGGATGCTACTTGTATCTTCTGTGACAACCAGAGTTGTGTGAAGTTGTCTGAGAACCCCGTGTTCCATGACAAGTCGAAGCACATCGAGATCAAGTATCACTATATCAAGGATATGGTGTAGAGAGGAGCAGTGAAGCTCTAGTATGTTGCGATGGACGAGCAAATAGCAGATGTGTTGACCAAAACAACTAGCCAAGGTGAATTTTGAGTACTTCAGAGAGAGGCTTGGTGTTCTTCAAATTAAAGATACTTCCAGAAGGAAGTGACGGGACACAGATGCTAGAGCCATTCCAAGCATGGTGGTAGGAGGATCCTTCCCATGGATGTGGATGTAAGTGAGAGCATCAGGATGATGCTATGTATGATGATGATCAGTATGATGATGAGCATCAACATGATGCTCCGTGCGAGGATGATCAGGTTGATCATGAGTATCAGTATGATACTCTGAGGCCGTGGATATGTGGCAGGTTGTGCAGTAGCATGTAATTTATTCCTAGGAGATCCGATAGGTTGAGCAGTAAGCTCGTAATCAGTCTTGGGATGCTCTTTCGAGGTTTTACAAGGTAGCATGTAATTTATTCCTGGGAGCTCCGATAGTTTGAGTAGTAAGCTCGTAATCATTCCTGGGATGCTCTTTTGATGTTTTGCGAGGTCTGCATGTAATGTAGTCCTGGGAGGTCTTATAGGTTGATCAATAAGCTCGTAATCAATCCTGAGATGCTCTTTCGAGGTTTTGCAGAGGCACATAATCAGTCTTGAGATTCCACCTTTGTTAGGCTACTCGCAGATATGATGAAGACCTACATGGAGGATAGGCCTACATCTAGCATGAAAAAGTGTTGGCTCTGTAGAACTTCCTATGACGATAAGAATTGAGAGATAGCACCAGTGATCGAGATGACGAGTACAGCAGCAGTGATGATGATGCTCCAGTGATCCAGTAACGATGATCCAACTCCAGTATTGAAGACTTGTGCCTATATGTATTGATGACCTATGTCAAGAGAATACCTTCCTAGTTAAGAGGGAGTGTTGATGTATTTATAACTTCAGAAGATATTCACTTGTATATTGTATGTATTACATTTGTACTTTATTATATCCCCAACGAAGATGTATTATTCCTCCAATTGGAAGTGTCGTCATTTGTATTTGCAAGTGTTGCAAGTTATATTGTAAGTGTCGTAACTTATATTTGATGGGTTATTATACCACCTTAGAGGGATCAGACCAGTATGAGTTAAAGGGTTATTAGACCACCCTAGTGGGGTCGGCCCAATGACAAGCGGTAATGGGTTATTAGACTCTCCTAAGGGAGGTCAGCCTAGGTAGAGTAAAAGGCAAGTAAAGGTAAAGTATAAATAGAGAGGAGCACCTCTCTATTTATCCATTCATTCACTCACTCACTTCACATTAGTGAGAGAGAGGAGGAGTGCACACAAGTGGAGGAGGAGAAGTTGCTAGGAGACTATCTCTTGTTTTGGGGTTTTGTATTGGTGCTCATTCTATCTCTGAGGAAGTTGCGGGGTTTTTCACCTTCTTGGTTTTCCCCGATGAAATGCTTTGTGTCTCTTGTCTCTTGTGTTTGATATGTTGTACATGTTGTTCTCTCAGTTAAGATCCTAGATCATATTGAATTAAATGATGAAAAACTAACACAGACAACAGAGGAGAACATCGCATATGGACGATTTGCAGTCGAAAGTGGAGCAACTAGCAGTCGAAGCTATGAACGTATTAACGCAGATAAAAGAAAATTTAGAGAGAGTGTAGCAGTCAGAAAGCGAGCATCCGATGAAGAAGAAGGTTGAGGAATGCGCAATGCTCAAAGCTGCAGTGAGGGAAACTTTCGACCAAATCAAAGAAGCATACGAAGAGTTCAAGACACATGTAAACACACCAACAATGTCCGGATGAAGTGGCTCAAGGGTGAGCCACCAGTTTGTGTTGGGGGCCTATTGGCACGGGGCTAAGTTGCAGAAATTTTGGTACAACCAACGACAAAGGGGAAAACGACAAGGGAAAAGGACCAATCGTGGAGCGCAACAAAGCAGATAAAGTGAAATTAAAGTGGAGAAAGTAGAGTAGAGTTAGTTAGACTTAGTGGTTAAGATATGGCCACTTTACGAAGTGGACCAATTTTGTAACAACCATTGAGCCTATAAATAGAAGTAGCATTGTAAGACTTAGGATATCATAGAGTATCTTTGGATCTCGGCATCTAACCTTGTATTCTAATCTGGGAATTTGCATATTTGTATTGACTTTGATCTGTGGTGTTGAGATGGGTTTTGAGGAGTTGTATTCCTAATTTGTAAGACATATTGACATGGAATGAGAAGGAATTCTTTGTTCATGATTTTGTTTCTATGTGTTGATCACAGTATGATTAGTTCTGTCCCAATATGATTAGTTCTGTAATGTCGCAGTTATGTTATGTATCTCTGATCTGTTAAATATGTTTCTATAATCTGTTACTGTGTAGATCTGATTAATATGTCTGTTATGTGATAATGGTGTTACGATGCGAATGATAATTATGTCGATCTATGAGTTATGTTGTGATTAAATGTGAATGATGCATAACCTCTTTTCCCTGTGGATTCTTGGTTCCTGCATCCCCCTTAGGTATCTTGAGTGAGACCTCACTCACTCTACGAGTGTTAATGGAAAGATAAACCTTTTTGGGGCCAATATCTATGGGAGTTTGTGTCGAGATTTGTTGATACTGTGCGAAGTGAACCCCTGTCGACAGATTTGTGTCAACAATGGTTTATTTGAAATAACAAGGGCTTAACAAGAGGGAATTCCCTACTTTGAACCCCTCCATTAAGGCATATCATCAGGAACATGGGTGAATCCTTTTAAATATCATAATATTTGAAGATGATCCTAACGTATAGGTGTCAATCATATAATATCAAGTGTACCATTAAAGAACACGCAAGGTCCCTCCTTAAAGTGTATTTTAATCTTAATTATGGACGATATATGTTCTTTCTAATAAAATTCCTATAAATTATTTTTATAAATATTCATTTGCCTTGTTTTCTATTGAAATCAATATATTTTTCTTACATTTCATTAAATAATTGAATAGCATATTTTTAAAGAAAACTAAGTGATTCTTTACTTTTTTAAAGGTATGATAGACCAAATGTTTTCTTGGTGAACATTAACCATCATAGATCCATCATAAAAGGGGATCTACCAAGCACTCAAAGGGATCAAATCTCTCAAGGTGAAAACCCCTCCTTTTTATAGTGTAAATGTTGAGGGAGCGTTTTAATTTATCTAATTTGTGTTGTTTTATATATATGTTGTTCTAATTTATAGTATTTTTTTTAAAGGACATGTGTCAGCTCTAGGATGAGCACGGAAGGAGTTATGCATCCCCCTACTGGGATATAGAATGCGCCTCTTTGGCGCATTAACCATCATCATAAACAATTTGTCAAATAGTTTGTATAAACACTCAAACATTTAACTCATCTCGAAAAATAATACTAGTTATAAAAAAAGTTGGGAAATATAGATATAAATCATAATGAAACCATAATACTATTAAGTTGTAATAATAATTAAACTTGTAACAACATAGTAAACAAATATCATGAACTCCAAACAATCATTCCTTGGATTATAATCAATAGAAATCACTAATACCCCATCCTTAATTATCAAAGACAAAAAAAACATATTATAAATGCTTATATACTATGATTGGAGTCTAGTATTATTGTAGGTAGACACATAAAGGGGAAATTACCAAACCTTGAATAGTTTGTTAATTGAAATATAGTACATTCATCCATCTAGCATTTCATGTTAATCGTAAATGCATTGTTATTATTATTTTCAAAAAATATTTTAGACTTGCACAATTAATTATCCTCAATGTCGTGTTCTTAGTTATTTCGAGATCATTTGAATAATCAAAAATCCATGTATGCCTCATGCACTATAATATTCTCTCTCATTTTGTAGGCAATAAATCATCGATTGCTACACTGCAACAAATCCTCACTATTATAGTAGAGGCGAGGTTAGCTTCTTGAATAATATAGTAGTTCAACTTCACATATTCCGCTGCTCTGACTTCTAGTTGGGCAATAAATTGTTGATTAGTGCATTGCAGCAAAGCTTCATTGTTACAGCGCAGGCGGGGTTAAGCTTCATTGGTTGCTTGAACAATATTGCAAATTCGTGCCATGGGTCTCCTAATTAGGGCAATTCACTACCTTAATGAAGCCATGTGAATCCAACACCACCTTAATCAAGCCATCCAACTTGCCACACTCCTACATGTATGCAGTGCATCAAATACAATATAGGAGGTAGTTTTCAAAATGCATTGATTGTAACAATTCATCGAGTGAAATAATGCATATTTTTCATATCATTGACTAAAACAATGCAGAGTTGTCAGAGAAGGTCCGAATGTGAAACAAAAAGTTGTTTTCAACAATAAGAGGTTGGGGTAAAAAAATTATCAAAAATTATGTATAAAATGAAAAAGCGTTGGAATCGATTTAATACTGAAAGGGGGGGGTGAATCAGTATTAGCGCAGTTATCAAAAGTTTTTACCTTCTTTAACAGATTAGTCTTAAATTAATATTGATATTTAGTTTGCATCCAATATAAATAATATCATTCATCCATATATCCACCAAGACAAAGAACACAGAACACACAGGATTTTGAGGTGGAAACCCAATCAGGAAAAAACCACGGAATGATCTTTTGTAATGAAAAGATTGCATTCAAGGAAGCACAGACTTCTTGTGTTTACTAGTACCAACTGGGAGGAGGCACCGAACCCCTGGTTTTACAGGAACCGACCTGAAGGAAGCACCAAATCCGTGTGTTCTCTAGAACCTACTAGAAGGAGGCTATTACCTCCTGCTCCTTGCCCCATCCTGCTGCCCAGATATCCAAAATAATATCCTATCTTCCTGAACTTACAACTCATGCACACTTATGATCTTCTGTTGTTCATTTTGTTTTGCACACCTTCTCTATGCAGTTGTATTGTTGTCACTCCCCCGCATACATCACTTGAATTCTCCTTCCACTCAATTATTCACTTATGTTGATGAATTACTTCACATATCGCCAGCTACTTCATCTGCTACAGTCTACGCCATTGATTAGTTGTGTCATTTTTCCATTGTGCAACTGCACTAACCAACTAATATTGTGCTTCAATTGATAGCTTGTTGTTCTGAAATTGCACGCCAGTATCAGACGAAACTACGCACTAACTTAGATGTTTCCATTCTGTTTAAGTGCTACATTATTTTAGACAATATACGACATGTTGTGCATCATATTATTCATCTTTCGGTTTAACGTATTTTCCTCAGATCATATTCATCATTACCCACATACTATATTTTGTTGTTTCTCTATCGTCGTGCATTAGATGGACTTCTTTGCTTTGCACACTTCACGTTGACCTTCGTGCATCAGCTAAAATTATGTGCATATTCCGATATGCCTTAGTTCTGTCTCTACGCTTCTTTCTTTAACACATATGTGACTGTCTGTGTGCTGCCAACAATACTGCCATTCGATCCTCACGCACTTGCACATACTTCTATAATTATGCCTTTCAGTATTTGCACATCCATCACATATCTACAGCATCATTATGTGCACCATCAACTATATCATTCTTCTACATGTGCGCACTCAGATCCTCACTAGATCATTCTATTATGTATATCGAGCCCGTGAGGCCACGAATATAAATCTGTAACTTCCACTTGAAGCACTATAGCCTTGCATCAAGCTTACTTCAAATCTCCAACTTGCATATCTATTTATACATGTCCTACATGGATTTTATGTCCACAAGTTAGTTGTGGAATTCCTTCTTCCTTGCTTCACGGATAATGCCTATGCCACATGTCATGTTCTGTGCCACTTATCTGTCCTTTCTTTGATTTTTCTCATGTGCATACATGGTCCTCAACTTGGTGGTACTTTCACCCTTGTGGTACCATTACTTGTGGGTCTTTCACACTTGATGTATCAATGCCTTATGGAACTTGCGCATACGTGGTCTTCAACTTGGTGGTATTTTGACCCTTGTAGTACCATCACTTCTGGGACTTGCGCACTTGTTGAGTCTTTGGTTGTGGAATTTGCGCATATGCTGACATCAACTGCTACACCCTTATTGAAACTTATGCACCTTTTATCAACTGAAAGTGTATTCTAATTGGTGATGACTTGCGTGCTTTCAAAACTTGTAGAGGTGTTCAACCATCTCTTGTTACATGGTTCTTGAGCACTCCACTTTGAATTTTCTTGTGCAAACTAGACTTTGTCCCATGTATTATTTGGCTTGCTTGCGCACTCTTCATCCTTCTGTCCAACTAACCCTTGGGCTTGTACCTTGAAGAACTATGACTGGAAGGACTTGTGACCTGCCCAAGTACACTTTCCTTGTGTAATTATTCACACTGGATATTCATGATGTTCCCTTGGACACACTTCTTCATATTGGATGCAACTTCTAGATATAATTCTTCACACTGACATCCATATCCTTCACCATATTGCTTACGCATATACTTCTTCAATGTGGCCTTACTGTACTTATTCAAGCTGTCATGGGAATGTTGAAACCACTTATCTTTAGTTGACATCAATGAATCAAACTGAATCAGTTGGCATCCTCTTTGGCATTAGTTGACATCAATGACAACCAAATTTCAACAATATCCCCCTTTGGCATTGATGTCAACACCTTATGAAGTTGTGCATAATCATCTTCTTGAACTAGTTTGCTTCATCTGTTCTTGTCACAATACTCCTCTTGTGTATATGCTCCCCTTGAATTCTTTGCCAATTTGAACCTTTACTTCTACATTTGCGCATTCGGCTTCTTCTTCTTTCTATTACTTCTGTGGATATCACATGCATCATGATCATATTTACTGCTTTGTTTCCAAGTCTACAATAATTTTCTTCACACTCTTTTACGTCTGCTTCATTACTTCTCGGCATTTTTTCACACAGTTCTATCGACAAGGGTTCACTTTGCACTACTGTCAACAAACATCAATAAAGACTCCCTTAAACATTGACCCAAAAAGGTTTTACCCTTTCCAGCAACACCCGCAGAGCGAGTGAAGTCTCACCCAAGATGTCTAAGGGGACTGCAGGAACCAAGTTTCCGCATTTGTAAGAATACATGCATGATCCCACACACATTTGCAACATAAACCAGAGATTCACATTCACATTAGAACATCACATTATCGACATATCAACCAGATTATCTTCATTCGCATCAACACATTATCATATCACAATTGACAAATTAAACAAAGCATACTTAACAGATCTGATATACATAACATAATTGTGATTTCATTCATAAAACATATAAAACCATGTAGCAACATCAAACATTGCGGTAGCGCATATTCAAACACATTAACTCAAAAAGAGACAAAGACATAGATCAATCAATCCTTCTCATTATTCATCATATTGTCTCATACATCGCAGAATTCCCCGGAATGCATATCACAGAACCATTACAATCTCAAAACAACAGTTGCGATCCGAGAAATAAAAAAGACTACCATGCAAGAGATACCAAAACCAGACAGATGCTCCAATAGATAGATCAAAAGATCAGAAGCCAGGATAGATGCAAGGATAGATTCCCTTAGGCTTACAATCATACTATTATTTATAGGCTCACTTGGCCATTACAAAATGGTCCAAATGAACCATTACTAACTAACTTAACCAAATATCCCGCATTTTTGGCTCTTTTACCCTTCGTGACCGATCCTTTATTCCTGTTGATGACCCTTTCATTGCATGGTGGTACCGTACTTGTGCGCTCTGGACTCGTGCCAACAATCCTCCAACACAAACTTGTGGATCTCCCTCGAGCCACCTCAGCTGGATATTGTGGGTGGATTTGCTTGCTTCTTGAAGTCATCGTATGCTGCCGTAACCTGGTCTACAACTTATTTGGCCGACTCTTTGAGTGTTGCGCACTCTTCCACTTCTTGTTCTTTCGGGTGTTCGCCACCCATCTACAACGCTTTCTCCAACTCTTCTTTGATCTTCGTCATTCCTTCCATTTCTTTGACCGCCAACTACTCAGCTTTTGTCTGCAGCTCGTCTAAGTGCATTGTTCTTCTTTGCTGCCTTGTGCGCGCCTTGTTGATCCGATGCTGCATTTCTTTCATCTCTATTTCCTTTGTCATTTGCGCTAGTAGGGGCATCAACTTAAGCGATCCCCTCAATACCTCAAGCTGCGCTTCCTCTTTGTTGAGTTGCATGTTCAGCTGGTGCAACTTCTCATCCTGCACTAAATTGCCCCAAAATTGTGTTACATCTTCTGCGATTGTCTGTGTTGTTTTCTCCATTTTTGTGATCTCTGTCGCAGCTTCTTCAATCGCACTCTTCCTCTCTTCAATTTGCTCCGGTGGTGTACTTGAAACCTCCCTTGTTTGTAGTTCCCCGTTCTCTTTTCGCAAGTCTGTAATGACTGTGCCTAGCCTCAATGCTTTGGATTCTGCCTACATATCTTTGTCAACTTCTGGTGCTTCTTCGCATGCAATGGAGATGGAATTCTCCAACCTTTTTCTATCCCCGATTTCCTTTGCAGTTTCATTCATAATCATCTCTTTCTGTTTGTGGAGTTGCTAAACCTCCGCCTCAATGCTCTGCACTTGTCATTTGTAGTTTACCATTTGATCGTGTGTTGTAGCTTCCTGGTCATTGATTTCATCACTTGTTGTGGTATGAGTGTGATGCAACATAACCATCGGCAACATGTTGAAGTCTATGTTGATCAAGTCATGCCCTCGCAATGCGGCATCCAGGTCTTCATCGCGGGTAGTGATGGCATTAGGTAGTATTTGTACTATCCTCTGCTTCATGTTGATTTCCACCTCGAGTCTACTTGTTGACGCACTTGGCACCACTTCTCCTTGCGGTAGCCTTGTCTTTGTTACTACATTGGTCAGCGTCTGTAGTAGTTGAAATACCTGATGGAAATACTCAGTCGCATGCTAAGTGCCTTTCGTGTGTTTTTTTTCCGCTATCGTCGTTATTTTCTCCATGATCTTGTTCATTTGCTCTTCCGGGAGGCCAGCAGTTGCACTCCCCTCGCCTATCTCCATTCTATGCTTCGTCCTTGCCTCCGCTCACAGTGCTTCCAGTTCTGAATCTGTTGGTGTCGCAGATGACGCCCTGTCGTGACTTGCGGTGTGCGAATGTTATTCCACACCTTCCCCTTCATCCTCGGAGTCTTTAGTTTCCTATGGTGCTTTCGAACCAACAATCAGCTTCCCATCCTTCGGGTCCGACAGCTGGCCTTCCGCTCTTTTGGCCATTCCTCCACAATTGCATCCACTTCTGTGTCAGTAAGCTTGTATTGTGTCAAAAACCACAGCTTCTATGGGTTTGCGTGTTCCTGAATGAAAATCTTATGGGGCTCTACCGACATCCTTGCGACTCTTCTATACTTTTGAGCTGCATCTTCTGTTAGTCGCGGAATTGAGTCCGCATCTATTTTCAACATTTCTAAATAAATAAAGAATTGAATATTGTTACTTGTTTGTCTTTCTTTATCATTTAACGCCCACAGGTTCTTGTACCGTTCCCCTTGACACACATTTTCTATTTCAGTGTCCATCCCTTGATAGTGCACTGGTTCCCTCCATCCAATCAGTGCGATTAACATTAACATCCAGGAGTATGTGAATGGATTTCCTTTCTCTTGCACCGCTACTGCGTCCTCCATCAACTCATTCAACAAAAATAGCGACCAGTTCACTTGAACTCTCACTGTGCACTGCTCCGCAGACTCAATCACTCCTAATGTACATTGGTTCGGTCGGTTCTTCCTTACTATCTTGATTGCTAGCAACTTTGCTACAATCCTAATCGCCTGATCGTTGATTGTGTTGATCAAGTATCCTCTGGCGTTCTTCTCCACTCCATATTTTGTTTTCAGCTTTGCAGCAAGCTTCTTGTCATTATCCTTCCCCTGGAAATATTGGGAAGGATCTACCCTGGCCTTGGGTAATTCGGTGATCCGCGAAATCAAGTCCACCGTGATTGGAATCTTTGTTGCCAACCACAAATATCCGTCGTGAAAGGAGGCCAATAGCTTCTTTACGCATGCATTTTCTTCTTCCAATCTCCCGAAGTGCGACATGTGAGTGATGGATAAAATTCCTGATTACTCCAGCCCCAATGCCCACTTCTATGGTTCTCTTGTGATCGGGCCTCCTTCTCCATGTGTTATCTGAACATGTATGTCCTTAGTGCACTTTGGATATGCCATAATGTCGTGGTCATTGTACTGTCATTTTTGCAGTCGCTCTACTATGTTTTTGGTGGTATGGACACCCTTTGGTATCACCGGCTCCTTAATGGTGTATTCAGAGTTCTTCCCCAGCCAGATTGTTGGTGCCCCTTCCTTCTATTCTTGGGCCATGGTACCCCTCTTTTTGTTCAATAATAAGTATTTCACATTATAATGTAATAATGTTTTTAATAAATTATTTAATAAAAACAATATAATTATATTTTTTATTTTTCAAAATTAAATAATAATAAAAACTTCATGATATTTATTATTACTTTATTACTTTCTCTAACATCACAAATGAAGGTTTTCAAATCAAATAAATAGACGCTATGGGAGAAACGACTTTATCATTATTCGTCCGACGGCCACCGATGACAATCCTTGTAATATTTCATACTAAGTTGGGAAACATTTACCATGTGCTCTCCTACGTCGGCCGCCCAAAACAAATGAGTCACTAAGCACTCAACGCTTATTTTATGGAATATGTATTCCGTGCACTGATCATTACACGATTTTGGAGTCAATAATAGTAAGACTGAGACTTAAACATGGTTATGTGTATTTTTTTAATCGTCATTAACCTGAAAATGAGATAAAAAATAATTAGAAAAGTATATATATTATTTATATTAATTTTACTAATGACAACAATTTAAAGAAAGTGATTTGATATAGATGTTTATTACAAACTTAAATGAAATTATAATGTTTAGAAAAGTATCAATGGAAGGTGGATAATTTATTATGAATTTTCAAAATATTCTTAAAATATAGTTTTAGGATAAGAAACTTATCTTTGAGATTCTTGTTATTATATTATTTTATATGGTTATGAACTTTGAGGATGCAAGACTTTTAGAGAATAAAAAAGATAGAGCTTACTAAAAATCTTTTTTAACTTGTAATCTCAAAATTAAAGGTTATACATCCTTAAAATTTCATGCATTGAAAGAATTTGTCATTTTTGTGACGCTAAGATCATTGAAGACGGAAATCACTTTCCTAGGTACACCCATATTGATTTCTAATCTCAAAATATTTGTTACAATACTCACCTTCTTAACCTTTTAATTCATCTAAACTATGGAGATTTAGGAATGACTCTCTTAAAGATCTTCTAACACAAAAAATAAAATTTTAATCAAACTAAGTAATTGCTAACCTTTGGAAGGTCCAATAAAACATAGTTAATCTCAAAAAAAGCAATAACCTTACTCATCACCATCATATATATATATATATATATATATATATATATATATATTAATTACTAATATCTTTATTATTTCTAATATTTTATTTTATTTTAAATTTAAATATTTTATTAACATTTCCAAATTTTTTTATGGAAACTTAAAAATGTTTTATAGTAAACTTTTATTAATTTTAAAATCTTATATATGATAAATTTCAATGTATAATTCTTTATTTTTTATTTTTTTTATATTATATGAAAATACGATTTTAAATTTAAATTTTAAAATTTCATATTTCAGCATAGATCTATTTTAATTTAATTTAATTTTAAAATTTTTGTATCTTCAACTTTTTATAGATCGAGAAAAAAAATTACACCTAAAAAAAATTGAACTCTTTTGATGTTTGATAGATTTAGGTTTAAGATGGTAATATGTTAGTTTTAGTTTTTGAATTTTATGAGCAACATCTCTCCCATAGTTGGTTGTAGAGCACCTCCTTGGTGCAATGACATCTTCCCCATACTATGTTGTAGAACAACTCTTACTCTTACATTTCTTTGATATTTGTTAATACAATATACATTTTTTTTGTTTGTTAGTTTGTCCATAAATTGCGGAACTAGCTTGTGGTCTAAAAAACCACGATGCTAATACAATATAAGTACAAAAATTGAAGATTTCCACAAAACCTATTGAAAATTGAAAAACCTCAATAAAAATATAATTATAATAAAATTATTAATAAAATCATATTATCAAAAACCTCAATAAAAATATAATTATAATAAAATTATTAATTAAATCATATTATCATAGTTATGGTGAATAATCGAAATAAACTTATATATATATTTAAATTTATAAAACAAGTTCAATTGTACAACATTTTTAACGTTCATTTTGCATCTATCTTACCAAAACATTGTTATACTTAAATAAAATATTTATTTTATGGTACATATTTGTAAAAAAAATTATTTGTATGAGGTAAGATATAAAAAATTAACATTTATTTATAAACAAGAAACAGCTGCGTTGCAGTAAATTCCCTGCCATAGGATAACTAGGTCTATGGGAAAACATCTGAACCATTGGCAGAAGAAAGCGATATTGCTCTATAATATCAACATCAAAAAAATGATATGTGGCTGTGTTGGAGATAAGTGTCGGAGTACAATTCCATAGTGCTTCTTGGTGTTGGCACGTGCCAATGTAGAAAAAGTTTTTTACTTAATGCGTATAAGTTTAAAGCGTGCATGGTGGGAGGCAACGCTCAACAGTATTGGACATAAGCCTCGAAGAACAAAGGGATAGGGCTCAGTGGTGTTGGAGATAAGCACAAAGCCATGCTTCGAATTGTTGACATGTGGTCCTCGTTCCCAATGCAAATATCAATGACGTTCCTTTAAACCATCGTCCTTATTAACTCAAACTAATGAATGCTACTAAATTGGCTAGGCAAGTGAGTTCTATGTTCGAAAAATTAGATAAACTTGTAAAAGCTTCACCCGACTGTCCATATACAAAACTACGCAACCATCCCAACAAGCAAACTAATATGATGATGCATGAGTTTCATGTCACAAGAATCATTGTAAAACAAAATCCAAATCCAGGAGAGTATTTTTTCCAAAACTGTATAAATAGAAAAACCTATTAATACTCAGCTTTCACTTCCTATTGTGCTTGCAAATTTCTATAACAAAGTTTCCTCGATACAGAGCACCAAAGAAATATCTATTTATAGTAGTGGGGAGGGTTTGAGAATCTAAGCTTTATCTATGACACCATGCATATGGAATCAATAAAGTTGGTTGGACCAAGAAGTGACCAAAATCTTGCAGTCAGGGAAATTTAATTTGTCAAAGTACGCACCTAACACGTACTGAATTATCAATGGTAAAGTTGTTCCAAGGATGGAATGTTCAATTTTAATTTGTCAGAATTGTTTCAAGGAATGTTCAATTTTAATTTGTCAGAATTGTTTCAAGGAATGTTCAATTTTAATTTGTCAGAATTGTTTCAAGGAATGTTTAGCGGTACACTACTCGAAAAGAAAAATGAGCAACAGATGAAGGATTCTTTACATTAGGCAGTAGATTATCAGTAATCTAATGAAATGATGGAATGTTGTGTTTTTGTTAGCCTTCACCTTTCTACATTAAAGTTTTTCTTACCATCTCATTGCATTCCATGTAATAAGGAGAATTTTAAAATTTATTATTTTTTGGTCAGTCTTCTCCTTAAAGACGGCTCGTTGTCTATAAGCGTCCATGTAAAGCAAGTGATTTTCTTTTTCTTTGTGTATTCATTTTACATTGATTTGTTTTCTTTTTCTATGTGGATTCTTAGATGATATTTTTTCCAGCCTCTATGTATCTTTTTATTTATATTTCACTATATATTGTTTCTTTACATTTATGAAATGAATAATTCTAACTTTTTAGTATATAGATTTTAAAATAAGAAATTTTATATTTTAATGTATAAAATTATATTTTTAAATTAGTGAAAGTTAACATTTTTTCATAATTTTAGATTTCATGGAAATCTGGATAACTTGAAAATGAGAAATAATTTTAAATTTAATAGAGATCTAAATAATTTGAATATGAGAAATTAAAATTAATCAAAGTACATGTACAACTTATTAAATTATGGTATAAAAATATATACTAAATGACCATACCTATACTTAAATTGAAGCAAAGTAGCTATATATAATTAATTTTTTTATTTAAACTATTTGAACTATGTTTAATTGAAAGCAAGCTCCATAATTAAAATTTAGCTTAGCGTTTGGATTATGTTCAATCCCTTCACATTTATCATGGTGATAGGACAAATGGTATGCTTCTGATGGCGGAACCATAAAATTTAGAACTCCGATATATGTCTAAAAATTATGGACATATCTAAAAACCTTGTGGATGGAAAAATATGGTGGAGTTGATGGATATAACCTCCCTAGCAGTCTTGGCATTTATTAGAATTCTAAATTTTAAGGTTCCTCTGTGCAATCCTCTTGTATATTGTTGTTACTACAAATTAGCCACTCGTTCATGCAGTCATGAGAACCAAAATTCGCTCTTTTTGAGAGGTTTTAAAGTTGAAGTTATCAAATCTATTAGATGCTACCAATGGTTTAAGTGAAGCCGACATCATCGACAAAGGCGCACTAAGCAAATTTGTGGGGACTCTGATATTGGGTTCTACCAGTCAACCAACCTGGGAGTAATCTTCTGTTGTGAGTTACCTTATCTAAAATGATAGGCTGAATAATTTCTCCAATGTTTAACTATTTTTATTTTTAATTATTATTTTGAATGATAGAATGATAGTTTTTTTGTTAGAACTGAAGATTGAACTATGTGGGCGCTGATTGTATGGTGCCATTGTCTTATTTTCCATATTGGGAGTGCAATTTCGGCATAATTTATTGATGGTTCATTTTCGAATTAAAGAGTGGATCCAAATATGAAGTTGATATTCCATTGCTGAAAGAACCCAAGGGGAAGTGCAACATTTTATGAATAGGGGAAGTACCCAAGGATGAATATTTACGGTAATATATTGACTATATTGTATGCCATTGTTTCAATAAGATTGAGATGATTTATTATAGTATATTTTGCTCTGTAATTATCATCTTTTACTCTGCTTGTTGATACATTTCTTAGAATTGTTTGTCGAACTCGATACACCACTTGAAATGAAAATGAAGAAAGAGATGTTGATAATTGATCTTTGGTTTGGAAACTCAAGGCATGTACTGATGCTATGTTGTTTTCAAACATCTATCAAATAATAAAATCGATGATTTGATTCCATATTTATCTAGGCTATATAATAGTATGATCATGTAAAATACTATTCGAAAGTAACGTTTTATATAATAAGTTAATAATAAGAAATTATTATTATGTTTAGTTGCATACATTTTTATAATTGGAAATGTATTTTGAAGATTCAGCTTTAACCAAAATGGTTAGTTGTATAATTTTTAATTAGAAACGTATTTTGAAGACTTAGTTTTACCATTTTATCTTAAAATATACTGCCAAAATTTTAGAATTAATTTATGCTATATTTACTAGAATAGCCTTGGATGCTAACTCATAAGGCTGCGGAGCTTTATGAGATAGTCACCCAATGATCACATCACCCAACTTAATACACTAGGTTTTTTGGACCCAAAATTGGACGGCCTAAAAGTCGAATTTTCTACATATTGTGGTCGACTATCCAACAACCTCAGGATTTTTTTAACGTCGGTCCAAATTCGGATGCAATCCGACGGCTCATACTTCGTCGGTTAACCGACACCAACCAAGGTTGAAACTCTGACGCCGAGCACAATGGGGCAGGGCTTCAATCCAACGTCTTTTGCCATCGGACCTATAGCAAACTCGTCGAATATCTAAGTTGTGGCCATTTGTTATCTGACCACTCCCCGGCTTGAAAAAGGTTGAGCTCCGACATCTTTTGTTGTCGGAGCTATGGCATGGATGTCGGATATCTTCATATTTAGAGTCGGATATCCGATGGAGTTAGGTAATTTAAAAAGAAAAATACACTATTAATTTGTCATTGTTTCTCCATATTGTGTGCCTAGTGCCACCTCTCTATATCAATGCATAAATCAACCTTTGCTTGGTTTCTGGTTCTAGATGCATGCCATTGAGTGTTGTTTAGAAATGAAGTCTTGTAGAGGAGGACTAGTATGTGGAAAATATATATTGATTCTTGATTGTTATCTCACTCACTACTCAGTAGTCAGTACACATTCACAAGCATTCATCGTGCTTAAGCACTATGATGATAGGCAACCCATAAGGTGAAACACTGGGTTATATATATGACTCCTTTCTCCAAGAGCTATTATAATTGCTTCTTCACATCATTGACTTCCAATAAAAATCATTGATACAATCCAATATAGGGAAATGGAGATTCTGAAAACTGTATGGTGGAAACTACAAAAGATTTGTAAGATGCTACTAATTGCACATGGCATATCTCATTCAAATATATATAGAGGATTTGAGACATATCTCATTGAAATATTCTCAAGGAGATTCCAAGGAATTTAAAGAGAAGGTTAAAGATATTGGTTCCATTGCATCATTTAATCAGCCTTTCAAGTTGTGGAAACTTGAAATTGGTTATGGTCAGGAGCAACCAAACATCACAACAAGCTCCAAGAAATTGTCAAAATTTAGATGACACGGGAGTGGGTTGTAGAAAATCAGCATCATTGCCATTCATTGAGCTCCTCTCTGTTTCGAGAATAATTTAATATTCTCTACTGAACAGGGCCAACCACGTGAAAGTGGAAGCTCTTATGCACCCCCCCCCCCCTCACATCACTCTCAATTCCCCATACCCAATGCATGTACTTGAAAAAAAAATTATGTGCAAATTCATGCATATTTCATCATAAACAAACATCTACCATTCATTCAATAAAGGCTAAAATCCCTTAAACCAATGTTTCATTCAATCAACACATTCATTCAATAAAAGATAGCATTCAATAAACCATCCATTCATTCAATGAACACATTCATTCAATAAAAACTAACATTCAATAAAGATAACTGTTTACTACACTGAATCATTAAACCATTTCTTACCTTGATTTCAAGAGGCGGCTGTGAAGACGAACAGTCATAAAGCATCATTTCATATATCTCTGATTTTCTCAAAACTCGAGAATGAAGATAAAGAGGATTTCCATGGTAATTTGTTCTAGCCAAACCTATCAAGTGTACTTTTAGGTCAGTAGTATTCGTGTCTCCGAACTGTAGCAGTTGTTTGGCCATTTTCACCCTGTAACATTTTAGAAGCAAATGTAACAAAGCCCTGAAAGATCTTAAAAGCAAATGTAACAAAGCCCTCAAAGAAGTTCGCGTAACATAGTGATTTGTGTTTGCAGGAATCCTTCAATTTACAGGGTGAAAATGGCCAAACAACTGCTACAGTTCGGAGACACGAATACTATTGACCTAAAAGTACACTTGATAGGTTTGGATGGAAACCATTTTCAATGTTGATGTCACTGCTGACCTAAAAGTACACTTGCTGTCTCTTAGTACTCTTTGCATCTTGACACATATGATATTTTATGGTTGTCTCTACATCCTGACAAAGGAAATTAAAGAAAACATATTATTTGCATCGAAAAAATAATAGGGTACAAACTAAACTGAGGAAATTCGAACCTGAAACCTATGTCTAGTCCCAAGGATACCACCTTCAAGCTTGAAGTGCAACTGACAATGGAAGACACAAGTGTAGTTTATTACCACCGTGCGAATTTAATTTGACCTTATCAATCAATTCCCATCGCCATTTCCTCTCATACGACGTCCCACAACCATTTCTCTCGAAACCCACTCTTGATTCATTCTGCATGCATTTCACTATGCAATCGTCTCATATTCTCACTGTGTTTTCCCTCAATTAGTTTCTCAATTCAGTATGACCCACACCCACACCCGACATCCAAGGAGTGTTGCCAATAGTCCTGAGTTTCAACCTGGCAACGGTGGGGATTCATGGTATTATGTTTCCCTTCGGCTGCAATATGGAAAACTCATAGTTCACTACGAAGGTTTGTATCCTCACTATGAAGGTTTGTAAGGATACAAACCTTCATAGTGAACTATGAGTTTTCCATATTGCAGCCGAAGGGAAACATAATACCATGAATCCCCACCGTTTCCAGGATGAAACTCAGGACCGCTGGAAACACTCCTCGGACATCGGGCGTGGGTCATACTGAATTGAGAAACTAATTGAGGGAAAACGCAGTGAGAATATGAGACGGATGCATAGTGAAATTCATGCCGAATGAATCAAGAGTGCGTCGCGAAAGAAATGGCGGTGGGACGTCAACTTTACGTATCCATTTATATGTTTTCCGCAAAACATAAGCAAAATGTGAAGTGAGAGACACATAAAATCATAATTACTATGCAAAACATATGAAAAATGTGGAGTAAGTGAAAGACACCTAAAATCATAATTACTATGCAAAACATATGAAAAAAGTGGAGGAAGTGAAAGACACCTAAAATCATAATTACTATGCAAAACATATGAAAAAAGTGGAGTAACATCACACTTGAGAACATCACACTTGTCCTTGGTATCATATTGAGGTTCATCTACTCATGAATCCAACTTAGGGAGCAATACCAGTTCCTCCCTCCTAGGTAGCTCTTTCTCGACATCAAGAATGATAACATTCATATTGTTAGTGGACACTTCAGTAACCATTAATGACACAAGAGCATGTTAAGAATTCCAACAATGTATTTGAGGCCTCTCAGAGCCAAGTAAACTGTACCCACTTCTTGATCACTGAGTATTAAATTATTAATACAATACTTTTCATTTGTGATCTCCGTGGGTGTGTATCTAGCAAGAAACCTTTTGAGAGCATACATGCAATCAAATTGTCCTACAAATTTGTCTTTAAAATCATCGTGAGGAACATGATAGGTGAACAAGATGACATAATAATTAAGACAAGTTTGAGGACAAGGTCATGGATGGACAAGGTCATGATTTGAGTCAACTTTGGTGCTAGAGGTGCCTCCTTCAACAGAGTTTTTTTTTAATCTAGGAGTCCCAAATCTACAAGGTGCTCATGTATGAGTTGTAGTATTTCCCTGGAAATACATAAGGCATTTCACCAATATATAATGAGTGGTAGATAAGCAAAACAAGCTAAGCTACAAAGGCTGCTAAAATTCTACCATAATGTTCTGTTGAAAAAATAATAAAGTACTTTGAATGATAAGTTAGGGAACACAGAAATATGAACAGTTATAGTGTTGCAATCCAGTGCATACAAGTTGGTTTCCACAAACAAAATAACAAAAGAGTTTGGTAAGGGTGAACAATGTTTCATTCCCCAATGTGATTAGATGGAGGGATTGAATATGCGTGCATAGAGGCACAGAAACCAACAACAACATAGTGCTGCAATTCATTTGATTAATTTCCAGATGTCTTTCAGGACCTACCGCATGAATTTCCAATTTGACAAGGCCAATCATGCTCAATCTTCATGTGTGGCAAAGTTGTATGTTTGGCTTTCAATGATATTCTCTATTATCCAATTTCAAATTCATTTGCATTGTGGTATTGTTGGTACTTGATACTTATCAAATAATCACCAGTTATAAAACAAATCCTAATTTGAGTCACTCCATCAATATCACATGTAGTCATCCACAAAACTATCCTAAGGACACACATTGTTTGGTACACCATTGTAATATATGGGATACATCATAGGAAAATACTGTGAGGCACTATAATTCAAGATCTAAACCTTTTTACAATATTGGAGAAATCCAATGTATGCTTGGTTCTAAAATGTTTAGCAAGGGATACCAAAATCAATCAGTAGATGACCTGGGGCCCTACTTTGAAACTATGCCCATTGAATTGTGCCAGCTATAATCTATAAAATGAATTCCATCTATCCATAACTGATGATCTACCTCTAGTGCTCAATGTCATGGACTGCAACAGTCTGCTCTAGCAAAAATGAGAGGTAACCCCACCGACATCATCTGTGATAACAATCTCATATCAAGCATTTGAAAGATGATTGAATTTTGAGAAATAATAAACCCACATGTACAACATGGAAATTCCATAGCAAAATGGGTTCACAACATTGCAGATTGGGACAAGAACTATAATCGAATGCATGTACATGCAACAAAAAAGGAGAAGAAATCACAAGAGAGCAAGAGCACATACAAGTTCCATTGTACATACATTGTAGATATATACCCGATGGCCAAAAATAGAAAGGATAATTTGTCAAGATTAGGCCTTTGACACACTAGATCTCTCTTTGCTTGAGGAAATTGTTCCTGATTTTGTAAATATGGAAACTTTTCATCATGAGAGCTATATGGTTTTCAAAGACAAAGTGTATTGGCATCCTACCAAATAGAGAGTATTTTACTCTTGTTGTGTAGTTTTGATGTTGACATCAAGCAAAGTATCCCTCAAGCAAAAGTTGATATTTTGGTATGGTTTCAAAAAGTTGATATTTCTGTATAGCATTATAAGGATGGAGAGCATGTACCTCCTAATCGTGGTTCATAGTGCTTGAATTGTTTGACATTCACCACAACATTTATACTAAGATGAGCTGGAATATCAAAGTGAAAAGCATTAGATATAATAACTTGAGTGATGTTAAAGGATTGTATCAAATGGGCTTTAACTTGTTATGTCAATGGTGCTTGAAGCATTCCCTATCTAAGTGTAACCATACACTATTACCAACTTGGAAGGTATGTTTGTCATACAATTATTTGTGAATAGAACTATGTTTGCATAAGAATGTCTCTATTTTTGGTGTGTACTTTGGTGATATGCTCCACAAAAGAAGCAACTTTGCCTTGCACTTTCAAGGATCAAGTGTTTGACATCCAGAAATAATTGCAAGAGATTTTGCATCAAGTTAGTGAAAAAATCCAAGTCTGATTTGTGATAGCAGTGGGCCCTTTCAATGTCAATCTCGTACAATCCAACAATAATGAATATGGCCATACATTAAATCTGGGCATACTAGAAGGAATTCTGGAAAATTATAGTGAGGATAAATGTCATATGTGGGCATATTTGTATTCATTTGGAGTTGGTTGTGGCAATATTATCCCCAAGGAAGCCATTAAAGCATCATTTTTGAGGCCTGTAGTTGAAAGGGCATGTGCAACAGGTATGAGAACATTATGTGCACTGTATTAGACCTAAATAGGGGCCCTAACCATTCAACAGTAAGGTCTCCTAGTACAATGCCCAGACTTGGATCAGCAGCCTACAGTTGCAAAGTAGTCCTGTAACAACACATAGTGAGGTCTGAGCGCATCTTCTAGGAGTCACATTTAAGATATGATCACACAATAGAGGGAGTTATCTCATTGTTTTGGAAGGTTCCAAATATTAGCAGTTACCCCTTATGCCAGCCCAGCCCAACCTTGTTTTAGAACAATCATCGTTTGAGGTCTTTACAACTAATTTCGAGTGAAAGTTTGATAATGATTAGTCTGTGGGGGTAGTTTAGAGAAAATAGCATGATGATGACTATCAACAGTGTTGGTATAACAATCCTCATGACTAGCAGTGCTGATGACTATCAACAGTGCTAGGAATTTCCTTGGGGATTGTTTAGAGAAAATAGCATGATGCTTGTTAAAATACAATCCTCAATACATACCTTAAATATCATGTGTATTCCTAGGGGTTTGGGAAAACCACCCCACTGATACAAGAGGATCCAAGATCACTCAATTTTTCCAAATTCTCAAATGATGCAACATAAGGGTACCATTGTGAAGGGATCGACGAGAGATTGTAGCGACATTTGTTTCTCCTCAATGAGTTGGCAGTCTGGCAGGTGATGTGGACTAGACATATAGTGAATTGTGGTACAACTTTGTGTACCTTCTGGTGAGCATCGAAATAAGCTTATTTGGGATGCACACTGCAACAAAATAGCAGGACACTTTGTAGTGGAAAATACACTTGTTGTGCTCCAGAAGTATTTCTACTAGCCTTCACTCAAAACAGATGTAGACAAGTACATCATGTCATACATGGCTTGGGCCATTTCCAAGCCACCGAATCGATATCAGGGTTTGTATACACCCTTTCTTATTTAGCCGACCAACTGGCTCAGTGGACATCGACCATGTATAGTGATAAATCGATAAGGAACTCAAGTTCAAGGATCAGGTTCACCCCAAAGGAAACTTGAATTAACGTATTGGATCCGGGTCCTGATTCAACAGGATCGACATAGAAGCAAATCCTGAATTTGGAAATGGATAGGATCTTCCTAGGAAACATATCCCACAGACTTAAAGCATAAAGTACACATGGAAACAAAATTGCCCTTGATTGTTGAAACCTTGAAAACATCAATGCCCTAATCCTCATTCCAAATCCCATAAAAATCGAAGTTGCACAGACACACATATAGATACAATATCCATGAAAAATATGGTAATTACGATGGATACAACTATTATAATAAAACCCTATCCCCAACCGAATTCAACCAATGTGCCAAATGCGTGTAGAAAATGGGCAGTTGATGAAGTTACCGGATTTCTTGACATTGTGAGGCACATTGGTTGAGTTGAGTATCCTCTGCTAGCACTGCATCCTCTTTTCGTTGCTGGATGAAATGAGGGATAGCATGAGATCCTCTATCTCCCCTGTCTCCTCTGCTCAGATCTTTGAAAATGGAACCCGTGATTTGGGTTAACTATGCAAATGGAACCCGCGGTCTTCTCCTCGGTTATTTGTGCGAATGGAACCCGCTGTCTCCTAGGTTATTTGTACAAATGGAACCCTCGAACTCCTTTGCGGCCTCCTCAACCTCCTCCAAAACTGGCTCAACCTCCCCTGCGTCTGCCTCGGTGACCTCTACGACCTCCTCAATGATGGCCACGGCCTCTGCGACCTCTAGTTTTGGACGTTCTTGCAGGGTGAGGTAAGTCATGAAATGTGTTCACGCGGGCTCATGGGAGGGAGGTAAGTTCTATGTTTATTATTGTTTTATGTTTTCTTTGTATTTATATTTATTGTTTTTTATTAGTTAGT
Source organism: Larix kaempferi (assembly GCA_027924585.1). NCBI lineage: Eukaryota > Viridiplantae > Streptophyta > Pinopsida > Pinales > Pinaceae > Larix > Larix kaempferi. The sequence continues at coordinate 12,490,696 of BSBM01000248.1, forward strand.
ATTTATGTATTATTATTTATTTATTAATATATGTATACAAATGTGCGTGTATAAAACCTAAAGTAAACAAGCAATATATTAAACGCAAAATTAATATTCTAACATATAAAAATAGATGAAAAATCCGACCACAAAATATCGATGGATTGAAAGAGACATTTGTTCCGTAGGATTGTTGTTGATTTTCATGGACAGTGGACTAAAAGAGAGAACATGACCGTTGGGAGTCGGGAGGCGCTACTAGTGTCATGATATCGGACCGTACTATATGAAAGGAACTATATGACTGTTCGAAGGTGCGGTCATATTTGTATATAATTACCATGAGATATTATTCATATTATTCATCATCGTCGTCGCCATGATCACGGATTGATGATGATTATAATTAAATCATCGGTGTCATCGAAGTCAACATGACCATCATCGCAACTTTCAACACTATCGACTAATCAAATTTAATTGTCCCCTCATAGATAACCAATGAGACCGCAATCCTAAAAATATTTTTCTCATTTTCCCATTGGGTGTATCTTACAAAGCCATTACAAAAAAAAATACGGAAACGAAATGAATGTCAATGATGTTCGCATTATGTTGAAAACCCGAGCATCTAGAAGCCAGGAAACATAATCTAATATTATCTTACTCATAAATCATCACAGCAAACTCATCAATGTCGTGTGCGCATCCAAACGGTCATAAGTGAGTACAACAAGTTCATCATGTTTGTGCCTCCAAACGGTCACAATCAAACAAACTAATCAACGGGTGCGCATCCAAACAGTCATAAGTGTGTACAACAAATTCATCATCTCTGTGCATCCAAACTGTCACAATCACAATGTCTCTTTCGATATAAACAAGATTTGCAAAATCTTTTTTAATCTTTTTTAAACAATGTCTCTTTCGATATAAACAAGATTTGCATAATATTTTGATATTTTTCAATAGAACCCGTCGGATATCCGACGTATTTTGATAATATTTCAATAGAATCCGTTGGATATCCGATGGGTAATTCTAACATTTTAATTTTTTTTTGAAATTTCATAATTTTGAAAGTGAAATCCGACGACACAGTCTTTTTCGTCGGAGGTCGTCGGATTTTGGGTACAAATCTTGTAGTGATATGATCAGGTTTCCAAATTTCCTTTTTCTACTCAACTCACTTGCATTGCATGTGAAGCAGAGCTCCCATAGGCCACTTAACCCATATTGATGTGACGTATGTATGTAGTGGAAGTATGTCCCTGCATATGTAGAAGATGTTGTTGCGGGGCTGTTGATGTATATGTAACTTCAGAATGTATTTCATCCATGTATTTAATTTATATATTATTGTACTCCTGTAGAGATGTGTCATTCCTCTATACGGAAGTGTCGTCATGTGTATTGACAAGTGTCGCAAGTGTGTGAACTTTCCGATGGGTTATTAGACCACCATGTATGGGGTCGGCCCTTATTTTATGTAATATATGGTTGGTGTACCTATCTAGACAAGTCGGCCCCATAAGGTAACTGGGCAAACAGAACAAGTATAAATAGAGATCGGGAGATCTCTATTTGGATCACTCGAAAACTCATTCTTCCTTCACTTAGAAAGTAGCGCACTAGTGAGGAGGAGGATCATCTGCTACTAGGAGACTATCTCTGTGTATTTGGTTGTACTTTGGTTGAGCCATTGCTCTCTCTATCTCCGAGGAAGTTGTGGGGTTTTTCACCTTAGGGTTTTCCCCACGGAAACTCTGTGTCTCTTGTCTCTCATGCTTTTGCTTCTTGTAATGATTGACATGCTTGTTATGATTGATATGTATTGATATATTGTACATGTTATTCTCTCAGTAAAGATCCTAAAGTATTGTGAATTAATGCTCAAAATTTAACATGGTATCAGAGCTAACCTGAGAAGAAGACATTGTGCAGTGACGAAAACCAGGGTTTCTTGTTTATTGGGTTTCTCTCCACAGATTTTGGAAAAGCAGTATAGTAGATTGACTCTACTCATCAAGGAGAATCTATCTGTCCAATCAGAATTCAATTCTGAGCATTTTCATATTTGGCCCTAAAATTTAGGGTTTCCACAAAAATAGGAATTTCTGGAATCTGAAGACATAGCTGGAAGCTCCTTGCAAAAATCAAAGTTTATAGCTTTCGATCGATATTTTTGGCTAGGTAGATCTCCAGGAAACTCAAACCCTAATTCAGGGTCCTCCTCAGTGAACCCAGGAAGACAAAAAGACATTTTTGAAGGGTGAAGCTTTGCAGATCTCAAATTCTGAATACACCAGGTTGATCAGCTCATCAAGGCGCATCTTTCTATCCTTTCAGTGAGTTGAAATTCACATTTTGAATTTTTAGGGTTTCTCTGACAAACCCTAATCCGAGACCAGATCCAATTTTCAGCAAGTCAAGTGGTAAGACCTAAATCTTTTCTATTTCCATTTGAAGTAATCTTTAAGAGGTCTAACCACACCAAGATTGAGGATAAGCTTGAAGGGGTTGATAACTTCCAATCCTGGAAGTATAGGATTGGGTTAAGCCTGGAAGAAAATCAGTTGGACTCATATGTAAAAGAAGACATCCCTATTCCAGAGGATGAAGAGGCTAATATTGTGCATAAGAAGAACATGATCAAGGCAAAGAGAATCATTGTTGATTCTATCAAGGACCATCTCATCCCTCATGTGTCATCTCTGAAGACACCCAAAGAGATGTTTGATTCCCTATCCAAGCTATTTGAAGGGAAGAACATAAATCGGAAGATGACTCTGCGGAACCAATTGAAAGGGGTAAAACTTCAAAATGGAGAATCCATTCAATCTTATTTTTCTAGGGTCTCCCAAATCAAGGAAAAACTATAAGCAGTGGATGAAATGGTGGAGAATGGTGAAGTTGTCATGACCACTCTAAATGGCCTACCTAGGTCATGGGACTCCTTTATTCAAGGAATCTGTGCAAGAAAGAAGCTGGTATCCTTCAGCAGACTACGGGAAGAATGCTCATGAGAAGAAGCAAGGCTTGTGGAATGAGAAGAAAAGATGGGGAATGAAGATCAAGCTCTCACAGCTCACACCAAGAAAGGGAAGTCCAAGAGAGAGCCATCTCACTCCAAGAAATCTTCACATCACTTTAAAGAAAGAAGAATATGCTTCACCTATAATGAAAAAGGACATATTGCCATAAATTGTCCTAAGAACAACAAGGACAACAACAACTTCAACAAGAAGAAGAAGGGCAACAAAAGAAGGTATCATGCTCATGCTGCCGAGGATGATAAACCTCCCAAGAAGAAGGCTAGAGCAGAAAGTGATGATCACTCATCAAGCGAAGAAGAGTATGTTCTAATCTTTGCTCTCACAAGTACTATCTCCCATGGTTGTAATGATTGGCTTATTGACAGTGGGGCTTCAAAACACATGACTGGGTTTAAAGAATCCTTTGCTAATCTATCTAAACATGAGTCACCCCATAAGGTGAAACTTGGGGATGACTACCAATACCCTATCAAAGGAAGTGGTGAGGCCTCCTACAATCTAGACTCTGGGAAGTCTTTGAAGATGAAAGATGTTTTGTATGTACCTGGACTCAAGAAGAACCTACTCTCCATATCCGCATTGGATGCAAAAGGTATGAGGGTTGCATTTGTGGATGGCCAAGTTCTAATGTGGCCAAAGGGAAAGACCATAGATGATGCAGTAGTGATTGGAGAGCAAGAGGGAGGATTGTACAAATTAAAGGGACAACCTGAACATGCTATGAAGACAAAGATTCATCCATAGTCATGGATCACATAGAGGTATGTATAATTTGTTTTTGCAAAGGTTGACTAATGAGTTATGCAGGTCATTGAAGAGAACAAGAACACATTGCTAGACATAACTAGAAAATATGATGACCAGGTATGTTTTTGTTATATATATTGTATACTTTTGTATGATTGATAATGATTACTCTTGAAGTTACAAGTTTGAGTAATCTAGGGCTTAGGCATATTATGTTTCTTACCTTAATTGATGATATGACTAACCAGAAGAGTGATAGGTTTGAGTAATCACAGGTTTAGGTATATTATGTTTATGACTAACCATAAGAATACTTATTATTTCTGTTTGAAATGATCCTGACTATACATGCTTGAGATTATTGTGTTTTATTATGAATATTTGATTATGTATGAGACCTCAAAGACAACACAATGATGATACTAATAAGCATGCATAGGGATCGAGAATGAATATAAGTTCAAGAACAGGTAATCCAGGAAGCAAAGATCAAGAGGGAGCACACTCCATTGGTTTCTGCAAGGATGCAGATATTTAGAGGGAGTTGAGCATCTCTCTACATTCCACAACAGAAAAGTGTAGAAGAAGCTACTTCAAATTAGGACTCCAGCAACTCCTGCAAGGAAGCAAAGACTCAGAGGGATTCCACCCAACAAACAAACAAAGATAAGTATTTTAATTGTCATTTCTTGCATATTTGTTTGTTTAAATAATATTGTTCAATGATGTATATGCTTATGTTCCTATATTTAGGATGTGTATTATGCATATTAGAATGATTGCATTAATGAACAGCTTACTACTAATATGCATTTGATGGGTAAGTAGGCCTATGGCATTGTACAGCATTCCATTGGTACTTATCTAGAATGAAACCTCTTTGCTGACATGTTGGGAGCTATGCAAACTCTTAACAATGTTCTGGTAGAGACTGAAAGGCATCTAAAAAGTTATGGAACATGGATAAATGTTGTATTGAAGCATTGGCTAAGATAATTGCATGACTGTATGACATATTTCTTTATGTGTAAGAATTTGTTCTGAAAATTATGAGATGTTTCTAATCATGCAATTTAACATGTTTTGTAGGAAAGACCATATACCTTCACCTACAAAAGAAGGACTACAACATTTGTTCCAGGAACAAAGATATCTATTGAAGACATTGAAGATATTGAAGTTCCCAGGATCTGGGATGAAGAAATGGAAGAATGCCATGATCCGTCGATCATGAAGAATGATGTTTGGGATGCAGTACCAAGACCTGAAGAGGAGTCCGTAGTGACTTCGAAGAGGATCTACAAGATCAAGCATGCTGTAGATGGCAGCATAGAGAAGTATAAAAGTGATGAAATGGAAGATACACCAGTTGGATGTCAAGACTGCTTTCTTGAAAGGTGTAGTTGAAGAGGAAGTGTATGTGGAGCAGCCACTCAGTTTTGAAACACATGACAAGGAGTCACATGTGTGCAGATTGAAGAAAGCCTTGTATGGCTTGTAGTAAGCTCACAGAACTTGGTATGGTGGGATGGACAGTTTCCTATCTAGTTTGGGCTTTACCAAGAGTAAAGCGGATTCCAACCTTTACTACAAGGTTGAGGAAGGAAATCCTGTGATTCTACTCCTGTATGTAGATGACATGTTTGTAACAGGGGATGACAGATTGATTGCCGACATGCAGCAGAAGCTTGCTGCCAAGTTTGAGATGAAGAACTTGGGGATGATGCACTATCTGTTTTTGGCATGGAGGTGTGGTAGAGTGCAGATGGAATCTTCCTTGGACAAAGGAAGTATGCAGTAAAGATCCTGAAGAGGTTCGTGATGATGGATTGCAAGGCCATGGCCACACCTATGGCATCGAACCTGAAGCTTCTTTGTGATGCTTCATCTAAGCCAGTGAATGTCTCTATTTATCGTCAGATGTTTGGGTCCTTGATGTACCTGACGAATACGAGACCAGATATTTGCTTTGCAGTGAACACATTGAGCCAGTTTATGACAGATCTGAGGAGTGTTCACCTGGTTGTTGTAAAGCATATTCTGAGGTACCTGAAGGGTACAGTTGATTATGGGCTCAAGTATGAAGCGAATCAAAAGTTTAACCTACAGGGTTATGTTGATTCAGATTGGGCAAGCAGTGCTACAGATAGGAAGAGCACTTCTTGGTGCTGCTTCAGTATGGGATCAGGTGTGATCTCTTGGTTTAGGAGGAAGCAGTCCTATGTAGCACTGAGTACAGCTGAAGCAGAGTATGTTGCAGCTTGTTCGGCTAAGTTGTGAGGTAGTATGGCTTCGGAAGCTATTGTATGAGTTATTTGATCTCCCGCTGGAAGATATTGGTATCTTTTGTGATAACCAGAGTTGTGTGAAGCTGTCTGAGAACCCAATGTTCCACAACATGTCGAAACACATAGAGATCAAATATCACTATATCAGGGATATGGTGCAGAGGAGAGCAGTGAAGCTCCTGTATGTTGCGATAGATGAGCAGATTGCAGATGTGTTGACGAAGCCACTAGCCAGAGTGAAGTTCGAGTACTTCAGAGAGAGGCTTGGTGTTCTTCGGATCGACGACGCTTCGAGGAAGAAGTGATGGAGACATTTGCTGTATCCATTCCTAGCATTTTGGAAGGGGGATCCTTCACATGGCTATGGATGTAAGCGCTGGATGATGAGCATCAAAATGATGTTCTAGTTTCTGCTCTGTATGTTCAGTTGGATCATTTACATTTGTATGTATGAATGCATCATGTTGGATGTTGGATATGATCAGTTGGATCATATATGTATGTACGCATCATGTTGGATGTTGGATATGATCAGTTGGATCATTTACGTATGTATGTATCATGTTGGATGCTTGGACCATGTATCAGTATATGTATCAAGTGGATACGTTGTATGATCAGGTAGATCATATATGTTGATATGTATCAGGTAGATACATTGTGTGGATCATGTATCTATGTATGTATCAAGTGAATACACTGTGTATGGTGATATGTATCAGGTAGATTCTTGGTATGCATCAGATAGATGCATGTATGTTCAGGATGATCGTGGCTGACGAGCTTCTCCAGATGACATGCATCAGGACGATGCAGTGATGATGATCAGGATGATCATGTGTACATCAGGATGATGTATGGAGAGTATCAAGTTGATACTTTGTGGCCGTGGACAGGTTGTGCAGATGAGCATGTAAGTAGACCTGGGAGATATGGATAGGATGAAAAAGGCCTCAAATGCTCTTTCGAGGCATTGCTATGGGAGGACATGTAAGTAGACCTAGGAGATCTAGACAGGATGAAAAAGGCCTTAGATTCTCTTTCGAGGCATTGTCCCGTGGCATGTAAGTGGACCTGGGAGTCTGAATAGGATGAAAAAGGCCTCAGATGCTCTTTCGAGGCATTTCCATGACCACATGTAATTTGCTTCTAGGAGATGTGGACAGGATGAAAAAGGCCTCAGATGCTTCAGCCAGGTTTTGTGGTGGACCACATGTAATGTGCTCCTGGGAGATCCGACAGGTAGAGCTGTGTGCTTGTAACAGCCTGGGATGCTTCAGCTAGGTTTTGTGGTGAGATCACATGTAATGTGCTCCTGGGAGATCTGATAGGTAGAACTGTGTGCTCGTAACAGCTTGGGATGCTTTAGCCATGTTTTGTGGTGAGATCACATGTAATGTGCTACTGGAAGATCCGACAGGTAGAGCTGTGTGCTCGTAACAGCCTGGGATGCTTCAGTCAGTTTTTGTGATGGGTCACATGTAATGTGCTCCTGGGAGATCCGACAGGTAGATCTATGTGCTCGTAACAGCCTGGGATGCTACCGCCAGGTTTTGTGATGCACGTAATAAGTCCCGAGGATTCCACAGTATGGCCCGTGATGATGAAGACCTGCAGGTGGTGGGCCTACATCCAGTATTAAAAAGGACAGGCTCTGTAGAACTTCCTATGACGAGTAGATACAGAGATTATTTGAGATAGCAGTAGCAGTGATGATGACAATGATTTGAGGACGATGCATCGATGACGATGATCCAGAGAAGAAGACTTGTGCTAGCAGATCTGTGTTGAGAAATACCTTCCTAGTTAAGAGGGAGTGTTGATGTATATGTAACTTCGGAATGTATTTCATCCATGTATTTAATTTATATATTATTTTACTCCTATAGAGATGTGTCATTCCTCTACATGGAAGTGTTGTCATGTGTATTGACAAGTGTTGCAAGTGTGTGAACTTGCCGATGGGTTATTAGACCACCATGTATGGGGTCGGCCCTTGTTTTATGTAATATATGGTTGGTGTACCTAGCTAGACAAGTCGGCCCCATAAGGTCACTGGGAAAACAGAACAAGTATAAATAGAGATCGGGAGATCTCTATTTGGATCACTCGAAAACTCATTCTTCCTTCACTCAGAAAGTGGCGCACTAGTGAGGAGGAGGATCATCTGCTACTAGGAGACTATCTCTGTGTATTTTGGTTGTACTTTGGTTGAGCCATTGCTCTCTCTATCTTCTAGGAAGTTGTGGGGTTTTTCACCTTAGGGTTTTCCCCATGGAAACTCTATGTCTCTTGTCTCTCATGCTTTTGCTTCTTGTGATGATTGACATGCTTGTTATGATTGATATGTATTGATATACTGTACATGTTATTCTCTTAGTAAAGATCCTAGAGTATTGTGAATTAATGCTCAAAATTTAACAGGGGCAAAACTGCGGAGGGATATGAATTAGAGCTCCGATGTCTCTCATAGGCTTATATTGATAAGCCTTTGATTGATAAGCCTTTGAGAGACATCGAAGCACTAACCCATATCGCTCCGCATTTTTTTACAATTTTACTTACCTTTATCAAATGATTATCAATTATAACTCCGCACATCTAAGAGCTAACTTCAGGATTTCAATTTCAACATAGCTACCTCTTTTCTCTTTGAAAGCTGCAGTTTTTTTCACTTTTCTATGAAGTCAAATTGAAATTTTACAGTAGATCATTCTTAGTAAGAGTTAAAAGGAGGTGAATTGACTTTGATGCTAGGGATCTTGCATAATGTTCAATTATGTTAATTTTGGTTGCAATGATAATTTTAAGGATCTCTATGGGAGGTGGGGGGCGTGTGTCAAGTTTTTAGACAACTTGTAAATGTTACAAATTAGTAATGAATCCCAATTGACAACCAATGCCTTATATAGGAGTTGGGACTGCCTAAAAGACTCATCTTCATGGAGTTCGAACCTGGGGAAGGATTGAAATTCTACTCTAAATCTTCTTAATAAAGTTTAACTTTACTAACTGAATTGACTTTGATGCATAAGAGCATGTCCAACAACTGCAATCTTGGTTGTCACTTTCTGTACCACTGGAAGAAGATTGAATGAACCAGACATAAGTCAGAGACATACAATAGATATGCCAAAATCTCAATAAATGATGCACAGTCGTTGGCTTCAATATATTCATTAACATTAGGGATTAAGTTAAAATGTTTTTTAATGAGTTCAGTTTTGATCTCCTTCGACAACGAGCCCAGGTCTCTGTGTTGAAAAAAATTTCATGGTTCAGCCATCGCAAATGAGAGCCTCTAATTGTTACTTTAATGACAAGCTTATATTAGTTTAAGCTAACCATTCAAATTAAACTCCCCATTTAATTTATATGACTGCATGTAATTTTTAAATCAATCATTGAAACAATTGATCATTTAAGTTATACTATTGCATATATTTTTTAAATCCATGAAAATATATGATTTTTAAAGTTTTATGTCAATGGGAGTATAGTCACCATTATGCATTCTACCTATACGATTGCATATAATTTTTAAGTCAATGCAACTATTTGATGATTACTAACCTTTCAACTTATATGATTGCATATAATTTTCAAATCAATGAATTGATTTTTAAATAAATTGTAGATTCTTTATAGATATCACAGTCGTTACATTTACAGTAAATTACACTATTTAACAATTGTTACAGGAATCCTTGTAACAATATACTTATTTACAATTATGTGGTTATGTAATGGATGTTAGATGTATTTTTTCAACAATATCTTTCTTTCAAATGGAATGTTACATTTACAGTAAATTACACTATTTAACAATTGTTACAGGAGTCCTTGTAACACTATACTTATTTACAATTATGTGGTTATGTAACGTAATTGTGGTTATGTAATGGATGTTAGATGTATTTTTTCAACAATATCTTTCTTTCAAATGGAATGAAACGAACTATCTATGAACATATCCTTTATCAACTTAAATAATAATAATAATAATAATGGAAAACTTCATCACCCACATACTATAACTCTCTCTGTAATAAGAGGACAGATAATGGTTTACAATTTTTGCATGTTCTAAAAGCTTCTCTTTGTATAGTTGTTTCACTTTCCATAAAAAAACTAAACTTTTAATAGTAATAATAATTTAGATTGTATTAAGTTTGATGTAGAAACAAAACCATATATGTGCTTAATCATATCATGTACAAATGTTTCCAACCTAAATGTGAGGAGGGAAGCCCAAACTAATTGAGAACGCATCTAGTGTCTCCCTCTATCTAAGGGAAGACCAAATAAATTCCATATTTTGATGTTTGAAAAATTCCAATGCATGTAGACCAAAATGTTCATTTTTTTCTATTGTGTCCTTCACTGAAATCCCCTTAGGATCCATGGTTATATGAGCAACAAGAAATTGCATATTTTATTTGAACTTTATTACCTCTCAATTGCCATCTCTTCCAAGATTATTATCCAGATAATAGTGTAACATAATCTTCAGTATCTCTAGCATAACTATCATTTCTCAAAATACAAGCTCCTGGGCTTCATCACGACATCATCTTAATGTAATGTAGAATGTGTTGCTTTGCTGCTCATGGAGGTAGAGCAAAGCCGAGGCGAGGAAAGAGACAATGTTGTATCTCTCGACAGTGTTGGTCATATGCATTGGTGGCTTAGCATATAACACACATAGTTGTGGCTTTGTGCTCCGAACCCCACTACCACAACTTAATGTTTAGCATAGCGCAACTTAACATTTAGAATGACACAACTTATGGCTTTGTGCACTGAACTATTACCACTTGTGAGATCCAATGGTTGCATGAATAGTTGCCATCAAACCCTCAATAATACCAAATTATTCATTCACCACGTGTAGCCAGGCCATGAGCATTTAACTACAATACAATACTTTTAATACTGTATATATTATTCACTTAGGAACTCAGCATTGAAACACTATTTCATATTTATTAAAAACTCATGTTTCATCCTAGGTTGAGAGGTTTACTTTAATAGAACACTTTTCAAATGATAAAGTGATTGATATTTTTTTTAAGTTTGGGAGTTCTACATCAACCACATAAAATTTAAATAATTTGAAAAAAATATCAACTCGACATAAAAGAAATATGGATTTATATGTAACTTGAGTTATTTATAAGTAACTCATATACACCTACACTAACCATGACATTATTTATAAAAGTCAATTTCTCATGAACTTAAATATAAATAACTCATCTACACTAACCATGACATTATTTATAGAAATCAATTTCTCATGTACTTAAATAATACAATATTCAACCTATTAAAATTTAATCATTCTATACAATTTACTTAAATTGATTTTTATGTCAATAGGCATTTCTTTATGAAAAAGGTTCTCCATTTTCGTCTATACAATAATAATGACATGGTGCCATGTGTTTTTTCAATATCATTATAGAATTTTTTCCTTGGTTATCATCATCACCACATCAGTTGTCGCCATCACCACATCAGTTGTCGCCATCATCTTGGGAATCACCATTACCAATGTCTTACAAAAACAACCCCAAGATGCACTGGCCAGGGATGAAATTTGAAGGGTGGGGTCCCATTTCACTTTGAAGGGCTATGAGATATTGAACCCTTCAATGCTGACATGTAAAAATAAGTTATTCTTTTCATTTGAAAATGTACTAATACATCAAAATTTGGAACACCATTACAAGCAGGTTGGCCATGTTTTACTTAAGTAGTAAAGTTGCGAGGCCTTATTTTGCATGGAAATGGCTGCACTTAGCGTTATATATGTCATATAACACAACCATATTTCGCCCCGATCTAGCGGTTTAGTCTCTAGGCCACTATGCCACCGTTGTCATCTCAGCAATTTCCCAAATTGATCTTGCCTCTTAAAATTTTAACCAATATAATAATATTTAATACCTCTTAAAATAGATTCCTAGGCTGCTTTGAACAATACAAGCTTGATGAAGAATTGGGTTCTTCAACTCTTCTAAAAGCAACACGAGCGATTTATTCTTGGAAAAGTTGAATCTTTGTAAATCACTAGCTTTGTTCAAACTAATATAAATTCCAACCTACATAAAATCTAGCCTACTTAACAATGGAAAAAATGATAATGTAAGCCAAAAAAGGATGAAATTGTTTCAGAAGCCAAAACATTGGACTTTGAGTCTCTGCTGCTAAATTAGTGAACAATAGACATGTATGAAGAAAGACAGTAAAAAAGGTGAAGGGAAAGAATCTAAATGGTAGACTCGTAACTCTGCCGTTCAAACTAATATAAATTCCAACCTACATAAAATCTAGCCTACTTAGCAATGGAAAAAATGATAATGTAAGCCAAAAAAGGATGAAATTGTTTCAGAAGCCAAAACATTGGACTTTGAGTCTCTGCTGCTAAATTAGTGAACAATAGACATGTATGAAGAAAGACAGTAAAAAAGGTGAAGGGAAAGAATCTAAATGGTAGACTCGTAACTCTGCCGTACTCATGTCATTGCAAGGAACATATGTAATAAAAGCTCATTAACTGATTAACTGACGGGATATTATTATATCAAAGGCAATGGTGATTCATGAACCTATTAAAACTGTAGATTTCTTATGGATTTCTAATGTCGACAACAAACTAGGATCTTTTCCTAAGAGAAATGTGTTTTTGATAAAAACAAAATCAAAATGCATAAATATGTGTAGATCTCTGATGTTAAGTTAAAAACACTAAAGCAGTAGTCCTTTCAGCACTTTTTTTCAACATGGGGCATGATTATCTTAATCCTATAAAAGTTAAAACAGGAAATTAGTAGTCCTTTCAGCACTTTTTTTCAACATTGGGCATAATTTTATTAATCTTGTTAAGTTAAAACAAGAAAGCAGTAGCCCTTTCAGCTCTTTTTTTTAAATGGGACAAGATTTTTATAATACTCGGTTTCTGTTTTTTTTGTATGGTAAAATTTGAGGTAGTCTTCTATGACGTGTAGAATGGCCTCTGATTGGACCCTGAAGGCTTCAAATTTGAATCCTGGCACCGACTCCTTTACAAATTGCAATGCGAGGCACAATAAAACACATTTATCAACCAACGATGCTCACAAAACATGCAATTCATAAAATTAGCTCTCAAAATAAATCTTACCACAATGGCATATGTTAGTTGTGCTGTGAATTTAATGGTGCTATTGTTAGATATATTTACACTGAGAAGAATTCTAAAATCGTGATTTCCATATTTTTTTTTAATTTGATGGGCTTGTGCTGTGAATTAGAAAGGGTTGGTGAGTAGCTTTGTTGAACCTAATCGCGTTAACCATATATTTCTAATTAATATGAATACATGAAAACAATTTGCTTAGTGACCTTCATTCAAAGTTGAGAGTGGTTCAATGTATAATGAAATAAAAGCCACAACGTGGCATGTCCCTGTTGTTTCAGGTGAGATATTTATGAAACATGCATAAGAAAACATGTAAACTGACAGAAATGAACCATGAAGCCGATCAATTTTCAATTTACTAAATTGTATTGTAGATTGATGCAAAGCCAATCAATTTTCAATTTACTAAATTGTATTGTAGATTGATGCAAAAACACATTGTGAAGACAGGTATTGAAAAAACATTTCATTTAAAAAGATAAAACATGGTTGAAAGGTTGAAAAAGCGAGTACCTTATTAAAAAAGTGAATGCATTGCCTTTTCTGCATCATTATGTGGATTGTGCTTTGGAAGGCCAATTAACAGAACTCAATACATATTACACATAAATATGCGAAGTAGTTACATTGTAGCAGTTGTCCATATGCATGTGCACATGGGAATGTCTTCCAGTGACAAAAAGAAGAAAATGTCTCCTATTATTGATCCTTTAATGCTTAAACCAAAGTAGGAAGTGGCCTGACAAATTGCAAAAGCTATAGTTAGAGATAAATTACTAGATAAAGACATGTATACTTGAGTCCAATATATCAAATTCAAATACGTAAAACTTAAGATAGCTTTGGCTTTAACAAAATGCAGGTTTTAAAATACTTTTCTCAACCAGTTACATCCACTGAGCTAAGGCATGCATAAAAGTTGAACAATGCCATGTACATTTTTCACTTGAATCTCTATAAGCTTTGTAAGGTTTTCAACATATACAGCCTTCCCAAGATCTTCTCTCAATTGCATAAAAAACAACATACTTTGAAAATGAGAAACTTAAAAACCTGTTGCATGTACTAATCACTACAAAAGATATAGTATTTAAGAATAAGGGAACATGATCGAATTCAATGGATAAAGACTATAAAGGCTTGTATACTTGAATTCAATATATCAAATTCAAATATGTACAACTAGATCAGATCGTTCAAAGTCTTCTACTATAAAAATATCTAGGATGCATACCGCAAATCAATAAACAATTTGTTAAACTGGAGTTTGAAGTCAACTTTGGTCTTGCTCCTTTCAATCTTCCAGTTCGCTGCTGTAAATAACCTACTTCAAAATATGGAAATGAAAAAAAATAAAAATACATAGAAAAGTCCATAGAATTTGATTATAAAGAACAGATCATTTGGGAAATCAAAACAATTTTCTTGAAGTTCTTAGACTAATTTCAAAATCCATGTATATTTTCAATTGAATTTGTCAATGCATATTTTGTTACATACGCTCAGAACAGAGTGCATGAGGGCTGTGTAACTCAACAAACCTGTTGAAATAGAAGCCGATATTTTAACTGAACAAGGCAAAACAAAGAGGAAAAATGCATTTTGAATGTTTTCATTGAAACAGAGATCCTTGTCCGTGGCACATTGAGCAGAAGACTCTAGCCTTTCAAATGACATATCCAATTCTTGCAGATGCTTTTGTTTCTTAGTCCCTTAGTTTCCAAGCATTCTTTCATTGACAGAACCGGGGTTTTCAATACATGCTTGATCAGAACCTGCAACACCAATCCTATCTGCAAAGATAGTCATTGATCAATCATCAAAGATCTTTCAGTTCTTTAAAGATTGCTTCAGTGTCAATGCTAAATGAGATTCGTCACTATGCTCATGTTCAATATCAGAATGACTTGGTTGCTTTGTCAATGGTCCTAGAAATACAAACACAATCACCTTAACCATGGCATTAATGCTAAATTCAAGTCCTCATTAGATGTTGGGAGTACTGGATCTATGAATGTCCTAAGTCGTTCCTGATCACTACATATGTGTCTAAACTAAGGGATCAAATGATCCTTATATTCAGATTGCCTCTCATCCAAGCCCTTCTGGCTTGTGATCGGTTTCATAGGCATAATCCCAAAGCTGTAAACATCTGATTTTGTATTTGCTCATCTGGTGGTTGCAATACTCAACAAGTGAAACACAAATGAATAATTTTGTTTTTGACATCTGGTGGTTGCAACACTCAACAAGTGAAACACAAATGAATAATTTTGTTTTGGATATACTTGGCTTATAGATTGTCGTTGTATTTGAGTGAGAAGTGCATTACATACATTGATTAGAGTTAGAAGAAATTCATTACATTAGTTTTGGAGTTCTTCATGGATAGGACTGGAATGATAACATTGGCTTCGGACACAATTAGTGCCATGGTTGAAATTTGAATTTAGAGCTCACAAACCAAGATCATAGATAGCAAGACCTCATTTGTTTTGTGGCAGAAATAAAGTCTAGTTGATAGTAGACTGAATTGCCCAAGACTTTTGGGAATAAGACTGTTTACAACCTAGAATATCCTGATAAGGAATAAGACTGTTTACAAACTAGAACATGATGATAATACAAAAAGAAAATTAAAACAAATCCCTAAAAGTAACAGGAAAGAACTGTGTCTAACTTCAATCGTTGAGTATCAATTATTTTTTCCTTGTCAACAACAAAGGGGTTATTATGATTATGTAAAATGCTCATTATAGAAAACAAAAGAACATAAAAATAGCACCATTGCAGCTTGTAAACGACTTTTAAGGACCATACCACTAATAATATCCACATATAACACCAACACCGGTAATTCACTTCTATTTTACAGTGGTTTTCAATAATTCAACTCAAATTTATGACCAAAATAAAAATATATGAACAGAGGCAACAATTTAATTCTTGAGAAGTTTACGATCTCCGAAGAAATGCCTGAAAATAAATAATTCATACAGAGACACAAGCTCTTTGTTTCGTGGTAATAATACTCATTATTATAGAGTCTTGATCACAGAAGGAAATAATGTGTAAAATAAAGGGAAGGATAGGGACTCGCCCCTATTCCTCAGTTAAGGTGACCCATTCACAGAACCAGGGAACTAGTCATACTGACCGGGAATGACTAACCACCCACCGAATTCTGGCGGGTGCAGCACAGATGGATGGGAAAGGAACCATTTTTCATGTCCGGTTGCCTCTTCCTCTGAAGGGATGAACAACCCCTCTCTGAAAGGCCTACTAATAAGAATAGCGGTCTTGCCCTCATTTATATAATAAGGCGGGTCTGCAAGGTAGGTGCTATCCATACTTTCCCCTCAAAGAATTTGACATCAAATCTGCTTTGTAGGCCTTCTAAAATTGTCTGACTATCCAAATATATATTATGTTCAGTGTCCGAGGAGGGAAAGGATGAGCCCTGAATCATATCACTGATATCTTGTTCCTTCTAGCTGCCATTTCTGAGCAGAGTTGCCACCTCCTCTAAGTAATCCATCAACCATAGTCGCATGCAGAAAAAGGTAAGTTTTTTCAAGACGTGGCAATAATGGTTTACCTAAACCACCTTTATATGCCGAGTGAGAGGGAAATTATCCTAGATCTATTTCATCTCTTGATATCCCTTCTTAGCCGTTGATTGGGGAAACCTCTAGATGGTCGGTCTCCCACATTACATCAACGAACACCAAATCTTTGTTTTTGGATGCATTCATCAAGATCACAGGTTAACACCCAAAAAGTCTGTGATTTCAATATAAGGAAAACTAAGAGTTTGTGATTACACTAAAGGATAACGACCGACTTACGGAGATTTTGAACTGGAGTTAGGTAGCGGAATTCGAAAAAGGTATCACCTATCAGAATGAAAACAATTTGAAAATAACTGAATGTGAATGTAACTACTTTAAATGTCATGAGTATGGGAGTTATATTAACTACTAAAATTTCACTCAAGAAGAAAATTACATATGAAATTTGAAATTATCTTAATCTCAAACAAAATACCATGTATAAATAACAACACGCAAGGTATGAGAAATGACTCACTTGCCAAACTGTTAAGAAAAGTAGATTCCCGGACCCAGAAGGTCCCATGATGGTCATAATATAGCAAGGCTCGGAATACCTGGTCAAGTATTTGAGAAGTCTGTGCAGCTCTCCTTTCACCTTTGGCATTGGTCACAGTAACTAGCTCTAGCTCCTGCTCTCACCACAACTCTATCATTAGTGCCATTGTAGTGTGAAAATGAAGGACCAGTGATGAGATAACGCTGGTGAATATCGGTGAAGGATCAGTGACGAGATAACGCGTATTTCACCAGTTTTACTGTTCTGTCAACCCTGGGATCGATTCCTACATGCAGACCTGAAACTAATGAAAGAAACCAATTTTTTAATCTAAACCTCTGATCACAATAGAACAACAATAGTCGTTTAGTTTAGAAAAATGCAGCCTATCTATCAAATATGGGTTCAAACATATAACATTGATAGATCAAAGATTTAGATCGTACCGGCCATGGCCAACAC
This sequence comes from Larix kaempferi, assembly GCA_027924585.1. Classification (NCBI taxonomy): domain Eukaryota; kingdom Viridiplantae; phylum Streptophyta; class Pinopsida; order Pinales; family Pinaceae; genus Larix; species Larix kaempferi. The sequence continues at coordinate 12,508,527 of BSBM01000248.1, forward strand.
GCTTAAAAGATTAGTGGTACTCCTCCAAAACCTCTAATAAATCTAAACTTTACCATCACCAACTTACATTAATAGCACACTGAGAACTTCTATGATCTTCACTTGATGCAACATTTTTCTAATTTTAGTGTCATATATGTTTTTTCTTCATCAGTGCTGTCCTCATCTGTGATTTTTTGAACAGGCCAGTGCCTATAAAATAAATTGAGTTGGTCATATTTTCTTGCATTGATTTTGAAAAGGCCAGTTTTAACTTTTATCTAACTAAACCCTATGCGAAGAGACAAATGGATAGACAACAGAGATTCCACATGACAACTGCAAATGGAGTGGAAGAAGAGCACTTTGCAAACCAGCTAAACTCATGTTTAACTTCCACAAACCTAAATATATATTACAGTCATGTATTACCCCATGTTTAGAGGGGACTTGTACTTCATCTTCAGTGCCATAAAACGCAATATATATAGATCCGTAAAATACCAATCATCATTTAATTGGAGCTCTTCGTCCGAATTTGAGAAGAACCTCCTGAGGACTTCCCAACAATACTTTGAAAAGCAGAGGATGCAATGGCGGCCTTAACATGCCCTCGTTTTGGCAGAGGCCTCTTCCTCCCAGAGCTTGTATCATTGCAATATAATAATTTGCATTCAACAACCTTGCAATCACTCTGCGTATGTCCAGACGTAATATTCGGCATATCTGTAGGTGCTATAATACTAAGTGGCTCTCTATGGTATCCAAAACACAGAAGCCACAACCAGTGAATGTAAGTTTTTAGCAGATGAAATCTTTCAACCAGTATTTTTGAAGGTGGGCACTCTATATGTTTATGTTGACGACTCAACCTGAACTAATGCAGACGCCCCCGAAGGAAACATGTCTACAAACATACGGACTTTACAGTAGATAGAGAAACATGAACGTCTTTAGCATAACTAGACTTCCAAAATTTCTCCCCATCTTTGCTCTTGAATGGATAAGTAGCCTTCCTAATCTCTTTGCTCTTGAATGTATAAGTAGCCTTCCTCCATCGAAAGTGCTTCTTTTCATAAAGTATTGGCCTTCTGATTGAATCCTATATAAACATGAGAAAAGGACGTCAGTTGAAAATTTTATTTGATTTCTTCATTTTTAGCTAGAAAGGGAGCCAAGATTATATTGGTCACTGTGTAGTTATTGTTGCTCCAATCTATAATAAACTTTGAATCTGCAAAAAAAATTGAATCTCATAAATGTTTTTGGAAAAAGCAAACCTAAAGAGTATCCCTAATGTACGAGCTTATGCAAATTTGATATTGAAGAAATCATAGTAGCATACTTCGGCTTCGCATTTCATGTAAGGAAATTCTGAACAAATTCGAATTCGCCTAATATTAGCGGTGTAACTGTAATATGAATACAGATTCTTAGTAATAGAAAATTAATGTTTGAAAACGAATTTAAAAAAAAAAAAACTTAAACACTATAAAACATAAATACCATTGAATTTATACTTTCTTATTAAAATAATTATTAATAACTAGTTGCCGTCACTCGTCATATGGCATGTTGCTGAAATTATATTTTTTTGTTTTTTAAATATATTTGATTTTATTATATAAAGTTTATGTAAATTTATGGTATATTTTTGAATACTCCATTAAAAAATATTATATATATTATATCAGTCTACTTCCATATTTTATTTGTACTAGATTTTTTCATTATATATTTTTTATCGTATTCGTATCCATACTCTAATTATATCACTATGGAAGAAATGACCTTGATTTAATAAGAAAACAACACCTACTCCATACAAAATCCTGCCAAAACTTGACAAGCTCTATCTAAAAAAACCCATGTAGAATATTGATTAATTTCATATTCTTTGATAACTAAATATTGATTAATTCAATATTCTTTAATAACTATGATTAATGATGTTGTAACAGATACTTTATTGATCTCCTTAAAGAGGATGCGAACTTGGTGTGCCACTTTGCTAACCCTCAGAGCTCGATCTTCAAAGGTTGCCTTATTCCTTGTTACCCAAAGCCCTGAATAACAAAACTGGGAAGAGTCTCGAAAATATATATATATGAATATAATAAATTTACATACAAATATTGTTATAATGTGAATAGATATACTTTGATGATAATCAACATTCATGACTTCCTCAATCTCTTCTACTATGTTGGATGCTATTAAACTGATGACGTCTTCATCTACAATCTTTTCCTCTCCATTCAACATTATTTCTATTGTTTTCAATTTTGTAACCATTTTTATCATCTTATCAAGCATTTACGTCATCAACTTCACAGAGTTCTTTGTCAGGTTGTTGATTCTGAAATTTCATTAATTCTCTTCAGTTTGATCTTTTATAACTTCTTGGTTTTCTTATATATTTGTATACTTACATAATAAATTCTATATTCTTCAAAAGATTCCTCAATCCTTCACAATTTTCTATGAAAGGTTCATTTCATAAAGTTTCTTCTTCAACATTTCATTTTCTTATTTTAAATTTACAAACCTTCAAGTCAAACTTCTTTAAGGTTTGCTTTCAACCTCTTCAAGGTTGTTTCTTTGTTTCTTCCTCACAATTAATCTTCTAAATAAACAGGGTTTTCCTCAGGGTTCTTCTCCCCCTTGAATCAGACAAGGCTGACTTCCTACAACGACTTATACTAGTCTAGGGTTCCTCTCCCCTTGAATCACACAAGGCTGACTTCTTACCACTACGAGCACAACAGGCTCCAACAAAGGGCTCAACAAACAACCATATACAAATTCTTTTTAATAACCTCAATAACCAGCAACAACATACCAATCATTTACCTGAAAGTGTCGCCTAGGACACTGAGCTTTTGCTCTTCTTCACTCGTCACCACAGGGTACAGCCTGAGTTCTTGAGCATATATCAGGGATTTCGGCCCTTCTTAATCTTCTCCTCCAGACTGTACAGGTTGTGCCCATGTTCCCTTACATACCGGTCATCTAAATCTATGGCCTGTGAACAATCAGACTCAATCTCCTCAAACCTTCTAAAGGCAATAATAATATCCAATGGTCCTTTGATCATCAAATAACTGCAACGACGAGGTCTTTAAAGTTGAAATTAATTCCAACAATATTGACAGAGGATGGATTGACCTGCAACCATAAGTTAGAGTTTGGAGTTGCCTACAACCAATTTTGATAACATCAAACGCTAAGTTAACTCATTATAGAAAATAGGGTTTGGATTTACCTGCAAACATTTTTATAACTTCATCAATAAGTTACAGTTTGGATTTGCCTACGACCAATTTTCATAATTTTAAATACTAAGTTAAATAAATCGTTGCAGGAAATAGAGTTTCGATTTACCTGCAACCAATTTTCATAAAGTCATTATATGTGTTGAAGAAGAATTGAATGCAATCTTTAGGTAATCCTTAAGAAATTCTATCTGTAGAGAAAAGATTCCAATAACCAAAAGGAAAAATAACACTCACTAAAGGAAAATAGAAACCATATCACTCTTTTCAAAGAGAAATCTCTTACACAGATATGTAGTCAAACAATTTATCTCTGTAAATAGAATTAAAAATATATCTTACACGCTTGTCTATCTCCAGTAAATAAGGTTGATGTGTACTATATAAATTTCCCAACAGGTAAACATAATCAAGAGTACTTCATTTCATGTTGAGAATATGGACATTGCAGAGTGTTTACAGTCCAATCCAAAGACATTGTCAAATAAAAGCAACGCTTGATTATGTTTACAAGTCCAGGATTTATAAATTCTCCATCTCCTTCACAAGCTTTTATAAATTGCAGCTTCTGTAAATGTCCTCCTTGACAAGCTTTTATAGATTGCAGGTTCTGTAAAACTGAGGTTCCATCTTTATAGCTCACAGATTAGTTAAGGCCTTCACACATAAAAACTATAATCAATGTTTTGATTCACTGGGAAATCTTACCCTCAAAAAAGTTGAAGCATTTATACATATACAAACTATAATTAATGTTTTGAATAACTGGGCAAACGTTACCCTCGATAAGGTTATAAATCCTTAACACGTAGAAAAACTATAATCAATGTTTTGATTCACTCGGAAATCTTACCCTAAAAAAATTGAAACCTTTACACATACAAACTATAATTAATGTTTTGATCAACTGGGGCAAATGTTACCCTCAATAAAGTTATAAAGTCTTCACACATATACAAACTATAATTAATGTTTTGATTAACTGGGGCAAATGTTACCCTCATTAAAGTTATAAAGCCTTCACACGCATAAAAGCTATAATTAATGTTTTGATGCACTTTATAAGTCAACTTTATAATGTATGCTTTTCTTTCCAAAATTGAAAAATTAATCTTTCTCAACTTCCATCAGAAAGATTCCAATGAAATAAAAAAAATAAGGATAAAGATATATTATTATTTTCAAGTTGTCAAAAATATTTTTTAAAATTTAATTGTTTTTAATTTAATTTATGTGGATTTCAAAGATAAAAATATATTATTATTATTATTATTATTATAATATTAAAACAAAATTAAATATAATTGTGTCTTATTTAATTTATTAATTTTTAGGAGGATTTAATTTAATTAATTAATTTTATAAATATAACAAGTTTTAATTTTTTTAACCTTATAATTGAACTTAAATTTGAACTTAAGGTTAGATTTCAACCTTCTTACATTTGTGATTTTTAAATGTGTATGGCTCTTTTTATAAGTGAATGGTTGTGGGCAATATGCAAACTTTCCATTTTCTCTTTTTTTTCTTTTGATGTATTTCTACTTAGTAGATGGAGTTTATATTTGCACCTTTTGAACTATATGCAAATATGAATTACTTTTTTGTCTAATTCATGTTTACTATTCATTCAACTTATGGGGTTTTAGATAGTAACCACCTACAAAAAAGGAGGTAGGCATTGATTCCATATCTACATCATAACCCTCAAAGCGGGGTTGGGGATTGTGCTCTTTAGGTAGTGTGGCAATTGCTTTGCATTATTTTTTTGAGAACCTTAGGAAGGTTTCTTTTATATTTCTTGACATACTATGAGTTTACTAGATTTAACCTTTCTCCCTAGAGAGGTAAAAAATATTGGATATGAATCATTCAAATGGATTGTATGTTGAAAAAACCTACAACAAAAAATCACGTTCTCATGGTCCAATCTCCATAACCACAGATAATGTCCATAGTTTACCATGATACGTTCATGTAGATCTTCAATCAAGTGTACATATTCAATCAAGTAGACCTCTCCCCACTTTCTAGCTATGTTCATGATTCATTTATCAACCTATATAGATTCAATTTTGAAAAATTATCAAAAGGATATTGTTGTTCTCTTGTAGAATGACGATGCTCCATAATTAGAAATTGAGTTTTGGAAGGTGCACCTAGATCAAGTTTATAGACCTTGAGACATGCTACCTAAATTAAACTTTAAGAACTGGTGATTTGAGAAAAATACTATGCTTTCCCTAAAACTATGGTCATATTTTTATGATTAATTTGTATTCGTTTGCATTATTAAAAATGAAAATGAAGAAACATCTAGATCTAAAATTTACCTATAACAATTGTTAGTGTTATATGTACAACTAATTAATCTTACATAGCCTAATCTACCATGTCAGTATACTTCTTTTATAGCCTAGTATGTACCTTATTGCTTGGTGCTACAATCAAATTCCAAGCAGGGACTTTCTAGGATCCTTATAATAAACTTGGCTTTCTCTTGTAACACAACAAGATATCACTATACATATTATTTTTTTGTTCTATCCATGTCGAGGCTCATTTATGATCGAGGTTGATCCCATATTTTAATAACATTTTATACCAATTAATAGTAAGTTGGTTAGTAAGAGTCATGGAACTTTGTTATAGTTCATTAAATTTACATATCAAAACTTTCTCTAAATAGTGTTAGATTTTATCAATAATCACCAATGAATCCATTATCAAAGTTGGGATACATTCTCATCTCTCATAATAACGTCTCCTAATTGTGAATTCTTCAAATCCAAATAAGACGAGGATTGATTTTGGTTGGTTTAATTGAAAGAACAAGGGCTTACCAAATAGGGCATGCCCTACTTTGAACCCCTCCATTAAGGCATATCATCAAGAACATGGGTGAATCCTTTTGAATATCACAATCTTTGAAGATGATCCTAACTTATAGGTGTCAATCATATAATATCAAGTGTACCATTACTGCATAGGTAAGGTCGCTCCTTATAGTGTATTTTAATCTTAATTATGGACGATATATGTTCTTTCTAATAAATTTCCTCGAAATGATTTTTATAAATATTCATTTGCCTTATTTTCTATTGAAATCAAGATATTTTTTCTGACATTTCATTAAATAATTGAATAATTTTTTTTAAATAAAATTAAGTGATCCTTTACCTTTTTAAAAGTATGATAGCCCAAATTTTGTCTCGGTGAGCATTAATAACCATCATCATAAACAATTTGTTAAATGGTTAGTATAAACCCTCCACCCTTTTACTCGTCTCAAAAAATGATGCTAGTTATAAAAAAAGTTGACAAATATAGCTATAAATCATAATAAAACCACAATTTACTATTAAATTTTAATAATAATTAAACTTGTAACAACGTAGTAGAAAAATATCATGAACTCCAAACAATTATTCCTTGGATTCTAATCAATAGCAATCACTAATACCCCATCCTTGATTATCAAAGACAAAACAAACCTCTTAGAAATGTTTATCTACTATGATTGGAGTCTAGTATTATTGTAGGTAGCCACATAAAGGAGAAATTACCAAACCTTGAATAGTTTGTCAATGTAAATAGAGTACATTCATCCATCCAGCATTTCATGTTAATTGTAAATCCATTGTTATCATTCTTTAAAAAAATATTTTGGACTTTTTTTTCACCAAAAAAAAATTCATAACTTTTATTGACAAAGTTACATTCCTCATTATCATAAATCAGATATAGTGATACTGAAAACTACAGCATTGCACTATTCCCGAGTCAAGAAAAATTACTGATGAGTCTTTGATTTTTTCCAACATATAGCATATGTGAAAATGTAGGTAGTCCTACTTCTGGTTGCACATTCAAAAACATACTGCATGAGTAGTTCAATCCTACATCAGGTTTTTGTTTATAAACTTATGCAGAGTTTAGATAAAAACAAAGAGAGAAAAAACAAACAAACTATGAAGCCTTCAATAGATGCTCGGGTTAACATAGATCATGTATATTTCTGTTATGAGTCCTCCTTGAGCTTCAGTATCCATTGTCCCTCATCCAATTGAATGCCTTCTTTAAAGAGTATGTCTGATTCAATATTTTTGCTAATTATCCTCAATGTCATGTTCTTAATTATTCATTGACGTATATTTTGCTAATTATCCTCAATGTCATGTTCTTAATTATTCATTGACGTTATGCTAGAATTTATATTATGTATGTATATTAAACTCTCTATATTTTATGTTTGTACCCATTGAGAACAACTAAACTCTAGATGCTACTTCATTTAAAGCTTCGAATTCCTCTTCTTCTATTCCATACGCAGAAAAGCAATTCACACATTTTCATAACTAATTACTATTTTTCCTATTCCATTGGTCCTTTTCGGTGATGAGTAAACATTAACTTATGGATTTTCTCAAGGGCTTATGAAAACCATTCACCAACTTTTAGTAGTTATAGGTTGCTTTAAAAAAATAGCCATGATAATACCCTGTAAGAAGATAATTTAGCACAACAAGCCAAGCAGTTGTTTTCTAAATGAATTTGGGTGCACTTTGATTTTTTATTATGATTGATCCTATCTTACTATTAGAGTGTATTTGTACATTAATTTTGGAAGCTTTGTGGGGATTTATGGATACTATACTAAAGAGGAATATTACTTTCTTTCTATATATAAATGAGAAACAAAATTTAGTAAATTGTAATATAATTGAATTATTATAAAAATAGATAAAACTTCTCAACATGTTAAATGAAGACCAAATTGCTAAATATAAGACGAAGAAGTGGATATAGATGTAATTTTAAAGTAGTAGCGAGTTTTTGTTTTAGAAGAATACAAAAACCTAGTTACTTAAGTACAAATTAAGGTCACAAAAAACTAAAATCCTAAGAGAAGATTTAGGGATTGAAGCAAGTTTGACCATTGATATACCTAAAAATTCTTGTTTTGTAGAAAGTAAGTTATTTTTATCCTTAGCCATCAAAAGAGAAACATATGACAATAAACGAGGCTCTAAGAGCAAGGAGTGCCTCAAAGAAGTTGAAACCATGAAATATTATTCTTGAAAGTGAGAGGTAGTAAGTGCCTAGGAAAAGCTACTCCTTAAGAGATGCTTCAAAAATTGCAATCTAGATGTAGTGTCGATTTAGAAGACTATATGTGAAGGGTTAAAAGTAGTGAATATATTGTCATATTCCAACTAGGCCTTGGGATTCTGAATATATGTGAAGGGTACACACCATTTCCTATTCCAACTAGGCCTTGGGATTCTGTGAGTATGGATTTCATTTTGGGTTTACCAAAAACTCAGAAGGGAAATGATTCTATTTTTGTAGTTGTGGATAGAGTTACTAAGATAGCACATTTCATTCCATGTTACAAAACAAGTGATGCCACACACATTGCTAACCTGTTTTTCAATGAGGTTGTGAAGCTACATGGTTTACCTAAGAGCATTGTATCTGACAGACATGTAAAATTCATAGGTCATTATTGGAGGACCTTGTGGAAGAAGTTGGGGACCAAGTTGAACTTCAGTTCAACATATCATCCATAGTCTGATGGCCAGACTGAGGTGGTAAATAGAAGTATGGGTAATATGTTGAGAAGTCTGATTGGAGAAAATCCAAAACAATGGGACAAAGTGCTAGCTCAAGCCAAGTTTTCATATAATGACTCACCAAACCAAAGTACAGGAATAAGTCCATTCCAAATTCTGTATGGTATGCATCCAAGAGGGGTGTGTGAAATTCGCGATTTGGGTAGATTGGAAAAGAGAAGCGCGGAAGGAGAAGAGTTTGCAACAAGGATTAGTAAACTACAAGAGCAAGTTAAAGAAATGTTGCAGCAAAGTAACAATAGTTACAAAACAAGAGCAGATTCCAGGAGAAAAGAGAAAAACTATGAGGTAGGAGATTTGGTTTTAGCACATCTGAGGAAAGAGAGATTTCCAAAAGGAGAGTACAACAAGCTGAAAATGAAAAAAATTGGACCTTGCAGAATACTCAGAAAATTTTCGGCAAATGCCTATGAGCTAGAAATGCCAATCAGGATTGGTATCTCACCTATTTTTAATGTTGCATACCTGTATACTTATGTCGTTGATGATGCAGGGAAAATGATAGAAGACGAGGGTCCCGTGGAAAATCTTCATTGGCTGAAGCAGATGCCTATAGCCCAGCCATCAAAAGCTAAGTCTAACTTGGATACTAGAGTGGAAAAGAGTACCATACATAGAGATTACTTGGAATACTTGATCAAATGGAAAGTACATCATGTAGAAGATTCTACATGGATGGATGCTAAAGAGTTGGAGACAAAGGGTTTCTCAATAGTTGATTTACTGAACAGGGGTTCAGAGTTTTAACTTTGAGAGTCTGATGCAGGAGCATTAATGCTAAGTCAACAATGTGATTGCGTGTTCACATGTTGTGGCTAGCAAGAGGACAAGCTGTCCTAAAGTGGGAAGGAAATTTGTTTATTAAGTGTTTTAATGTTTGCAAAATATGTAACCGGCTAGTGTGTTGTCAGTTTTTGAGAAAATAGGACTTAGTGGCGAGCTGATACTCCCTTCATGGAGATCAAGCCAGATAGCTAGTTTGTTGTTGAATGATAGTGACTCCTTCAATGATGGAGGAGAGTTTTTTAGTTAGTTTGTTCAACCATTCGGTTTTGGGGATATTTTCGAATGGGTGAAAAAGGGGGAGACTAGGACTCAGTGAGGGGTCGGCGTGATGGAGAGCTCTGCGCGAGGGAGATTCGGTGGGATATTTCCTTGAATACCAGAGGGAAATGCGACTGGATGGATGTTTTTGCTATGAGTTAATGAAATTAGCAATTTCTGTGTGTTTAATGATGTTACTGTGCATTTGAATAAGCGATAAGCTTAGATTCTATTAGGTAGAGCTGTGTGAAAGTGTTAACCTGACGCCTGTGTGAATGATTCTTTGTTTTCGTGCTTGTATGAACAGTTAAGAACACCCAAATCCTTCGCAAATCGATCATCATTAAGTAACAGAGATAATTTCTTGTTGTATTTAGTTTCCCATCAGACACGGACGAAGGTCGAGCTGGATTGATCGATTCCCTAATCAATCAACAAGAAAATCATAGAGTTGCAGTCAATCCAATTAACAGAAGTTGGATGGCTCAGATCAAAGCCAAAAGGAAGATCGATGACGGGGAAAAGATCCGCAAGGTGAACATGTGCGAGAGTTAACATTTCCGCAAGCCGACACGAAGTATTTCGCATTGATCACAGATCAACGGGCGAGATCAAACTCGCTAGAGATTGACGTTTGATACAACGTTCCGCAGAAGAAAGAAGCACGGGAGTTATCGGCGAGAGTTGCGGAAGCCGTGTTGCGAGAGAGTTCTTGCGGAAGCCTTTTCAAGAAATCACGAAAAGTGCACCCGCAATCCGCAATCCGCAAGTTGCGGAAAGGAGCGTTGCGGAAGGTGACTGCGGAAAGAACATTGCGGAAGGACACCGAAATTGTGGAAAGAAGACGTTTCCGCAAGGCTGTTGCGGAAAGTTAATTTTGACTGTCAAAGCATTGCGGGAAGCCCATTTTGAAGGTAAGGACTGCAATTGAGAAGAACCCAGCTGGTTGTTAGCTAAGTTTAGTGGTTCGATTTCAGAAAATCACAATACTTCCTGGGAAGCGGGTTGGATTAGCTTTTATCATTCCCACCTGCATCAATTCGTATCATCACTATCACTTCAAGCCCACCCATTGAATTAATAATGAAGGTTTTTATGATAAAAACATGTTTACTGGTTTTAAAAAATTCCTAACTTTTGAAGAGACATTTACCTATTCAAAATTTTCCAAACTAACACAAACACCGTGACGAATACCACGTGAATTCCACCCAAAGGGAATACAAAAGTTAAAAAAAATCAGCAGCCCATTCAAAATTGGCACTCGTGGCTCAAGGCTTAGTTTTGCTTTTTGGAATGTTTTTGATAATATCATCTTCCATTAAGTATAAAAAAATTAAAAAATTGATCATGAAATTACGTTGATTATTGTGAAAATGTTGTCTTTGTTTCTTACTAAAGATAGAATAATGGTTAATTCCTGATTTTTTTAACATAATATTTTTGGGTAGCTTAAAAAATAATAAATTATAAGAAAATAAAAATAGGAATTTTAAAATTTAGAGGAAAAAATTGAGATATATATATTTTAAATGACTATATACTTATCAATATATAAATAATTTTTAAATTTAATAAAACTTGGGATATTATCTTATCATAATACATTTTGATGTTAAAACATTTAAACAATAAAAATAAAAATGGTTAACTATTTAAGATATGATTATAATACATTTTAATGTTAAAACATTTAAACAATAAAAATGGTTAACTATTTAAGATATGATTATATGTATTACTTTTACTAAGGCAAGTACATGGATTATAAAAAAAAATGTATTTAATTCTAACGTTTGAAAAGTACATTTAAATGATTGAACACTATCTCATTATAGGTTGAATTCATCCTCTATTCACCATAGCTCGTTCAAATGATCATCCTAATTTTCAACAAATGATTTGCAAAGGACAAGGGTTGATTATGCTAGCCTTCCAAGTGTATTTGGTTTCAAATGAAGTTATAATCTCTCATTGATAATTGTCTTAACTCATCTTAACGACTCTTGTTGTTAAGCTTATTTTGCATAAATGTACAGTCTAATTGCTATATATAAAGAAAACAAGGTGGATTGCTAAGCAGCAAGTCCCTGCCATAATTTTTTTGTATTCAAAGTTTTTGTAGAAGATACAACTAAGAGAAAGATCCCAACGACGTGGTCATAAAGATGGGAGCTCTAACAGGAATCAAGGTTGATTATGTTAAGGCCTATGTAGATGTAAGCGGGGGTGAGCTTTGGATCGACGGAGTTTATAAACTGAATTCACCATCTTCGATATGCCTGTTACAGCTCGGCAGGATACAAAATTACAGCGGACATATGGCGGTCAAGATTGCCAAAATCACCGACAACAAGATGGGTGTTATAGGAATCGATACGTCCATCGAAGGACAGGCATTGAGGGTAGGAATTGATACATCGCTTTATGATGAGCATGATTGAGAGTTAATTTATGATAATTACGATTCAGTTATAGATAATTGTGATTCCATTAGATATAATTCAGTGGCAATTCCATTAGATAATAATTTTTATAACTTAGCTTCTTAGCTTCGCAAGATAGTTATTAAGTCAAACCCAACAAGAAATGTTGTCAAAACTTAGCTTCTTAGATTCGCAAGACCACCACTACTACCTACACCAGCAACATCAAATCCAATAGCAGCAAGGGTTGCACCAAAACTACCAGCACCAAAGCGAGTTGTTTCATATCCTACAAAAGCAATGGATTTTGATCCTGTAAAAACCCAACCACACTACAAGAACTATATTACAAAAGGCATAGCTATAGTTGTACCATAAATACATTAAAAACAATTGATTTTCAAATTAATATTGTGAATGTTTCAGAAAATGATAGAGTGTTCGGACTTCTCTTTGATAGTCTAATAAATACATAGAATCATTTAGGTTTAACTTGATATATATATATATATATAAATACATATAATTTAAAAACTAATTCATGTAGATCTAATATCTAATAATAAATAGAAAAAACCTAATAAATGTAAGGATGAATTTGTAAAAATGAGTATATTTAAATACTTTTTATGTATTAGATCTAAAAAGGAAAAGTAATACGTAAATTTTTATGTATTAATTCTAAAAAGGAAAAGTAATATGTGAATTTGCATGTGGTTCATACTCCAATGGGACCCTTTCGTGCAGGGGTTAGTGAATAGCCCAGGTCAACATTTATTGTCACAAGTGTTAGTAGCTGGGCGAGATTACATGTTGATATAAAAAATCTTTACACATGCAAATGTCTCGGATGTGGCTGAATGTCCATTAGGATGACTTCCATCATTCTTTGTACATTTGCAAAGCTTATCCTTTGAAGAATAGGAGATCAATGGTTCAAATATGTGGTGGAAGTCCTACATGATATGGTGGCACCCTCTTTCGTGATACAATGACTACAAATGGATTAGCATTGTATGGATGAAAAGTGTGGCTAGAAAGAGACTCAAATTGGATCTCATTTAGTTTGTAATGGCGATAGCTCTATAGAAACTAGAAATTGCTTACCTTCACAAAGCTCATGAAGATTGCTATGAGGGAAGATCCTTCAGATGCAACGAAAACCAATGGCCTATATGTAGGATTTATACAAACTATAAACATTTGAGTGATTTCCAACTGCCCAAAATCGTTGTAGTTGTATTTGTAATTCCATTTCTATCAAACATCCAACACATAAGTTATTTTCTATGTTTGTTAATGGTGCGAAGCAGTCTTCTTTTAGACTGAATAGGTTTTAGGCATCTAGGGTTTCAACCGGTAGTAAAGTAATCTTCAAATAATAAAAAAGGATTTTTACTTAACTCCAGGTCAAATCTTCTGCTTGGGTTGAGCCATTGGGATTTCGGAGTAGACCCTTATTGAGCCTGACAACGAGGATGTAAAAATCACTAGGTTAGACAGTCTGCTTGCTTCTCCAGGTATGCGATTTTTCCTTTAGCTGTAATTTGTTGTGTATGCCTCCATAAAAGAAAAATCACTGTCATATGACATATTTCGTTAATTCAGATACATATTTTTTCAATTCAACTGACATATGTTTTCAATCATTCAGTGACCTTTTTATATGTGAAGCAAAGAAAAACAGGCTCAATAATGATTAATTTTTTCAATAGCATTTTCATACTTCCATGCTTGGATTTTTTTTTTTACCCCATTGCAATTATTGACTCTGAAAACATAAAGTAGACTCTTCCAGTATTCCAAGACTTCATGTGGTTGTACCATGTAATTTAGCTATGGTGAAAAATTGGTCGATACTTCAAAATTATTAGAAAGAAAAAGATACTAGCATTGTAGATGTCATCGAAATTGGTACAATCCACTGACCTGTCCACAATGTTGGGTTGCCATTTGTAGTCTACCATGTCAAGACACTGAGCACAATGCAAGTTGTAAGTGTGAATGCAAATGGAAAACAAAGCCCCTTAGCTAGTAACAATTTTAATATGATAAATGCAGATAGAAGGAATCGCCCCATAGCTAATACCAATTTCAACATGATAAGATTAAGAAAACTCTTTTGTAAAATTGAAAGCCAACTAGTAAAGTAATAGGCATATTATTCATAGTTGGAATAGACCACGAGGAAAGTAAAACAAAGGATCTGAAATCAAACATAGGGCTAGTCAGGTAAATTTTGAAAATGAATGGACAAAGGAGGGAATAGGTGACTGGTGTGTGTACCATTAATACCTCGCGTCCCTTACGAACCTGCTAAAATTTCGAGAGCTATCTGGACAAAAGATCTGAGAATGTGTTTGTGTTGATTCCTGTACCTATATTGTTGTCTTTTCTCTCTTTGTTCCTACTTTTGTATCTACTTCTGTTTATGGCTTTTATGTTGTTGAATCAACTTAGCTGGATCAACAAAAATGTTTGGTATGTTGTTACGCAGGAAAAGGTTTTCTTCCGCGGGAGGAGCTATGCAAATGGACTAGAGCTATGACATGATTCCAGTGGTTGATTCAAAGAAAAATCTAGGTAAATAACATTGGAATCTATCAGCAAGGTTCTTCAGCTCCAACTGGTCACATCCTCCTACGCAGTTAGCTCCTCCCTCTTTGGCAATGCCCCAAATGCCTCACCAATTCACAATAACATTTAGGAACCTTGGGGCTACACCAGATATACTACAAACATAAAAGATGATTGCATGAAGAACACGATCTATAGAGCAGGGATAAGTCCATCGCCATATTCAACTCTCTTTTGCTATGAGGGAAACGTTATGCTCTCATCTCTTGCCAAACCGACATTCGAGTGGAGCTAAGCGAAGAACATGAGCTATGGTGAACACGAGTTATGATGGACGGACGTGGTGGACATGGTGTAGATCAACTGTGACACTGCAACGATTAAAATATATACAAGTGCCGAGCCTGCCAACAACCACAACAACGAATCTCTGTGGAGAAATGTAAAACTTTTATGGAAAATTTAGTGTTAGAGAAGTAATGTTAAACCCGCCTTAACATTAATTCACGTCTTTATATTTTTCACATTTTGGATGAAAAAGACTACAATAAATTTATGTGGAATCGGCCCTCGCCTCATTATGAGGCCACATAAGAGGTCCAATACACTCATTGGTGGACAAAACGGTACCGCAGATACCACTAGCTGAGCAAAGGTGTTGCAAAAAAATTAGGTTATAATGTTTTGAATAACGGGTCAGTTTAATTGAAAAGGAGGCAAAGTCGTTAATAAATTCCCTACTTGCTTCTAGATCATAAGATGATTTACTTCTTTGTTTTTTATTGTCCTTATTTTCATGCTTTTATATCTCTATTTTTAATATTTCATTTGTAAGTTGTAATTATAACATTATATCACTAGATTCTACTTTAAATATATAAGGTAATCATGCAAACAATAAATAGGAAAGGCTAGGAAAAAGCACAAATCACAAATCACACTTTTACCACTAAGCTATACCCGCCACAATCTAATTGTAACATACGAATCGATCTTTTATCCAACCAATAGGAAGTACTTTTTTCTATGTTTTTTTTTTGTTTATTTTCTCAGTCAGGTTCCTATAACCCACAGTCACTGCAACCCATATGAATACATACAATATATAGAGACATCACAATATCTGACAGCTATAGTTGTGCATCCTTTCACCCAACGCATACCAATGCTTAGAAAAAAAAAATTTCCTTTAATTTTATTATTATTTCTCGCTTTATACATTAAATAATAATCAAATACAAAAAAATTTATTTCAAAAAGGAAGAAAACCAATAAGAATATTTTTAATAGTTTTGGCCATACTAATGACAAATTCCAGGGAACTTTCATATCATAATGATTGGTAGCCCCGATCGTCTAGTGGACCAAGACATCTCTCTTTGAAGGAGGCAATGACGATTCGACTTCCCCTAGGGGTACCATGAAATAGGATATCCATTCGTTTGGTATCTTAACCTAAAGACTTTCAATTAATTTCTTGTTCCTGGGTTAATGCCCAAGTGGTTAATGGGGATGGACTATAAATCCATTGGTAATATGCCTACGCTAGTTCAAATCCAGCTCGACCCAACCAATATCATCAATACTAATCTATTGGTATGGTTATATTCATGCCAATCATGGATGAAAATATAATTGGTTATTGAACCCCGATATCTATATCTATTCATATCATATAGATATGTGCCAAATTCCATATGAATTGATACTTTGAAAGATGAAAGAGAAGGATAAGATATTTAATCGACCTAGCGCTCACGTAATCTATACGATCTATCTAGCACCTACCATAGAATAAATATGATCCAATAGTAGGTGAACTATACTGTATTGGGATTGTAGTTCAATTGGTTAGAGTACCGCCCTGTCAAGAAGTAAGTTGCGGGTTCGAGCCTCGTCAGTCCCGATCCAATAAGTTATTCCATTAAGCTCTGAATCCCCGTAGAAGAGTGAAAAAGAGAATAGGGTTGAATAAATATACTAGATATTTAGTATCTCTATCCATTAGATACATTAACCAGATCGATAATTCAGTTTTAAAAAGACCCTTCTTTCGGGGATAAAATCTAATCATCATTGTGAATCTGCAATAAATATTCTTCCCTCCCCGAAGAATCAAATTTTTCTTATAAAAAAACGTGGGAAGATAAATAGATTTTAGGGTTACACAGAGGTACTCCTCCTAAGTCGAAATCCCACGGAGATCCCTGCAGATAATTCTTAATGATTGAAAGTAGATCTTCCTTCTGTTCTTCTCCATGAATATTGATTTCATTCTAATACTTATTTTTCACGATCGATAGCCAGTGGATTTCTAGACACTCTATTGTATTTCCAAGAATGATCATGTCAGGATCTGGATAGAATAGTCCTTCTCTCTCATTCCAGGGTCATGAGTGGGCTTCTGGATAAATTTGATATGGGATACTTCTATATCATCACCGGACCAGATAGGTTAAAGGTTCCATCCAAGCCTTGTAAATCCAAGCGAAATACCTCTCATGTTTGACGAACATCTTCTAGAGTAGCAGAAGGTTCTTATTCGTACAAATCCTATTCTTTCAAAATGATACAGACATGTGTTGATCTAATAAATGTAAAGATGAATTTGTAAAAATGAGTATATTTAAATACTTTTTATGTATTAATTCTAAAAAGGAAAAGTAATACGTAAATTTTTATCTATTAATTCTAAAAAGGAAAAGTAATATGTGAATTTTCATGTGGTTCATACTCCAATGGGACCCTTTCGTGCAGGTGTTAGTGAATGGCCCAGGTCAACATTTATTGTCACGAGTGTTAGTAGCTGGGCAAGATTACATGTTGATATCAAAAATGTTTACACATGCAAATGTCTCGGATGTGGATGAATGTCCATTAGGATGACTTCCATCATTCTTCGTACATTTGCAAAGCTTATCCTTTGAAGAATAGGAGATCAATGGTTCAAATATGTGGTGGAAGTCCTACATGATATGGTGGCACCCTCTTTCGTGATACAATGACTACAAATGGATTAGCATTGTATGGATGAAAAGTGTGGCTAGAAAGAGACTCAAATTGGATCTCATTTAGTTTGTAATGGCGATAGCTCTATAGAAACTAGAAACTGCTTACCTTCACAAAGCTCATGAAGATTGCTTTGAGGGAAGATCCTTTAGATGCAACGAAAACCAATGGCCTATATGTAGGATTTATACAAACTATAAACATTTGAGTGATTGCCTGCTACCCAAAATCGTTGTAGTTGTATTTGTAATTCCATTTCTATCAAACATCCAACACATGAGTTATTTTCTATGTTTGTTAATGGTGCGAAGCAGTCTTCTTTTAGACTGAATGGGTTTTAGACATTTAGGGTTTCAACCGGTAGTAATGTAATCTTCAAATAAAAAAAAGGATTTTTACTTAATTCCAGGTCAAAAAGAGCTTTGGGTCTGTTTCAAGTGAAATCTTCTACTTGGGTCGAGCCATTGGGATTTCGGAGTAGAACCTTATTGAGCCTGACAACGAGGATGGAAAAATCGCTAGGTTAGACAGTGTGCTTGCTTCTCCAGGTATGCGATTTTTCCTTTAGCTGTAATTTGTTGTGTATGCCTCCATAAAAGAAAAATCACTGTCATATGACATATTTTGTTAATTCAGATACATATTTTTTCAATTCAACTGACATATTTTTTCAATCATCCAGTGACCTTTTTATATGTGAAGCAAAGAAAAGCAGGCTCAATAATGATCAATTTTTTCGATAGCATTTTCATACTTCCATGCTTGGATTTTTTTTTTTTACCCCATTGCAATTACTGACTCTGAAAACATAAAGTAGACTCTTTCAGTATTCCAAGACTTCATGTGGTTGTACCATGTAATTTATCTATGGTGAAAAATTGGTCGATACTTCAAAACTATTAGAAAGAAAAAGATACTAGCATTGTAGATGTCACCGAAATTGGTACAATCCACTGACCTGTCCACAATGTTGGATTGCCATTTGTAGTCTACCATGTCAAGACACTGAGCACAATGCAAGTTGTAAGTGTGAATGCAAATGGGAAACAAAGCCCCATAGCCAGTAACAATTTTAATATGATAAATGCAGATAGAAGGAATCGCCCCATAGCTAATACCAATTTCAACATGATAAGATTAAGAAATCTCTTTTGTAAAATTGAAATCCAACTAGTAACGTAATAGGCATATTATTTGTAGTTG
The DNA here is from genome assembly GCA_027924585.1 of Larix kaempferi. Taxonomy (NCBI): domain Eukaryota; kingdom Viridiplantae; phylum Streptophyta; class Pinopsida; order Pinales; family Pinaceae; genus Larix; species Larix kaempferi. The sequence continues at coordinate 12,527,676 of BSBM01000248.1, forward strand.
GAACAGGCCAGGAGGAAAGTAAAACAAAGGATCCGAAATCAAACAGAGGGCCAGTCAGGTAAATTTTGAAAATGAATGGACAAAGGAGGGAATAGGTGACTGGTGTGTGTACCATTAATACCTCACGTCCCTTACGAACCTACTAAAATTTCGAGAGCTATCTGGATGAAAGATCTGAGAATGTGTTTGTGTTGCTTCCTGTATCTATATTGTTGTCTTTTCTCTCTTTGTTCCTACCTTTGTATCTACTTCTGTTTATGGCTTTTATGTTGTTGAATCAACTTAGTTGGTTCAATGAAAACGTTTGGTATGTTGTTACGCAGAAAAAGGTTTTCTTCCGCGAGAGGAGCTATGCAAATGGACTAGAGCTATGACATGATTCCAGTGGTTGATTCAAAGAAAAATCCAGGAACATAACATTGGAATCTATCAGCAAGGTTCTTCAACTCCAACTGGTCACATCCTCCTACGTAGTTAGCTCCTCCCTCTTTGGCGATGCCCAAAATGTCTCACCAATTCACAATGACATCTAGGAACCTTGGGGCTACACTAGATGTACTACAAACATAAAAGATGATTGCATGAAGAACACGATCTATAGAGCAGGGATAATTCCATCGCCATATTCAACTCTCTTTTGCTATGAGGGAAACATTCTGCTCTCATCTCTTTCCAAACCGACATTCGAGTGGAGCTGAGCGAAGAACACGAGCGATGGTGAACACGAGTTATGATGGACGGACGTGGTGGACATGGTGCAGATCAACTATGACACTGCAACGATTAAAATATATACAAGTGTCGAGCCTTCCAACAACCACAACAACGAATCTCTGTGGAGAAATGTAAAACTTTTATGGAAAATTTAGTGCTAGAGAAGCAATGTTAAACCTGCCTTAACATTAATTCACGTCTTTAAATTTTTCACATTTTGGATGAAAAAGACTACAGTAAATTTATGTGGAATCGGCCCTCGAATCATTATGAGGCCACATAAGAGGTCCAATACACTCATTGGTGGACAAAACGGTACCGCAGATACCACTGGATGAGCAAAAGTGTTGCAAAAAAATTAGGTTATAAGGTTTTGAATAGTGGGTCAGTTTAATTGAAAAGGAGGCAAAGTCGTTAATAAAGTCCCTACTTGCTTCTAATAGATAAGATGATTTACTTCTTTGTTTTTTATTGTCCTTATTTTCATGCTTTTATATCTCTATTTTTAATATTTCATTTGTAAGTTGTAATTATAACATCATATCACTGGATTCTACTTTAAATATATAAGGTAATCACGCAAACAATAAATAGGAAAGGCTAGGGAAAAGCACAAGCCAAAGTAAGTAGAACAAGATTGCGTTGCAACGCATACCTGCCGTGGCTGAAAACTTGTCATGAGCAAGGGTTAAATAAGGAATGCTGCATCAAAACGTGGCAGTGGAGTGCATGCAATGTGATAAAGCACACTGCATCCTGTCATTATTTGTACTTATTAGTTAATAGTTGCTGATACTAATTCAAAAATCAAAACTCATCTCAGTCTTAGACGTAAGCAACATAAGTGGCATAAAAAATATTTGACCACATACCCGAGGGTTGATCCATCAATATGGGTGGGGCGAGGCTCGCGCATCCATTCGGCATACATGCTCACTCTACTGCCATTGAAGACGCCCAGCAAAAGGCTGGTAGTTGGTGAAAAACACCGCGATTTTGTTGAAGAAAACCGCAATTTTGCTGAAGGTGGTACTAACTCTGCATAAATCTACCTGCATGGGGCATGCCCTTGCAAACACAGAGCTAAATGGTGACCTATTGCAGGATGTGGAAGGGAAATGATTGAAGGCATGGCCAGACAGTAAAACCTCCACGCAAAGAGAGAGGGTCAATTAGTGGCCTGTAGCTATAGCAAGTGGAAACAAGCAGATCAAACACAACACACTGTGTGGATGAAGGAATGGTTAGCAAGCATAACCGCACAATAGGTGGCAGTGAAAAAAAATGGCAATCATAACACACTCACAGGCTCAACCACATGCATATAAATGCATCCGCTAGAGAACACACAGGCCACCGGTGTCAGGAAGATGATAGCTTCCAGGAGGAGAAAAATAATGAAAAAAATGCAGAATTAGTTGAATTCAAAGTATATTAGAAATTGAAGATCATATTCAAAGTAGCTGAATCAAAATGCGCAAAGAAGTATGTAAGTAATGCCTTCAAAAACATATTAGCATAGTCTGTAACAAAGTGAATTATACCTATCTAAAAGCATATAGTTTAAGCAGCGCGGTCGGTTTCAAGGGAAAATAATACCAGGTAGTCCCTTTTGAAGGAAAATTCGTGGCGATGCTCGTGAATGCTTCCACGAGGGGTTCACTAGAAAGGAAATATCATATCACGTCCATTCATATTGGGGGTTTGAATACTCTTAAAAACCTCAAAAATATATTTCCCTGTATTAGGGGTCAAGGGGGGTTTTTAATTTGACATAGTAATACAAATATTGGGGGTTATTGTATTTGGGTGGGCTGAGGAATAATCTCCAAATCATGGGATGGATTCATACCTACAACTCATGGGTTCAATTCATACCCAACTAAAACTTAAAGACCCTCCATTTTTATTTGATATTGCTTATGATCCTAAGTTTTTCATAAATATGATAATAGTGTACCAATGATAATATCAATGGAAGTCTCTTTGGATTACTAACCTTGAGCAATACTCATTTAATAGCTTATTTAGGCTTGGTTTGAATTGATGTTATATTGTTTTTCATCTTTAAGTTAAGAGATGTAGCTAATTGGGATTTCCGGAGATGAAGAATTGTACTTTATTTTTTGTAGGCATTCGAGTATAAGATCTAACTCTTCATTTTTTAAGTTGGGTTTTAGGTGGGTATTGAGATTCAATCAAACCTTGCTTCATGAAAACCTAGAAACGTGAGATCAATATTTCTTGGCTCACTAGAACCAAGAAAAGTTAGATCAATATTTCTTGACTAATTATTTCTTTCAACTTTTTGTTTTCTTCTTTAACATTTTCACAATGCTAGTTAGGAATAGTTGTTAGATTGAGTTATATTTGGCACATTCATAATTGTAATTTCAATTATTTTATGCAATGTATCCATCTTAATATTGTATTGGAATTGACATGAACATAATTGAAAATATAAATCCTTATTTACATACCCTATGTTTTATCAGTACCATGAAATGGTATCATATAATTCTCACCATCTGTGTATCTTTATAACTATTGCATGCTTGAAACCTAATAATGGAGATTTTCCCGTCTCTTGTAAAAAAAAAACTAGATATAACCGAAGAAAAGGTAACTAAATGTTGTTAATTCCCTTGATTGCAAGAATAAATGTAGAGGAAGTGGGGGAAATTCATTTCATCTTGTGAATGACCCAAATACAAGCTATGCACATGATCATATGGCGTTATTGGAAAGTAAGAGGAATTTTGTTGTGTTCATTTGGGTTCAAACATCAACTATGTTTATTTTGATAGGAAGGTAGGGGAGTCCATCCAAGAAAGGGTTTCAATTTTGAATTTTTATGGAGTTTAATTTATTAAGATTATAGAAAACATGAGCTCTCTATTGCTATACTTATATTTACATGATATAAAATTGGTAGATTGGAAGACTGTGGTGTGAAACATATGCAATTTTCATATTTTCTAAGCATTACACTAATTATTGGATGACTAGCCTTTTATATTCTTTGTTACGTTGATCTCCTGACTCGGTTTCCTTTTACACATTTTCCCTTCCCAGTACTATTTCATTGGGTCATCCACTATCCAACGCTACAAATTGATCAGTCACCCATGCAATCCTGGTGGGATCACTATTAGCATTATAATATTATTTTAATTAGTATCATGTTTGCTTATACTAAGATGTGTTAGGGATCCTGTTTGTTACAACTTGATAATATGATATAATGGGGATATTAAAAATGGGTTGATAAAAATGGATACATACAATATCTGGTGAAACTAGGCATTTTCTTAATTGGAAAGGCATATTGGGAGGGGGGTTCAACAACAAAATTTTAGGAGGAATTTTCCAATATTTAGTAAAATTAGGGATATTCTTTAATATCATGTGAACGATCGTGCTATGTAACAAGTTTACCGAGTGAACCCCCCGTGAATGCTTCCCTCCTGGTATTGGAAAATTAAGGTTGAGGTTCGTGAATGCTTCCCTACTTCTCTTGATTGCAGTAGCTTCTTGTCTTGGTTGCAGCTTCTTGTCTTTGTTCCAGCGGCTGGCTATCTTTGCCTCCAGCTACGTTTATTTTAGTCCAAATATGCATCAACCAAATCCCTTGCCTTTCAATTCCCCTCTCTGACAGATTTATTAAGGAGCAGATTGAATATGCGGGTAAGCTTTCCTTGCCTAGCTGCCATAAGCAATCATGCCGAAGTAAAATATTGATGTAAGATTAACAGTCTACCAAAGATGATGGCAAGCATACCATAATGACATGGATTTTTGAGTGACCTCGTCGATATGGAAAAGAATAAGCCGTAGTATACAAAATTGTTGAAAGGTAAGAACAACAAAATCCTATCCATGCCAGTGTGAATTCACTAAGCTGGAACGAAGTGAATCTGATATACTCTAGTCGCCGACAGGTAGAGTTAGGGATACATTGGAATATATGATGCTCTGTCACAAGACAACAAAAATTTCATGGAATGCTTACTCTGCTACTATCGGATAAACTACTGAAAGTTGCCCCTTCAACGTGTGCTTAAACTCACCCTTTAGCATAGTTCGATTTGAGAGAGGTTCGGCTAATCAAATAAATATATTTCGAACAACTATTATTTAAGGGTAATGATATATATATATACAATATTTCCAGCATCGAAACCATAAGACTGCATTACCGTATGAATAAGAATGCATCACCGTGGAAACGAGAACACTAACCTGAAACATAACCCTCTCATGGAGACTAGCATACACTGAGATCTCACGGTATTTAGGTGGAGCTCACAACAAGTATGAGGGTATGAGGCACTCTTGAACTAAAAAATACCAGTGGCCTATCCAAGCCATCAGGTTTACATTTATAGATGCCAGCCTCCGGAGCATTTATAATTCTTTCTGCCTTTAATTTACAATGGGATGTTCATAAACAACTGTTGCCAGTAGTTTTGCTGCTAGTGTAGCTACTGCTGTCTATGCTATGTTGATCGCAAAGGAAGTGATCACTAAGAGGCAGTAGCGGTGAGCACGAAGAGGCGGCGGCGGTGGCGGTGGCACATTCGGAGGCGTCTAACAAACATTATGTTGAATTAAATATCGATTAAATGTCAATTTAATGCCCTCTCGAGAAACAAAGTATTTCGCCGTCACCTAGGAAATAACACTCCGAATTGAATGGCCAATGACATACCAGATAAATGAGTTAAAATGAATTAAAATAAATGAGAAAAATAAAAAAATTGCATCCCTAATGTGAGAGTTAAGGAAAATTGAGATAAATTTGCAGTAAACACACTAACTAATAGTGGTTGACCGCAAATCGATTACAGTATATACTACTGCCTCATGGCAGGTATAATAAAGCTCCCATCCAAAAAAAGAATAAAGCTCCCATCCAAAAATTAGGTTGCAATGATATATGATGCATTGATTTAAAGTGCCTCTCGTGAGAGAACTTGTTGAAATCATATTGATGATCCAAAAAATGCTTGTTGAAGCACGACTATGATTACGTTTCCAAGGTTATCTTTATTAAAATACACACTTTCAAAATGATTATAATTTAACCTTGTTGAATTTTTCCATAGAAAAATTAAACTTACTATTAATACTATGAAATAGTAAATGAGTCCAATTGTCACAAGCGTACAGAGGGTATTACCCTATCTAGAAATCATCTAGAGTTAACAGCCACATGGACACCAAAACCATGTCCAAATAAAGGTGTCAAATATGAGCCAATCTATGGCCAAGATATCAGTTCATCAAGTCACATTATATCCAAGGAACAACAGGGGTAACTCCTTGTAAAATGCTGTCATGTCCCAAATTTGGTATTGGGTCACAATGGCCTAATCACATTGGCCCTATTTATTAGAGTTTGTCAAATTGATGCTAAAGGTCAAATAATTGCCAAGGAGGAAAATTACTAGTTTCCTAGGTTTGGGGTGGAAGCTTTGGGATTTGGAATAATGGGGATAATAAATGATGTTTAGACATTAGAAGGGTTCAAGTATTTAATAAATAAAGTGAATAAAGAAATTCAAGAGAAATCCTAGGTGACATATGGTTTTGGAGACATATGGAGGATGTGGGACCCACACTAGCTTGATTTTTCATAATACATGGTATCTCTCTTTTTCAAATTCGAATTAATGTGAATGTGAACACTCTTGGGTGAGTTGGTAAGTTATAACACATGTCATTGAGCATATTAGGTCGAATTGGGAAGGATTGGTAACATCCATGGAAGATAAAGAGTCAAAGTGGAAGTTTGTGGACACTTGGGTTAGATTCCCTAGCCCCTATGACACCAATGATGGAGCATCTATGACAACTATGACAAATTGTAGACCTGACCTCTGACATCTGACCACTATGACATGTCAGCCCCAAAAATAGGCTCAAGGAAGGCGAATTTGGGAGTTGGAGAATCCAAATAGACTCAAAATCGAATTTGGGAGAAGATGGAAGGTTGGAACTAGGAGACAAGTGGCAAATGTGGAATATTTCCTACATGGAAATCTATTGAATCTATTGAGAGGATTTCGACCCTTAGAAGGATAATGTTGGTTATAAAATGTAGAAATGAAGTATGAGAATTGCTTTTGATCATTTGTAGAATTTGCAATTGCAATTGTGAAGAGGGAGAGCTAGTGGATGACTAGTTTCTTGCCTTAGCCAATTTCGAGGGTGAAAGATTCCCATCCAAGCTGGCAATTGGAAAGGCCATTCAGACCTTTCATTTGGAGCTTTAATGGAGTCTTTATTTGCAGGTTTAAGCTACAGGGCATCTCATGGTTTCTTCTATTGCAGCTCGCTCCTTCAACCATTTCCAGTTTTGATGGCATATTCTTGATCCTTGAGGGAGGGCGTTTTTGGTGAGCTATTGTACTCTTTGGGGGAGCTTCTAATGCCCCATTTAATTTTTAATATGAATTAAACACTCTGTTATTCATCTCCAAAAAGTTTCAGGTCGAAATTCCAAGTAGAAATGTATAAATCTCATTTTTAATGGAAGAACAATGCCATTTCCCCACTACCTTGTTGTGAGCCAATGTATTGATGATGATTTCAAATGAATGGATGATTCTATGATATATTTGTGATAAATATACTTCCATGGATATCTTATATAAGTTTCATGTACTGCACTTGAGCATTTGAAGCATTTTTACTCAGTTTAATTGCATTGGGAGAAGAAATAGTGCCATTTCCCCAAGGGTCGAATTGGGGATTTTTGCAGTTGAATGGGAGAGGGTGAGAACAGTTGTAATAAACCATTAATGGTGCATATGAGACCTTAATAACATACTTAACACATTACATACCTCTGTTCATAAATTTGAGTGGGTTTGGAGGCATTTGGGAAGCCATTTTCAGTACTTACCTTAGGGGGATTTGAACCCCAAATTACTAGTAAAATTGCATGCTTGGTCCAGAATCTTAAGAGAGTTTGCAGAGGTCTTTTGGTGGCCATATTTTATCCCTAAACATCATATTCAATTCCTAATATCATTCATAAACCTTCCTTGAATATTTGAAGGCATTTGGAGTCAATTTGAGACCGAGAGACCAATACTAGTCAAAGGGAAATCACTAGTAAAGTTACCTACATTGACCAGAATTTAAAGAGTATTTGCAGAAGTGATTTAAAGGTACAAAGGCATCCATGAAACACATATTTATGTTCTAATATCATTCATATACCTTCTCAGAAGATTTGGGATCATTTGGGGCAAATTTGGGACCTAGAGATCGAAACTAGTCCAAGGTCGAACTAGGGAAAAAAAGTGGAAAATTGCAATTTTAATAAAATTCCTAATAAGGGACATTACAAATGCATCACAAATAAATCCACATATTACATGAATAATAACCAAAAACAAAATGTCATAATAGATAAAACCAACCGAAAACAATGGCCCACATAAAATCTGAAGACGAAATCTAGAGATAGCGTTCCGTCCGAGCATACTCAGCAGCATGAGGGCCGAGATCATAAGCATCCATACTATCCAAAATACCGGCTAAACAGAAAATATAATTATAGCCGCAAAAAAGGTAATATCAGGATGACCAACGAGTAGTTGGTGACTGCAAGTTTTTTAAGGACCTGCACATATTATACAGTTGCAAAATACATAAGTCAATACCGCAAAATTCATAAAATATCAAAAATACCAGTCTAAACCAAAGACAATAGCATCAAGTCCAATGCAAGTCATAAGAACCATGGGAGAAGAGAAGGTCCTCCCGCCACTCCTCCCACAAAATGATCCTCGCCTGAGTGGTTAGTGCCAGCTTGGAGAGCAAATCAGCCTCAGTATTCACCTCTCTGAAAATATGGGAAAAATGAGTGTGATCAAATTCGAGAATTAACTTCCGAGCCGCATCCATCCAATGTGAAAGTAGCAGTACAATGAGAGGAGTGTTTCCATTTTCCCATGATATGATAGACAAAGAATCACCCAGTACCAAGAGTGAAGATATCTGCCTGGTACAAGCAAAATGTAGCAAAAGCCAAAGGGCACATAACTCACTACGAGTATTGGTGCCATTTCCCAAATTAAGCCGAATACGGAAAAAAAAAGAGGTGGAAAGATGTAATAGGGCACCAGCCCCACTCATGCCAAGCCCCCTGTCCACAGCCCCATCAAAGAACCCACAGGGGTACATCAAGATCGGAGGATCCAGATGTTGACTCAAGTTCAAATTTTTTCGGCCATCTCCATGTCCATGGAGCGAAGTATATTCCTTAAAAGCAGCAATAGTTCGACAACACAACCAATCCCTAAGAGGCACAGATTCTTCAAAGATTCGAGAATTGCGAGCCTTCCAAACTTCCTAGATCATGAAACAAGGGAGTTCAAACAACGAATTGGAGTGTCGGAACCATGAATCAAGACAGTCACTAAGGGTGGAAGATCTCCAGATGATCTGTATACCAGAGACCGATGCAATTTGTTTCCAAAGACCCTGTATGAAAGAGCAGGAGGAGAATAGGTGGTCAACTGTTTCCTCCTGTATGCAACATAGAGGACACCATCCAGGACCATTGAAACCTCGGTGACACAAATTGTGCCATGTAAGTATTTTATTGCAAAGTGCCAGCCAAATAAAACATTTGATTTTTAATGGAAGAGCCAGTTTCCATACAATATTATGCCACCAATTTGTCTCAAGTTGATTATCTGCAAATAAAGAAGCATACGCTAGTTTAGCATAAACTGAGCCATGAGCCACATCCCACGACCAAGCTAATCTATCCGGAGTCTCAGATAGTTGAATATTCGACTGGCATAGAGGTTTGATATAATCAGCCCATTCAACCCCCAAAATAACAATTAGTCCCAGTTGAGAAGCCGAGATCCACTTTGAACGCCCATCCTTATAGAGGCAAGTCGCATGTGCAAGTGAGCATAGCCCTTTTGCCCTGAGATGTGCCCTTAATTCTGGAGACAAGATGTATGCAATGGGTCCACCTAATATAGGATCAACTCCCAGTGTTATCTCACGACCATTACCAGTAATCCAAGATATCCATTGAGCTATAGCATTAAATGAACCCATTAATCCATTCCAAATTTTTGAGACACTGATAGTAGCCAGATGACCCTTTCGGAACCAATTTGCCACTGATAAATTTTTCAGGTACTTGGCTCTTATAATCTTCCCCCAATCATAAGAGTCAAAAAGTGCCCGCCATAAACTTTGTTGAATTTGTTTTGCTTTTCAAATTAAAAAAGTGAACTAGAAAGTGACTAAACCTCACAACTTTAGTGAATTTGTTCTGCTTTACAAAATTAAAAAATGAACGAGAAATTGACTCAATGTCACATCCAAAAATTAGGTCTCCCTATACCTAAATGACGTCCATGATTACTGTGGTTAATGTTATGCCGAATCTCAAATTAAATTATATATATATATATATATGTCTGGTTTTCAAATTATATATATATTTATAATAAGAACATTTTGAATTCAATACAAAAACCTACATAAGTTTTTTTTACCATTGTTAATATAATAATGTTTTGAGTACAAAAATATGAAGAAAAGTTTGTGCATAGAGGAATTTGAATTTTCCTATCCATGCATGATATATCGAAAGTTAAAATGGATTTCGATTGATGATAAAACCATATTAAATGAAATTATAAAAGAAGAGTTCATTGTCATAATTATAAAAAAAACATGTAAATTATAGAGTAAAAATAGACAAATTCCATAATATCTATATCAAATATTTAATTAGACATATCCATATATCCATGATATAACCTTACAAATTATCATATATTCAAATATATATATTTTTAATCAAAATGTAGATATGAGATTTTACCCTTACATATAATGATGATGATCATGATAGTTAACGTCCAGTGAGACCAACTTTGATCTATTAGACCTTAAGAAACTACTTTGTTTGTTGTAAAAAAATATTCCTATGCGCAAACAACTTAGAAATGAGCGTACCAAGATCACTGTAGTTTTGACAACTTAGAAGGTTAGATAGGTTAGTGTTATAATAAATATTGGGGAATTGTAATATGATGTGGTTGTATGCGAGCACTCTAAGAGGAAGTGATTTTTATCCTCAACTCTCTTGGTCTCACAAAGATGGCAATCCCTATCCTCCCAAGGCGTTTTAGGAATTGTCCAACGCCCTGTTTTACTACGAAGCTCATGGGAGTTTGTTCTTATTTTGGCTATGTTAGTTTTTTTGTTCAAGCTAGTTAAAATAGAAATATACTTTTGGTCTTCTAGATTAAGGTTGCTAACCTCCTTATAGTATCTTAGCTTTCTTTTAGCCTCTAAATCCTTTTCGGCACATAGTTTCTCTTTAAACTTAGATGTAATAGTGTTTTTAATGTTATCGATATTTTGCGAAGTTGCATTTTCGCTTATCCCCCAATGATTTAACCAAGCCATAGTATCTTTATGCCAACCTTTCTTGAGCCGCAGGTGGTCTTGACTGGAATTTAAGGCAATTTTAGGGAGTCTCTGGTATCCCATGTCATTTATCTTGCACTTGTACATCAAGTACCTTGTCATAGCGATGCTCTCTATGGTGGGGAGGCCTGCTTCTATAAGAAGATTATGGTAAGGGGTATTGCTTTTAATTATAAGGTTATACGTTATAAATCGCTTCTGGATTTGCTCGATCTTTCTCCAGGATTCTCTAGAGATGCTACACCCCCAAACTTCACAGCCATACAAGATAACAGGAGTGACGAGAGTTTCAAAGAGAATCTTCTTTTTATCCCACATCACAAGGTGAGCGGATTTATCCCACATCGATGTAAATGCCAAAAAGGGTAGGAGAGAGGGGGAAACCTTGCTTAACTCCAATATTGCAATTAATATCTTTCGACCATCCCTTAGTATTCTTGAATTTGGTGATGACAGTCTCGTACAATCTTATCGCCGCAACACTCAACTCGAGAGGAACCTTTAGCTCTTCTAACCTCTTCCAAAGGTTGTTTCTAGGAACCGTATCAAAAGCTTTCCTAAAGTTAATTAAAAATTAAAAATATCATTATATATTTCCTTAAGTTAATGATTATATATGTTAATTAAAAATAAATAAAAATATCATTTTGACATACAACCAATTAAAATTTAAATGTAAAATTAAAGATAATAATTAAATAAGAATGTCACATGAAATAAGCCCTATCTAAGTAACACAAATTTATAGTTAGTTAATTTTACTTATAATTTTTTTAAATAAAAAAATAATATTAGTTTGAAAGTTGATGTTAATATAATGGAAAAATAAAAAATATAATTTTAATAAAATTAAAACATAAAACAAATTATAATATAAAAAAGTTATTATTAAAATTTTAAATTTAATTTTATATTACACATAATTAAATAATAAATCATAAATTAAAAGTATTTTACTTTTATTAACAATCAAAATTAAATAAAATAATTATATTTATAAAATAATAATATATGTAAAATAAAAATCCAAAATAATACACAATATCATAATATAATAACATAACATGGAGGAAAACTGAAACATAAAATACAAAGTTCCATCCATCTCTATCTTGAAGATGCATACAATGGAGATTAACTAAAACGAGTCCAGGATTTATAAATGCTCCATCTCCTTCACAAGCTTTTATAAATAGTTGGTTCTCTGAAGTTGAGGCTGCCTTTTCATTAAATATATATTTTTTTTCACAGAAAAATGCAACTTACTATTAATATATGAAATAGTAAAATATGTCCAACTATCAGTCCATAACAAAGTCATACAAATCTGTTAGAAGTAGCCCCCGGGACATTCCGGTTACATCATCAAAATGTATCAAAAAAACGATCTGAAAATGACAAAATAAGGTACCACAATACCCTAAAATCTCCCATAAGACAAACAGCTATGCGTCCAGTAACATAACAGAAATCAAATACCACATCATCAAAAATACATAAGTCTCATAATAGATCCAATGTATAGATAACCACATATGCCAAACATCAAAGGCATCCCCAGCAGATATGTAGACGCCAAAAGTGGAGTGTAATACTGAGATTACATCCGATTAATGAAAACCGAACAACATCTGCAAGAGGCTGATATATAGGCCGCAAAAAATATGAGAGTATATAGAAATGTCCAACAAGAAATTGGACTCAGCAGTTTTTAAGTATCTGCACATAGAAACTGAAAGTCATATAAGTAATACATGCCGCATATAACCGGAATGGAAAACAAAAAAGAACGAACAAAAATGATAACAATCCTCATGTCCAATGTAACTGATGAGAACCATGTGAATAAAGCATATCATCCCGCCATTCCTGCCACATGATGACCCCCATCTGAGAGTTAAGAGCCCGCTTAGAGAGCATGTCCGCCTCCAGGTTCACCTCTCTAAAGATATGTTCAAAGTGAATGTGCTCAAATTCAAGAATGAGCTTTCTAGCCGCTTCCAACCAATGAGCGAGCAGAAGTACATTGAGGGGACAAGTACCCCTAGCCCAAGAGATAATAGTCTGCGAGTCGCCAAAAATAACAAGGGAAGAAATCTTCCTTTGGTAGGCGCAAAACAGTAAGAGCCAAAGTGCGCATATATCACTTCTAGTATTTGAGCCATTTCCCAGATTTAGCCAACAGTGAACAATGATAGTGTTGGAAATGTGAATTGTTGCACCCGCTCCCCCTAAACCATTCAGACACACAGCGGCCCTGTCAAAGAAACCACAAGGAAATACCAAGATTGGAGGAGCCAATCGGTTTTTCAATTTCCGAGTCATCATGCCAACACCTGCTCCAAAAGTAGATATATATTCCTTATGTGCAGCAATGGTCTTATAGCATAAAGCTGCAGAGAGGGGTTTCAAGTTTTCAAAAATGCGAGCATTGCGAGCTCTCCAAACCTCCCAGATCATAAAGTATGGTAGTTCAACACAATCAGTGGGGAGACGAGACCAAGCCTCTAGACAATCACATAATGTATGTTCTCCCCATCGGAAATGAACACCGGCTCTATAAGCAATTTGCTCCCAAAGATCCCTAATGAAAGGGCATGTCGAAAATAGGTGATCAACAGTCTCCTCCAAAGTGCAGCAAAGAGGACACCAACCCGGACCATTGAAGCCGCGACGACATAAGTTATCCCAAGTGAGAATCCTGTTAGACAACGCAAGCCAGATAAAACACTTTATCTTGAGAGGAATGACCAGCTTCCATATAGATTTTTCCCACCAGTGAACAACAGAAAATGATTCGGCAAACATTGCATCATATGCCAATTTTGCAGAAACCTTTCCACAAGACACATCCCACGACCAAGTCAATCTGTCAGTCGAATCAGATTAATCAGAAACCTTTTCATTAAATATAATTATAAAAACTATATTTATAATTAATATTTTGATTAACTGTGGTACCCTTCATAAAGTCAAAAGCATTCACACGTATATAAATTATAATTAATGTTTTGATTAACTGGGGCAATTGTTACCCTTAATAAAGTTGACTGCCTTCACATATATGAAAACTACAATTAATGTTTTGATTAAGTGGCTAAACGTTACCGTCAATGACATTAATTAATGTTTTGATTTACTGGTGAAATTGTTATCCTCAATATGAAAGTCCGAGCAACTTTATAATATACTTGCTCTTTGAAAAATGGAAAGAATATATATATATTTTATATTCATCCAATTGGATTCCAATGCAGTTTAAAAATAATAAAAATAATAATTATTATTATTATTATTATTTTAAATATTTTTTAAAATTTAATTATTTTAAATTTAATTAATTATTATTTTTATTCACCCACCAAGATTCCAATGCAATTTAAAAATAATAATAACTAAAATATATTTTATTATTTTTAATTTAATTTATTATTATTTTTTATTCATCCACCATGATTCCAATGCAATTTAAAAATAACACTAATCAAAATATATGATTATTATTTTAAATATTTTTAATTTAATTATTAGTTTTATAAATATGACAATATGTAATATTTTACTCTAAATACAATAAATAATCAAAATTTATATTCTTTTAAGAAAATTTGTATAGATATTAAAGACCATTTGGTACCAAACATATACATATAAATAATTTGTTTTTGATTAATATAAAATTAGAATTAGAGTTTCGTATTTATTATGTCCCTATGGTAGCAAAAGACATATAGTGAATGGGAAGGGAGGCGGTTTGGGTTCTGTACGTGTTTGATTTTTAGCTCTAGGCTAATGTTTTGCAATGTCGAATATATTTGGCATTAATTTGATTTTTATGATAATTGGAATTTTCTGAAGGATCATTGGGGGAGGCATTGCTATCGTCAGCTTTGGGATTTGGATCCCGAGCATCAACAATGTGATGACATAGGCCTTGTTCGGCTGGGGCATGGATGTTTTTGATCCAGGTGGATATCGGTGGCCACCCACTTTTCCAACTGGCTCAAAACAGTTTTCTAGCAATTTCGGTAATTTACTATTTTTAGCAGTTTTTTCGGGTCCTGAACTTTTGGGGCCGTTTTGAGGCCCTAAACGACCATTTTTGGTAATTTGGGAAACAATCCAACAATAATTGAAATCTATAAATCTCGGATAGACCTTTCCAACGGGCTACCGAGCGCCCCAAACGGAGATCGTATGCAAAAGTTATGACTGCGGGAAGTTGACTATTCAACTAACCACCTTGGGGCCACAAACTTTATGACGGCTCATCTTCTAGGGTTAGGTTTTTGAATGTTTGGGATTCTTTCCCTCATGCTTTTGATAACTAGGCCCTTTGGGCCTCTCTTTGTATTCATCATCTTGCGAATGAGCGCAGCCGTCACATCTCTTCTCAGAGATAAGCCGC
Source organism: Larix kaempferi (assembly GCA_027924585.1). Taxonomy (NCBI): domain Eukaryota; kingdom Viridiplantae; phylum Streptophyta; class Pinopsida; order Pinales; family Pinaceae; genus Larix; species Larix kaempferi. The sequence goes on from BSBM01000248.1 coordinate 12,543,280, forward strand.
CACCATTCCAACAAGTTTGTTTTCCACTGCATTTTACAGTTTTAGCTTATTCCCTTATTGAATAGAAAACCAGTTTTATTGTATCTCTGTTATTTTATGTTAAGCATCTGATAATAATATGTATTCATTTCGTTCTGCTCATAAAATCCGAATCAGTTTTAATGCATGGCCCTAATGAGATAGGATCCTCGGGTGTATGGAGTGTTCTCCTTGCCCGCCACATCGTCGAATGCAGTATGGTGTTTTAATGGACATAGGGTTCTCCCATTTGTAGACTGTTCTCCTTGCCCGAGGTGTGTGTTTAAACACAAGCAGGGTCCCATCCACATTGCCAAATGCAATATTTCTCTAGAGTCTTCTGGCTGTCCATCGATTGGTCATCTGCGACAAAAGGTGGTTCCTCTGCAGACTGTTTTCTTTCCTTGGTGGCATGGGCGTTTGGTAGATTCAAGTGGAGTTTGCTAGTTGCAGGTTCATTTTGTCGATGTTTGGTAAAGGTAAATTCCAGGTAGTCTTCATTCTTTTGTCTCTAGTGACTACGCATGTGTGTTATGGGCGTAGCAGAGGTAAGTTTAATGCCTTCATGTTTGTTTTTATTTATGGAAGGTCTGATAAGGGTATCAAATGAAGTTTGGTTTCCTGGATTGAAGTGAAACAATAGATTATCTGCAAAAAATAATATGAAAATAGTTTGTTGTTCAGTGTGTAGTGTGTTTTTGGGCATAATGATTTTTTTGCAGTTTTCATTTGGGGGTATGTTGGTGGTAGTCTCGGTGTAGTTGTCCTGGGATTATTTCAACGTCGCACCGGTGCTTGCGTATAGAATATACGCACTGGTGCTTATTTACAACATAAACGCACTAGGGTGATATTTTACATCATACGCATTGTCCATTTTTTAATATTTTTTAACTTTACCAGTGTTGTACATTTATTAGAGCGCATTGGTGCATTTCATCGTCAAATGCCCTAGTGCTTAGAAACTATCAAAATGACTCGGTGCATTTTAACACCTCAAATGCATTGTTGCGCTTAAACACAAAAAAACCGGTGGGCATAAGCTTTGATCGTTCTCAGTGCGCATAATCCATTGACATACACTAATGTGATACAGTGAAAAAAACGCATTGGACAATTTTTCTGGCGTGTGGACATTCTTATTTTTAAAATTTAACAATGCGTTTGATTTACATTGGAGTGTCGGGCTTGTCATTTACATAAACACACCGGTTCTTATTGTTCGTATATACGCACCGGTGCATAGTGTTCGTATAGGTGCACCTGTGCAACACATATTATTAAAAGCACCGCATATGATTCTTTGAACAATGGCTATTGACATTTCAGTCATATATATATATATATATATATATATATATATATATATATATACAGAGAGAGAGAGAGATTTTTTTTTTTTTAAATTCCATTATTCATCTGAAATTGAAAGATTTGTTTATAGTACCATTCATTTCAATTTTAATTAATGTGTTTGTTTGGATTAATTTCTTATATCATAGATGAAAGCATCTATTGTAATATTTAATCTTCCATACATTTAATTACCAATGTTCCATTTGACAATAACATTGTAGAATGCAATAAAATACAAAAGTTTATTTTATTATATATCAATAAGAGTGCCTTTGTCATACAAAATACGACAACATAGAGACAACAATAATCAAAATGTCAACATGCATGTAATTATTGTTACACTTATTGGTAACCTGTTGTTTTCAATTCAGACACTATGTCCAATAAATTATTATACAAAATGTCTGATTTTCACAAACAATTATTTCAAAATATATAACAAGCTACAACAACTTGCATTAACATCAAAATTAAATACGGATCATCATTCTTTGCTAAAACTGTTATTGGTGCTCGAGCCACTTGCATCAATTGGGTTATTTGGCTGAATGATTTGTTGATTGGCTTGATTGTTTTCCTCTTCTCCAACTTTCATCTGCAAACATAAAAATAAAGTGTATTGAGTGTATCTACATTGCTGGCGGGAATAATGAAAAATAAATAGATAGTATACATGAATGTAAATTGAAAAGCGGCGTACCATAGAAATAATTGACTCATGAATGATACACATTCTCTCAAAACCAAATCTCGTGTCTTCTATCAACAATTCTTCTGTTGGCTCCACTCCATACTTTGTTTCCTGCAAGTTTTATGCCCCATCACAAATCATAGATTTAATATAAATGATTTTTGTTGTTTTATTAATTATAAAATGAGAGAAGTGAAACAACATAGATACTTACAAAATCCACAATTAATTTTTGGTACTCCAACATATATTCATAACCCTTGCTTAACCTAATGTTAATCAATTATTCTGATGGTCCTCTTTGTACGTTAACACTTGTTTCAAGGCATCCAAGGATTGTTAGCGAAAGCAAAAAAAAAAAAAAAAATTACAAATCATAACCACTACGAAATCTTAATTTATTATAAGGAAATCACAAATACTCACAAACTTTGCTACCAACCCCTTTTTTCCTTGTCATCCTGTCTTTTGTGTTGACTGGGTTCCATTTTGTTTTGTTTTCCGACAAAACAATTGAAAATTAATATTTAATGTTGAATTAATTAATGAGATGTATAACATAATCCTAAAAATCAATGATTTCATACATTTGAAGCATGTTGTTGTTGAGATGGATCCTCTTGCGATGCAATTATGTCCATTTCCTTGACCATCTCCGTGTACACTTTTTTGGACATCCCTACTGGCACATTTCACATATCACCTCGTTCATCCTTTGGGATTTTCATAATCTAGTTCTTTAAAATGTAAAATAACATTAAACTATTTTTTTGTTGATATGAAAAATAAATATAGTAGAATTAAAATTATTGAATGAATGACGCTTTGTAGTAGTTATAGATACATATTCTACATAAACATGTTTAGGAATATTACTTTTTGAATTATTATTTTTTGTTGTTGTATTTTTTCGCTATTGCAAGTCTAACGAGTCTCATTGGCCATTGCTCTAGGAATGCCTCTTGTAGTTTACATATGATCTGATTCTTCGACTCATTTGATTGATTATTGTATTGTAAGTGAAACGTATGTATGTACATTCTTTCCACCATATCCCTCATAGTATTATAAAGGGCCTGCCCTCCTCTAAGGCACAAAAAGGTGAAGTATAGCAAATTTGCACATTCCCTTCCAAACCGTTCTTGTATGCATGAGAGGTTTTCCTTTGCAAAAAAATTTAAATACAGTTTTGTAGGAAAATATTATCGAGAATCGAGAATATCATTTTTTTTTGTATTATCAGTAATTTGATATTCATTTAGATTTGTTGATTAGAGTTTTTGAATTATTTATATTTTTGTTGTAAGCCTCAAAATTTCTTAATTTGATTTCTTTATATTTTCAAAAATCTTAAGGTTTCTTCTCAAATTTATTTATATTTTCATAAACCTTCGGTTTTTTGTCAAAGCATTTGAGTTATTTATATTTTCATAATCCTTTCGTTTACTGTTAATGGTTTGAGTTATTTATATTTTCATAAACCTTTGGTTTTTTGTAAAAGTATTTGAGTTATTTATATTTTCATAAACCTTTGGTTTCCGATTAATGGTTTGAGTTATGATTTAAGTTATTTATCTTTTCATAAACCTTTGGTTTTTGGTTAATGGTTTGAGTTATGATTTAATTTTTTATTTTGCACTTTTAGTTGTTCTCGTTGATTTTAAGAGAAAGCTTTAATTTACAAAATTTTAAATGATATGATTAGAACTTTAAAGGGTTAATTTAACAATTTAATGGGTTTTGTTGAATTTAAATGAAGTTAGAAGTGTGTTATAATATTTCTTTTCCAAGAAAAAAATGTTGTATTTTCTATTCATTAAAAAAGATAAATTATACATTCTTCAGGGAGGTTTCAAGCAATATCATCATAGATCAACACTCAAAAACATAGAGGTATGCTAAGATCTATTATAGAGTGTAATATTTGAATTAAACTACATTGTTTTCTTGGCTCTTTAGAGTCTTTACTAAATTAATAAATAGTTTTACATTTTCTTTTTGGGTCTTTAGAGTTTATGAGATTGGAAAGGCTTCTCTCGAGGTTAAACCAACTATATTCATATAGTTAGCGATATAATTTTGTATATTTCCGAGTCTTTACCAAAACATAGCCACTTGACTGACAGGACTTTGGCCTCATGGTGTCCTTCACATCATTTCTGAAGGCACCCTGATAAGGCGGGAAGCTGTTGCCTATAGCACTCATCTTGTGAGTAGTGGATACCTTTATGTTATTCTGCAGATTGGCATTATGAATCACAGTTTTAATGTTGGTCATGGCAGGAAAAATATACGATTTGTACTCTGTGCTGGGTAAAACCTCGTTTCCCACTTCAATGTATTTTATATTGGTGGTGGGATAATTTTTCATTAACCCAGTCGTTGGTTGAGTCCTGGTTGGAGGATATGGCCTGCAATTCGCCATTACTAACTCCCACGATTACATTGATCCCAGAATTTGTGAAAGCTTTCTGTGCATCTCTGTTTGCTTTTTAAATTAGTATTTTCCGATGTTTTTGTTCATAAAAGTTGCCACCTGTGAGGTTAAACCAACTATTTTCAAATAGTTACTAATATAATTTTGCATATTTCTGGATTTCAATTTGCATAATTTTGTTAAGTCACAATTAATATGAATTTTTATGAATTTTGATGTTTCTTGGCATAGAGAATTGAGATTTTATTTTACATTGGAAAATTCTTTTTTTTATCTCTCCGTGAATGGTATGCTTGTAACAATAGGGACAAAATTTATTTGATTCCTTCCTTCTGGTCAAGCGAGCAACTTTGTATCTCTGTTGGGTGGGAATAGATAAGAAAAAATAAAGCAAGCCAAGCCAAGCTGATAAGATCTCAAAGTTAAGTAAGTAAGTCGGCCTCGAAAGGAGTTCCCCATGTCGACACACTAGAGTGCCCAGCGCTCTCTTTTGCTTCTTTGAATGGTTCATGGAATGGTACCTCTCCCCCTCAGCTGTTGTGCCTTGCCTTGCAATCTTCCCACACACATAAAGAGGGATGAGCTACGCCTTTTATCGGCCTCTGGTTTCACTTTCCATAACAATATTATGTTTAAAAGAATATAGATGTTTTAATATCCATGGCCAATATTATGTTTAAAAGAATATAGATGTTTTAAGATCCATGGCGAGAAATGGGTTTAACTAAAATAGATAACATAGAAGACATTAAGGCGAAGTTATTAGAGTTGATAGTGTAGTTAATATATATTAGCATAACCCCTCTCTACCATAGGTGACTACAACTATGGATGGAGAACCATCCACAATTTAAGCTCCTGCAATACACGATGTTCTTTTATTGCACCCCAAGATGCAATTACTAGTTTAACTTTGTTGAATTTGTTTTGCTTTTCAAATTAAAAAAGTGAACTAGAAAGTGACTAAACCTCACAACTTTAGTGAATTTGTTTTGTTTTACAAAATTAAAAAGTGAACGAGAAACTGACTCAATGTCACATCTAAAAATTAGGTCGCCCTATACCTGAATGACGTCCATGATTACTGTGGTTAATGTTCTACCGAATCTCAAATTAAATTATATATATATATATATATATATATATATATATATATATATATATATATATATTTATGTCTGGTTTTCAAATTATATATATATTTATAATAAGAACATTTTGAATTCAATACAAAAACCTACATAAGTTTTTTTTTACTATTGTTAATATAATAATTTTTTTAGAGTACAAATATATGAAGAAAAGTTTGTGCATAGAGGAATTTGATTTTTCCTATCCATGTATGATATATCGAAAGTTAAAATGGATTTAGATTGATGATAAAACCATATTAAATGAAATTATAAAAGAAGAGTTCATTGTCATAATTATAAAAAAACATGTAAATTGCAAAGGAGTAAAAATAGACAAATTCCATAATATCTATATCAAATATTTAATTAGACATATCCATATATCCATGATATAACCTTACAAATTATCATATATTCAAATATATATATTTTTCATCAAAATGTAGATATGAGATTTTACTCTTACATATAATGATGATAATCATGATAGTTAATGTCGAGTGAGACCAACTTTGATCTATTAGACCTTAAGAAACTACTTTTTTTGTTGTAAAAAAATATTCCTATGCGCAAACAACTTAGAAATGATCATACCAAGATCACTGTAGTTTTGACAACTTAGAAGATTAGATAGGTTACTGTTACAATAAATATTGGGGAATTGTAATATGATGTGGTTGTATGCGAGCACTCTAAGAGGAAGTGATTTTTATCCTCAACTCTCTTTGTCTCACAAAGATGGCAATCCCTATCCTCCCAAGGCGTTTTAGGAATTGTCCAACGCCCTGTTTCACTACGAAATTCATGGGAGTTTGTTCTTATTTTGGTTATATTAGTTTTTTTGTTCAAGCTAGTTAAAATAGAGATATACTTTTGGTCTTCTAGATTAGGGTTACAAACCTCCTTGTAGTATCTTAGCTTTCTTTTAGCCTCTAAATCCTTTTCAACACATAGTTTCTCTTTAAACTTAGATGTAATAGTGTTTTTAATGTTATCGATATTTTGCGAAGTTGCATTTTCGCTTATCCCCCAATGATTTAACCAAGCCATAGTATCTTTATGCCAACCTTTCTTGAGCCGCAGGTGGTCTTGACTAGAATCTAAGGCAATTTTAGGGAGTCTCTGGTATCCCATGTCATTTATATTGCACTTGTACATCAAGTACCTTGTCATAGTGATGCTCTCTATGGGGGGGAGGCCTGCTTCTATAAGAAGATTATGATAAGGCGTATTGCTTTTAATTATAAGGTTATACGTTATAAATCGCTTCTGGATTTGCTCGATCTTTCTCCAGGATTCTCTAGAGATGCTACACCCCCAAACTTCACAGCCATACAAGATAACAGGAGTGACGAGAGTTTCAAAGAGAATCTTCTTTTTATCCCACATCACAAGGTGAGCGGATTTATCCCACATCGATATAAATGCCGAAAAGGGTAGGAGAGAGGGGGAAACCTTGCTTAACTCCAATATTGCAATTAATATCTTTCGACCATCCCTTAGTATTCTTGAATTTGGTGATGACATTCTCGTACAATCTTATCGCCGCAACACTCAACTCGAGAGGAACCTTTAGCTCTTCTAACCTCTTCCAAAGATTGTTTCTAGGAACCGTATCAAAAGCTTTCCTAAAATTAATTAAAAATTAAAAATATCATTATATATTTCCTTAAGTTAATTATTATATATGTTAATTAAAAAAAATTAAAAATATCATTTTGACATACAACCAATTAAAATTTAAATGTAAAATTAAAGATAATATTTAAATAAGAATGTTACATGAAATAAGCCCTATCTAAGTAACACAAATTTATAGTTAACTATAATTATAAAAACTATAATTATAATTAATATTTTGATTAACTGGGGTACCCTTCATAAAGTCAAAAGCATTCACACGTATATAAATTATAATTAATGTTTTGATTAACTGGGGCAATTGTTACCCTTAATAAAGTTGACTGCCTTCACATATATGAAAACTACAATTAATGTTTTGATTAAGTGGCTAAATGTTACCGTCAATGACATTAATTAATGTTTTGATTTACTGGTGAAATTGTTATCCTCAATATGAAAGTCCGAGCAACTTTATAATATACTTGCTCTTTGAAAAATGGAAAGAATATATATATATATATATATATATATTCATCCAATAGGATTCCAATGCAGTTTAAAAATAATAAAAATAATAATTATTATTATTATTATTATTCTTATTTTAAATATTTTTTAAATTTTAATTATTTTAAATTTAATTAATTATTATTTTTATTCACCCAGCAAAATTCCAATGCAATTTAAAAATAATAATAACTAAAATATATTTTATTATTTTTAATTTAATTTGTTATTATTTTTTATTCATCCACCATGATTCCAATGCAATTTAAAAATAACAGTAATCAAAATATATGATTATTATTTTAAATATTTTTAATTTAATTATTAATTTTATAAATATGACAATATGTAATATTTTACTTTAAATACAATAAATAATCAAAATTTATATTCTTTTAAGAAAATTTGTATAGATATTAAAGACCATTTGGTACCAAACATATACATATAAATAATTTGTTTTTGATTAATATAAAATTAGAATTAGAGTTTCGTATTTATTATGTCCCTGTAGTAGCAAAAGACATATAGTGAATGGGAAGGGGGGCGGTTTGGGTTCTATACGTGCTTGATTTTTAGCTCTAGGCTAATGTTTTGCAATGTCGAATATATTTGGCATTAATTTGATTTTTATGATAATTGGAATTTTCTGAAGGATCATTGGGGGAGGCTTTGCTATCGTCAGCTTTGGGATTTGGATCCCGAGCATCAACAATGTGATGACATAGGCCTTGTTCGGCTGGGGCATGGATGTTTTTGATCCAGGTGGATATCGGTGGCCACCCACCTTTCCAAGTGGCTCAAAATAGTTTTCTAGCAATTGTGGTAATTTACTATTTTTAGCAGTTTTTTCGGGTCCTGAACTTTCGGGGCCGTTTTGAGGCCCTAAACGACCTTTTTTGGCAATTTGGGAAATCAATTGACAATAGTTAAAAGTTTTAAATCTCAGATAGACCTTTCCAACGGGCTACCGAGCGCCCTAAACGGAGATCGTATACAAAAGTTATGACCACAGGAAGTTGACTGTTCAACTAACCACCTTGGGGCCGCAAACTTTATGACGGCTCATCTTCTAGGGTTAGGTTTTTGGATGTTTGGGATTCTTTCCCTCATGCTTATGATATATAGGCTCTTTGGGCCTCTCTTTGTATTCATCTTCTTGCGAATGAGCGCAACCGTCACATCTCTTCTCAGAGATAAGCCGCCACCATTCCAACAAGTTTGTTTTCCACTGCATTTTACAGTTTTAGCTTATTCCCTTATTGAATAGAAAAACAGTTTTATTGTATCTATGTTATTTTGTGTTAAGCATCTGATAATAATATGTATTCATTTCGTTCTGCTCATAAAATCCGAATCAGTTTTAATGCATGGCCTTAATGAGATAGGATCCTCGGGTGTATGGAGTGTTCTCCTTGCCCGCCACATCGTCGAATGTAGTATGGTGTTTTAATGGACATAGGGTTCTCCCATTTGTAGACTATTCTCCTTGCCCGAGGTGTGTGTTTAAACACAAGCAGGGTCCCATCCACATTGTCAAATGCAATATTTCTCTAGAGTGTTCTAGCTGTCCATCGATTGGTCATCTGCGACAAAAGGTGGTTCCTCTGCAGACTGTTTTCTTTCCTTGGTGGCATGGGCGTTTGGCATATTCGAGTGGTGTTTGCTAGTTGCAGGTTCATTTTGTCGATGTTTGGTAAAGGTAAATTCCAAGTAGTCTTCATTCTTTTGTCTCTGGTGACTACGCGTGTGTGTTATGGGCGTAGCAGAGGTAAGTTTAATGCCTTCATGTTTGTTTTTATTTATGGGTGGTCTGATAAGGGTATCAAATGAAGTTTGGTTTCCTGGATTGAAGTGAAACAATAGATTATCTGCAAAAAATAATATGAAAATAGTTTGTTGTTCAGTGTGTAGTGTGTTTTTGGGCATATTGATTTTTTTGCAGTTTTCATTTGGGGGTATGTTGGTGGTAGTCTCGGTGCAGTTGGCCTGGGATTATTACAATGTCGTACCGGTGCTTGCGTATAGAATATACGCACTGGTGCTTATTTACAACATAAACGCACTGGGGCGATATTTTACATCATACGCATTGTCCATTTTTTAATATTTTTTAACTTTACCAGTGTTGTCCATTTATCAGAGCGCATTGGTGCATTTCATCGTCAAATGCCCTGGTGCTTAGAAACTATCAAAATGACTCGGTGCATTTTAACACCTCAAACGCATCGTTGCGCTTAAACACAAAAAAAACGGTGGGCATAAGCTTTGATCGTTCTCAGTGCGCATAATCCATTGACATGCACTAGTGTGATACAGTGAAGAAAATGCATTGGACAATTTGTCTGGCGTGTGGACATTCTTATTTTTAAAATTTAACAATGCATTTGATTTACATTGGAGTGTCGGGCTTGTCGTTTACATAAACACACCGGTTCTTATTGTTCGTATATATGCACCAGTGCATAATGTTCGTATAGGTGCACCTGTGCAACATATATTATTAAAAGCACCGCATATGATTCTTTGAACAATGGCTATTGACATTTCAGTCATATATATATATATATATATATATATATATATACAGAGAGAGAGAGAGAGAGAGAGAGTTTTTTTTTTTAATTCCATTATTCATCTGAAATTGAAAGATTTGTTTAAAGTACCATTCATTTCAGTTTTAATTAATGTGTTTGTTTGGATTAATTTCTTATATCATAGATGAAAGCATCTATTGTAATATTTAATCTTCCATACATTTAATTACCAATGTACCATTTGACAATAACATTGTAGAATGCAATAAAATACAAAAGTTTATTTTATTATATATCAATAAGAGTGCCTTTGTCATACAAAATACGACAACATAGAGACAACAATAATCAAAATGTCAACATGCATGTAATTATTGTTACACGTATTGGTAACTTGTTGTTTTTCAATTCAGACACTATGTCCAATAAATTATTATACAAAATGTCTGATTTTCACAAACGATTATTTGAAAATATACAACAAGCTACAACAACTTTCATTAACGTCAAAATTAAATACGGATCATCATTTTTTGCTAAAACTGTTATTGGTGCTCGAGCCACTTGCATCAATTGGGTTATTTGGATGAATGTTTTGTTGATTGGCTTGATTGTTTTCCTCTTCTCCAGCTTCCATCTGCAAACATAAAAATAAAGTGTATTGAGTGTATCTACATTGCCGACGGGAATTATGAAAAATAAATAGATAGTATACATGAATGTAAATTGAAAAGCAGCGTACCATAGAAATAATTGACTCATGAATGACACACATTCTCTCAAAACCAAATCTCGTGTCTTCTATCAACAATTCTTCTGTTGGCTCCACTCCATACTTTGTTTCCTGCAAGTTTTATGCTCCATCACAAATCATAGATTTAATATAAATGATTTTTGTTGTTTTATTAATTATAAAATGAGAGAAGTAAAACAACATTGATACTTACAAAATCCACAATTATTTTTTGGTACTCCAACATATATTCATAACCCTTGCTTAACCTAATGTTAATCAATTATTCTGAAGGTCCTCTTTGTATGTTAACACTTGTTTCAAAGCATCCAAGGATTGCTAGCGAAAACAAAAAAAAAAAATATTTACAAATCATAACCACTACGAAATCTTAATTTATTATAAGGAAATCACAAATACTCACAATCTTTGCTACCAACCCCTTTTTTCCTTGTCATCCTATCTTGTGTGTTGACTGGGTTCCATTTTGTTTTGTTTTCCGCGACAAAACAATTGAAAATTAATATTTGATGTTGAATTAATTAATGAGATGTATAACATAATCCTAAAAATCAATGATTTCATACATTTGAAGCATGTTGTTGTTGAGATGGATCCTCTTGCGATGCAATTATGTCCATTTCCTTGACCATCTCCGTGTACACTTTTTTGGACATCCCTACTGGCACATTTCACATATCACCTCGTTCATCCTTTGGGATTTTCATAATCTAGTTCTTTAAAATGTAAAATAACATTAAACTATTTTTTTGTTGATATGAAAAATAAATATAGTAGAATTAAAATTATTGAATGAATGATGCTTTGTAGTAGTTATAGATACATATTCTACATAAACATGTTTAGGAATATTACTTTTTGAATTATTATTTTTTGTTGTTGTATTTTTTCGTTATTGCAAGTCTAACGGGTCTCATTGGCCATTGCTCTAGGAATGCCTCTTGTAGTTTACATATGATCTAATTCTTCAACTCATTTGATTGATTTATGTATTGTAAGTGGAACGTATGTCTGTACATTCTTTCCACCATATCCCTCATAGTATTATAAAGGGACTGCCCTCCTCTAAGGCACAAAGAGATGAAGTATAGCAAATTTGCACATTCCCTTCCAAATAGTTCTTGTATGCATGAGAGGTTTTCCTTTGCAAAAAATTTTAAATACAGTTTTGTAGGAAAATATTATTGAGAATCGAGGATATCATTTTTTTTTTGTATTATCAGTAATTTGATATTCATTTAGATTTGTTTGATTAGAGTTTTTGAATTATTTATATTTTTGTAAGCCTCAAAATTTCTTAATTTGATTTCTTTATATTTTCAAAAATCTTAAGGTTTCTTCTCAAAGTTATTTATATTTTCATAAACCTTCGGTTTTTTGTCAAAGCAGTTGAGTTATTTATATTTTCATAATCCTTTGGTTTACTGTTAATGGTTTGAGTTATTTATATTTTCATAAAGCCTTCAATTTTTTGTAAAATTATTTGAGTTATTTATATTTTTATAAACCTTCGGTTTTTTGTAAAAGTATTTGAGTTATTTATATTTTCATAAACCTTTGGTTTCCTATTAATGCTTTGAGTTATGATTTAAGTTATTTATCTTTTCATAAACCTTTGGTTTTTGGTTAATGGTTTGAGTTATGATTTAATTTTCTATTTTGCACTTTTAGATGTTCTCGTTGATTTTAAGAGAAAGCTTTAATTTACAAAATTTTAAATGATATGATTAGAACTTTAAAGGGTTAATTTAACGATTTAATGGGTTTTGTTGAATTTAAATGAAGTTAGAAGTGTGTTATAATATTTCTTTTCCAAGAAAAAAATGTCGTATTTTCTATTCATTAAAAAAGATAAATTATACATTCTTCAGGGAGGTTTCAAGCAAGATCATCATAGATCAACACTCAAAAACATAGAGGTCTGCTAAGATCTATTATAGAGCGTAGTATTTGAATTAAACTACATTGTTTTCTTGGCTCTTTAGAGTCTTTACTAAATTAATAAATAGTTTTACATTTTCTTTTTGGGTCTTTAGAGTTTATGAGATTGGAAAGGCTTCTCTCGAGGTTAAACCAACTATATTCATATAGTCAGCGATATAATTTTGTATATTTCCGAGTCTTTACTAAAACATAGCCACTTGACTGACAGGACTTTGACCTCATGGTGTCCTTCACATCATTTCTGAAGGCACCCTGAGAAGGCGGGAAGCTGTTGCCTATAGCACTCATCTTGTGAGTACTAGATACCTTTATGTTATTCTGCAGATTGGCATTATGAATCACAGTTTTAATGTTGGTCATGGCAAGAAAAATATACGATTCGTACTCCGTGTCAGGTAAAACCTCATTTCCCACTGCAATGTATTTTATATTGGTGGTGGGATAAGTTTTCATTAACCCAGTCGTTGGCTGAGTCCTAGTTGGAGGATATGGCCTGCAATTCGCCATTACTAACTCCCATGATTACATTGATCCCAGAATTTGTGAAAGCTTTCTGTGCATCTCTGTTTGCTTTTTAAATTAGTATTTTCCAATGTTTTTGTTCATAAAAGTTGCCACCTGCGAGGTTAAACCAACTATTTTCATATAGTTAGTGAAATAATTTTGTATATTTCTGGATTTCAATTTGCATAATTTTTTCAAGTCACAATTAATATGAATTTTTATGAATTTTGATTTTTCTTGGCATTGAGAATTGATATTTTATTTTACATTGGAAAATTCTTTTTTTTATCTCTCCGTGAATGGTATGCTTGTAACAATAGGGACAAAATTTATTAGATTCCTTCCTTCTAGTCAGGCGAGCAACTTTGTATCTCTGTTGGGTGGGAATAGATAATAAAAAATCAAGCAAGCCAAGCCAAGCTGATAAGATCTCAAAGTTAAGTAAGTAAACCAGCCTCAAAAGGACTTCCCCATGTCGACACACTAGAGTGCCCAACGCTCTCTTTTGCTTCTTTGAATGGTTCATGGAACGGTACCTCTTCTCCTCCGTTGTTGTGCCTTGCCTTGCAATATTCCCACACACATAAAGAGGGATGAGCTACGCCTTTTATCGGCCTCTGGTTTCACTTTCCATAACAATATTATGTTTAAAAGAATATAGATGTTTTAAGATCCATGGCCAATATTATGTTTAAAAGAATATAGATGTTTTAAGATCAATGGCGAGAAATGGGTTTAACTAAAATAGATAACATAGAAGACATTAAGGCGAAGTTATTAGAGTTGATAGTGTAGTTAATATATATTAGCATAACCCCTCTCTACCATAGGTGACTACAACTATGCATGGAGAACCATCCACAATTTAAGCTCTTGCAATACACGACATTCTTTTATTGCACCCCAAGATGCAATTACTAGTTTAACTTTGTTGAATTTGTTTTGCTTTTCAAATTAAAAAAGTGAACTAGAAAGTGACTAAACCTCACAACTTTAGTGAATTTGTTTTGCTTTACAAAATTAAAAAGTGAACGAGAAATTGACTCAATGTCACATCCAAAAATTAGGTCGCCCTATACCTGAATGACGTCCATGATTACTATGGTTAATGTTCTGTCGAATCTCAAATTAAATTATATATATATATATTTATGTCTGGTTTTCAAATTATATATATATTTATAATAAGAACATTTTGAATTCAATACAAAAACCTACATAAGTTTTTTTTTACCATTGTTAATATAATAATGTTTTTAGAGTACAAAAATATGAAGAAAAGTTTGTGCATAGAGGAATTTGAATTTTCCTATCCATGTATGATATATCGAAAGTTAAAATGGATTTAGATTGATGATAAAACCATATTAAATGAAATTATAAAAGAAGAGTTCATTGTCATAATTATAAAAAAACATGTAAATTGCAAAGGAGTAAAAATAGACAAATTCCATAATATCTATATCAAATATTTAATTAGACATATCTATATATCCATGATATAACCTTACAAATTATCATATATTCAAATATATATTTTTTAATCAAAATGTATATATGAGATTTTACTCTTACATATAATGATGATGATCATGATAGTTAACGTCCAGTGAGACCAACTTTGATCTATTAGACCTTAAGAAACTACTTTGTTTGTTGTAAAAAAATATTCCTATGCGCAAACAACTTAGAAATGAGCGTACCAAGATCACTGTAGTTTTGACAACTTAGAAGATTAGATAGGTTACTGTTACAATAAATATTGGGGAATTGTAATATGATGTGGCTGTATGCGAGCACTCTAAGAGGAAGTGATTTTTATCCTCAACTCTCTTGGTCTCACAAAGATGGCAATCCCTATCCTCCCAAGGCGTTTTAGGAATTGTCCAACGCCCTGTTTCACTATAAAGCTCATGGGAGTTTGTTCTTATTTTGGCTATATTAGTTTTTTTCTTCAAGCTAGTTAAAATAGAGATATACTTTTGGTCTTCTAGATTAGGGTTACTAACCTCCTTGTAGTATCTTAGCTTTCTTTTAGCCTCTAAATCCTTTTCAACACATAGTTTCTCTTTAAACTTAGATGTAATAGTGTTTTTAATGTTATCGATATTTTGCGAAGTTGCATTTTTGCTTATCCCCCAATGATTTAACCAAGCCATAGTATCTTTATGCCAACCTTTCTTGAGCCGTAGGTGGTCTTGACTGGAATCTAAGGCAATTTTAGGGAGTCTCTGGTATCCCATGTCATTTATCTTGCACTTGTACATCAAGTACCTTGTCATAGTGATGATCTCTATGGGGGGGAGGCCTACTTCTAAAGAAGATTATGATAAGGCGTATTGCTTTTAATTATAAGGTTATACGTTATAAATCGCTTCTGAATTTGCTCGATCTTTCTCTAGGATTCTCTAGAGATGCTACACCCCCAAACTTCACAGCCATACAAGATAACAGGAGTGATGAGAGTTTCAAAGAGAATCTTCTTTTTATCCCACATCACAAGGTGAGCGGATTTATCCCACATCGATGTAAATGCCGAAAAGGTAGGAGAGAGGGGGAAACCTTGCTTAACTCCAATATTGCAATTAATATCTTTCGACCATCTCTTAGTATTCTTGAATTTGGCGATGACAGTCTCGTACAATCTTATCGCCCCAACACTCAAATCGAGAGGAACCTTTAGCTCTTCTAACCTCTTCCAAAGGTTGTTTCTAAGAACCGTATCAAAAGCTTTCCTAAAGTTAATTAAAAATTAAAAATATCATTATATATTTCCTTAAATTAATGATTATATATGCTAATTAAAAATAAATAAAAATATCATTTTGACATATAACCAATTAAGATTTAAATGTAAAATTAAAGATAATATTTAAATAAAAATGTCATATGAAATAAGCCCTATCTAAGTAACGCAAATTTATAGTTAGTTAATTTTACTTATAATTTTTTTAAATAAAAAAAAATATTGGTTTGAAAGTTGATGTCAATATAATGGAAAAATAAAAAATAAAATTTTAATAAAATTAAAATATAAAACAAATTATAATATAAAAAAGTTATTATTAAAATTTTAAATTTAATTTTATATTACACATAATTAAATAATTAATCATAAATTAAAAGTATTTTACTTTTATTAATAATCAAAATTAAATAAAATAATTATATTTCTAAAATAATAATATATATAAAATAAAAATCCAAAATAATACACAATATCATAATATAATAACATAACATGGAGGAAAACTGAAACATAAAATACAAAGTTCCATCCATCTCTATCTTGAAGATGCATACAATGGAGATTAACTAAAACGAGCCCAGGATTTATAAATGCTCCATCTCCTTCACAAGCTTTTATAAATAGCTGGTTCTCTGAAGTTGAGGCTGCCTTTTCATTAACTATAATTATAAAAACTATAATTATAATTAATATTTTGATTAACTGGGGTACCCTTCATAAAGTCAAAAGCATTCACACGTATATAAATTATAATTAATGTTTTGATTAACTGGGGTACCCTTAATAAAGTTGACTGCCTTCACATATATGAAAACTACAGTTAATGTTTTGATTAAGTGGCTAAATGTTACCGTCAATGACATTAATTAATGTTTTGATTTACTGGTGAAATTGTTATCCTCAATATGAAAGTGGTGAAATTGTTATCCTCAATATGAAAGTCCGAGCAACTTTATAATATACTTGCTCTTTGAAAAATGGAAAGAATATATATATATTTTATATTCATCCAACAGGATTCCAATGCAGTTTAAAAATAATAAAAATAATAATAATTATTATTATTATTATTTTAAATATTTTTTAAATTTTAATTATTTTAAATTTAATTAATTATTATTTTTATTCACCCAGCAAGATTCCAATGCAATTTAAAAATAATAATAACTAAAATATATTTTATTATTTTTAATTTAATTTATTATTATTTTTTATTCATCCACCATGATTCCAATGCAATTTAAAAATAACAGTAATCAAAATATATGATTATTATTTTAAATATTTTTAATTTAATTATTAGTTTTATAAATATGACAATATGTAATATTTTACTCTAAATACAATAAATAATCAAAATTTATATTCTTTTAAGAAAATTTGTATAGATATTAAAGACCATTTGGTACCAAACATATACATATAAATAATTTGTTTTTGATTAATATAAAATTAGAATTAGAGTTTCGTATTTATTATGTCCCTGCGGTAGCAAAAGACATATAGTGAATGGGAAGGGGGGCGATTTGGGTTCTCTACATGCTTGATTTTTAGCTCTAGGCTAATGTTTTGCAATGTCGAATATATTTGGCATATTGATTTTTATGATAATTGGAATTTTCTGAAGGATCATTGGGGAGGCTTTGCTATCGTCAGCTTTGGGATTTGGATCCCGAGCATCGACAATGTGATGACATAGGCCTTGTTCAGTTGGGGCATGGATGTTTTTGATCCAGGTGGATATCGATGGCCACCCACCTTTCCAATTGGCTCAAAACAATTTTCTGGCAATTTTGGTAATTTACTATTTTTAGCAGTTTTTTCGGGTCCTGAACTTTTGGAGCTGTTTTGAGGCCCTAAACGACCTTTTTTGGCAATTTGGGAAACCAATGAACCGTAGTTGAAAGTTGTAAATCTCGGATAGACGTTTCCAACGGGCTACCGAGCGCCCCAAAACGGAGATCGTATGCAAAAGTTATGACCGCGGGAAGTTGACTGTTCAACTAACCACCTTGGGGCCGCAAACTTTATGACGGCTCATCTTCTAGGGTTAGGTTTTTGGATGTTTGGGATTCTTTCCCTCATGCTTATGATAAATAGGCCCTTTGGGCCTCTCTTTGTATTCATCTTCTTGAGAATGAGCGCAGGCGTCACATCTCTTCTCAGAGATAAGCCACCACCATTCCAGCGAGCTTGTTTTCCACTGCATTTTACAGTTTTAGCTTATTCCCTTATTGAATAGAAAACTAGTTTTATTGTATCTCTGTTATTTTGTGTTAAGCATCTGATAATAATATATATTCATTTCGTTCTGCTCATAAAATCCGAATCAGTTTTAATGCATGGCCTTAATGAGATAGGATCCTTGGGTGTATGGAGTGTTCTCCTTGCCCGCCACATCGTCGAATGCAGTATGGTGTTTTAATGGACATAGGGTTCTCCCATTTGTAGACTATTCTCCTTGCTCGAGGTGTGTGTTTAAACACAAGCAGGGTCCCATCCACATTGTCAAATGCAATATTTCTCTAGAGTGTTCTAGCTGTCCATCGATTGGTCATCTGCGACAAAAGGTGGTTCCTCTGCAGACTGTTTTATTTCCTTGGTGGCATGGGCGTTTGGCAGATTCGAGTGGTGTTTGCTAGTTGCAGGTTCATTTTGTTGATGTTTGGTAAAGGTAAATTCCAGGTAGTCTTCATTCTTTTGTCTCTGGTGACTACGTGTGTGTGTTATGGGCGTAGCAGAGGTAAGTTTAATGCCTTCATGTTTGTTTTTATTTATGGGTGGTCTGATAAGGGTATCAAATGAAGTTTGGTTTCCTGGATTGAAGTGAAACAATAGATTATCTGCAAAAAATAATATGAAAATAGTTTGTTGTTCAGTGTGTAGTGTGTTTTTGGGCATATTGATTTTTTTGCAGTTTTCATTTGGGGGTATGTTGGTGGTAGTCTCGGTGTAGTTGGCCTGGGATTATTTCAACGTCGCACCGGTGCTTGCGTATAGAATATACGCACTGGTGCTTATTTACAATATAAACGCATTGTGGCGATATTTTACATCATACGCATTGTCCATTTTTTAATATTTTTTAACTTTACCAGTGTTGTCCATTTATCAGAGCGCATTGGTGCATTTCATTGTCAAATGCCCTGGTGCTTAGAAACTATCAAAATGACTCGGTGCATTTTAACACCTCAAACGCATCGTTGCGCTTAAACACAAAAAGAACGGTGGGCATAAGCTTTGATCGTTCTCAGTGCGCATAATCCATTGACATGGACTAGTGTGATACAGTGAAGAAAACACATTGGACAATTTGTCTGGCGTGTGGACATTCTTATTTTTAAAATTTAACAATGCGTTTGATTTACTTTGGAGTGTCGGGCTTGTCGTTTACATAAACACACCGGTTCTTATTGTTCGTATATACGCACCAGTGCATAATGTTCGTATAGGTGCACCTATGCAACATATATTATTAAAAGCACCGCATATGATTCTTTGAACAATGGCTATTGACATTTCAGTCATATATATATATACAGAGAGAGGAGAGAGATTTTTTTTTTTTTTTAATTCCATTATTCATCTGAAATTGAAAGATTTGTTTATAGTACCATTCATTTCAATTTTAATTATTGTGTTTGTTTGGATTAATTTCTTATATCATAGATGAAAGCATCTATTGTAATATTTAATCTTCCATACATTTAATTACCAATGTACCATTTGACAATAACATTGTAAAATGCAATAAAATACAAAAGTTTATTTTATTATATATCAATAAGAGTGCCTTTGTCATACAAAATACGACAACATAGAGACAACAATAATCCAAAATGTCAACATGCATGTAATTATTGTTACACTTATTGGTAACCTGTTGTTTTTCAATTCAGACACTATGTCCAATAAATTATTATACAAAATGTCTGATTTTCACAAACAATTATTTCAAAATATACAACAAGCTACAACAACTTGCATTAACATCAAAATTAAATACGGATCATCATTCTTTGCTAAAACTGTTATTGGTGCTCGAGCCACTTGCATCAATTGGGTTATTTGGCTCAATGTTTTGTTGATTGGCTTGATTGTTTTCCTCTTCTCCAGCTTCCATCTACAAACATAAAAATAAAGTGTATTGAGTGTATCTACATTGCCGACGGGAATAATGAAAAATAAATAGATAGTATAGATGAATGTAAATTGAAAAGCGGCGTACCATAGAAATAATTGACTCATGAATTATACACATTCTCTCAAAACCAAATCTCATGTCTTCTATCAACAATTCTTCTGTTGGCTCCAATCCATACTTTGTTTCTTGCAAGTTTTATGCCCCATCACAAATCATAGATTTAATATAAATGATTTTTGTTGTTTTATTAATTATAAAATGAGAGAAGTAAAACAACATAGATACTTACAAAATCTACAATTAATTTTTGGTACTCCAACATATATTCATAACCCTTGCTTAACCTAATGTTAATCAATTATTCGGATGGTCTTCTTTGTATGTTAACACTTGTTTCAAGGCATCCAAGGATTGCTAGCGAAAACAAAAAAAATAAAAATTTACAAATCATAACCACTACGAAATCTTAATTTATTATAAGGAAATCACAAATACTCACAAACTTTGCTACCAACCCCTTTTTTTCCTTGTCATCCTGTCTTGTGTGTTGACTGGATTCCCTTTTGTTTTGTTTTCCGCGACAAAAAAATTGAAAATTAATATTTGATGTTGAATTAATTAATAAGATGTATAACATAATCCTAAAAATCAATGATTTCATACATTTGAAGCATGTTGTTGTTGAGATGGATCCTCTTGTGATGCAATTATGTCCATTTCCTTGACCATCTCCATGTACACGTTTTTGGACATCCCTACTGGCACATTTCACATATCACCTCGTTCATCCTTTGGGATTTTCATAATCTAGTTCTTTAGAATGTAAAATAACATTAAACTATTTTTTTGTTGATATGAAAAATAAATATAGTAGAATTAAAATTATTGAATGAATGACGCTTTGTAGTAGTTATAGATACATATTCTACATAAACATGTTTAGGAATATTACGTTTTGAATTATTATTTTTTGTTGTTGTATTTTTTCGCTATTGCAAGTCTAACGAGTCTCATTGGCCATTGCTCTAGGAATGCCTCTTGTAGTTTACATATGATCTGATTCTTCAACTCATTTGATTGATTTTTGTATTGTAAGTGAAACGTATGTCTGTACATTCTTTCCACCATATCCCTCATAGTATTATAAAATTCTTTTCCCCTCCTATTAACTTCTAGCACCACTCCAGATGAGCTAAGGACCAATTGATCATCATTTGCTTCTTCCATAATTTTTTTCTTTTCTTATGATGACATTGATTTCTATTTCTATCAGTCCCTGCATAACATTCAACATATGTGAATTACATTATTTGAAACATAATAGTGAATATTCTTAAGTACATTATTACTCAAATTTGAAGAAATAATTCATATTGACTTATTTTTTATTCACCTGATTCATCCCTCTGCAACTTTTCCATCAATGTTTTATGCTCTTCTAAACTTAGTTTGGTAAGAATCTTATCGAGCTTCCTCATTTTTTGGCTTTGCATGCCACACATTAACCAATACATATTAATTAACTTTACAAATAATTCAAACAAATTAATTTAAATACATAAATTAATTAAAAGCACTTGTCGTATTCGTAATTCTGGATGTGCTCCCATCATGTTGACTAAAGTTGTTGTTCATTGAACTCATACCATGCATTTTCTATCAATAAACAACCTAGACCATTAATTACAAAAGCTATCAATATATTATACAAATAAATTACAAACCTTCAAAATATGAAAAAATAAAAATAAATAAATATGATATCAGTGTGCTTAAATATGTGAAACGCCCTGGTGCGTTAGTAACAACAACACACTGGCGTGTTAAATTGCCTCCCTTTTTCAGTTTAGGGAAAAAATAGCTTGTACGATTTTATTTTTTAATTTTTATTTTCAACATTTCGGTGCGCTTGTTGTCATGCCGCATTGGTGCGTACATATGTACAACGCACCGGCCAAAAAAAAAATTGAAAAACTTGTGTTGCGATGCGTGTATAATTTGGACACCCTGGTATGCTTGTGTGTAGGAAACACACTAGAATGAATTATGTTGTAAAAATGCATGTAGAAATATTCACTACCAAATGTAGCAGATATTCATTGTGGGGGATTTTGCGGATGTTCTTTCACATTGCATTTATAGTTGTTGCGCACCGGTGTGTTTTGTATATTTGAGCGCACCGATGCATGTATATATGAATAGACACACCGGTTTAATTTGAAAATCCCCTGGTTTTATTTGTCCACTTAAAATTATATATTCATCCCAAATGCTCTTTTAGTATTTAACCGCACCAATTACGATATTTCATAATATATATATGTTTCTTAAACTCACCTTATTCTTACAAAATGGTTTCCAAACTATATTGGAAGTTAGATTGTGATATAGTTCTTGAAAATATTTTAGGACTGTAAAGACGTATATTGATTACTGATTTGGCTCAAATGCAGGGAGAAAATTTTGTGGTATCAAATGGCCAATTCTTCATATTCCAGCTCATTCCATCTTATTCAAAGTTCGACGATTTCTCCCTTTCCATCCCTAGTAATTTCATGTTTTATATATATTTTGACTATTTATTTGAATTTATGTTACTTATCCACGTGAATCTGAATATTGATTTATTCTTTATTGCAGGATCCCAATTCGGGTTTGGATGCATAAGACATTCCACCAGTTTCAAAACGTCGTAAGATCTTATCAAGTGCAATATAACTTAAGCAGTTCGTGAATGAAAATGGGCGTCCACTTTACCCCACCAATTGTAACATACCATCTTCAAGCCGCCATCCTAGTTCATCAGCGGTAATTCGTTGTGAGTTGGAACTCTTTTATGACACTCGAGTAGTTTGTGGTTGTTCAAAATGTCAAGGGTTGAAGGAGAACGCTTGGGGTGTCACACTCACCCATTACACCAATGATAGATTACCCAATGTTGATGGTCTAATACCCCCTACTGCAGTAAAAAATCCAATAGGTGAAATATAAAAGACACGTAGGAACACTTCCCTATTCTTATTTTTGAAAAAGTTGGAAGCCAAAACAACTATGTCTCATCCAAAATTGATGAACCCCTATGCTTATGTTCAGTAAACTAAAAGTTATAGTGACCCAAAGTATGATATGAATGCCACCCAACCCATCTCTACTAGAATATCCAAAAATTTGCATGAGTTGAGAGAAAAACTGTTCAAGTACACACCGAGGTCCGTCCAATTGTTGGAGGGTAGTAATGATTTCTCCCTTCCTATGAATTGGCAAAGTAAATATCAAACTTCTTAAAAAAAATGCTTTGTATGGCGCTTGGCCGTCTTCACTACCTGTGCTTGATGTTGGAACCGAATTCTCCTTTTGTGGTAATCGTTTTATGATTTCCAATTCTAATATAGATGCTGCAAATATTGGGTTGTTTATCCTTTCACATGTACTCGTTCCTTCCAAACAGTCAGTAGAACTTATGCCATTTTACAGTCCTATCTATTATTGGTCCGGTTACTTGAATATTGTTAAATACAAGCACATCATTTCCATGTATAGTATGTGCATGAATGGTTATGTTTCTGGAAACTTTCATAAGAAGAACCTATTATATATAGGTGGTCGTCCACACACTCATGGGAATATTGCAGGGTTCATAAATAGTTCTAGGTTCTCTTTATTTTATCCAAATTGTTCATTTGAGGAACACTTCAATGACCAAGAGTTCTTTATGAAAAGGAAAGTGTACAGATTTGTTGTTGTATATGCAATATGTAGTTTGTCTCCCGGTGACGAGTTGATAATATACTCTAACTTTCGTAGATCACCACCAACCGCTTATCAGAGACGCCTTGCATTGGGATTAACTTTAGATGTTCCCTTGGGGCATAAGACAAACAAACATTGATTAATTGTATTTGTTAATTTTCACTGGGATTCATGTTAATGTATTGCTCAGTTTGAAATTATGTTTTATAAATTGTTAATTTAATTTATAAATTCAATTTGAAAATGTGTTGCTCAATTTTAAATTTTTATATTTAATGTGGAATTGATGTTAATTTATCGCTCAATCTGAACATTTGCTTTATAAATTGTTTGCATCTTAACATTTTCTATTGGAAATGATTCTCGTCCTTCTATAATAATTCTTTTTTGTAATGCTAGATCAAACCAATTGCATTGTGCTTACTAACATCATCGATGTAATGTTCAATATTTTTGAAATCAAGATTATGATGATGAGCAACTTGGCTACCATCTTCCGTTGCACCCCAGTACAATTTCAAATATAGAGAAGGATGAAAAAGAGAACAACTGGTAGAGGAAGCATACCAAGCATGGTTGAATCAACCACCTATTCAATTTCCACTACATCCATCCTCACCAATTAGGAATGCCTACAGTAATAGTATTTATTCACATGTTGGAAATGGAGGCAATGAAATAGAGGTTGGTATGGATGAGTTATTATGGAAAATGAGTGTCGTGGATGCAATGTTGTTACATACATTCTAGGACAATGAGCTAGGGGATTATGCTCATATCACTAAATCCTTCTTTGAAAGCATTAAATCAACTTCCACCACACCTCTCTTTGGACCTGTCCGGTCAAAGTATACATAGTTGGGGACAAGAATGTTACAGTACAACTTGAAAGCAAAGTATGACTTGTTAGACGTGTGTTTCTCAGCAATGTTGAGGTAATTGACCATCAACTACATTATATTTTGAGGAATATTGTGACACAATCATAATTGAAAATGGTCGATTTTATGAACGTTAAATGCCATTGTACATTTGTATTTCCCACTAACTGCAGGTTATTCAAAGATAAGGTACTTTTGAATGATAGTGTCTCGCCGGGAAGCTATGAAGAGGCAAAGTAAATGTTGAAAATGTTGGGTGTAGAGTACATATCATATCATATGTGTCCCAATGATTATATTCTATATAGAGGCGAATATGTAGAAAAAAGATATATGTCCAAAATGTGGGCATGTCAGGTACAAAAACTCAAAAAATAAGGCTAAAGCACATGGTCCTCCTCATAAGATATTGAAGCACATGCCTATAATCCAAAGGATTCAAAGGCTCTTTCGTTGTAAAGAATTAGCTATGTTGTAGGGATTTCATGCATCGCACTGAAGTGAGGAAAGAGTTATGTGAATCCCAACAGATTTAATAGCCATGAATCATATAGATGATACATGACCCCATAAATTCAAGGATGAAGTATGTAGCCTCTGATTGAGCATAGCCATTGATGGCGTCAACCCATATTCCCAACCAAACACCATCTATATTGTTTGTCCTGTAGTAGTGATCAGTAACAATACCCCCCCATGGTTTTCCGTGAAGAATGAACATCTTATGTTGGCTCTTGTAGTCCCTGGTAGAAGACAAGTGAAGAATATGGATGTTTACCTACAACCATTGATCGATGAACTCAAGGAATTATGGGAAGGGATACAGGTATATGATGTGTTGAGACCCATCCCATTAGAGAGGATTTTTACATTGTATGGAATATGTGCGTACACTACACATGATTATCCGGGATTAGGAGTTTGATTTGTTTATATTCAAAGCACTAATTTTTGGCATATTTAATTCGGTGCGACTGTCTTGATCTTCAACACTAACATGCTCTCTTTAATATAACATCGCAGGTCTTGTAAGAAAAGGTTATTATGGATGTAAATTTTGTGGACCTTCTATGAAGGCTAGGTGGTCCAAAGACCTATGAAAGACAATGTATGACTTCTCTAGGGTATTCCTCCTAGAAAACCACTCTTATAGAAGAACAAGATTTGCTTTCAATGGTAAACTAGAGAGAACCCAAAGGCCTGAAATAATGACACCAACTGACTCGATTAGGGCATATGAAAAAGAGAAGTATAAGGAATACACAGATGTGTTCGATTCAAATGTGCAACTTGTGATTGATGATCCTATATTCTTCAACACCTATGTTGAGAAAATGCACAAAGGAATGAAAAGGGAATCGATATTTTATGAGCTCACATATTGGGAGGATATTAAGATTACACACTTACTAGATCCCATGCATATATTTAAAAATGTTTCATGTTCTTTGTGGCGTCACATATCATCCAAAAAAATTGGCATGTTGGTTGTTAGGAAATATCTTATTTCTTCAAATACTAAAAATAATCATTGGCCAAGACAATAAAATAGAGGAGAGGTTGGCCCCTCTTTTTCATTTAAAAAAAGCAATGTCCCATGGATTTTGAAGAAAGATGATCTTAATTTACTAAAGGAATTTATATTGGGTGTGAAGTCTCCTTCTTATTATGGGTCTACTCTACGATGCTACCTCACTGCAAACAAAGAGTTGTCGGGTTTGAAATCACATGACCATCTCAACCTACTAAGGGTACGCATAATGGCAACACATTGTTTTTATTTTTTATTTATATATTTTACCACACAAGTTAAAATGCAATTAAATTTTTGTGTTTACTTTGTAGTTTCATTATCCATTGTTCATGCGTGGGTGTGTGAACCACAAATTTCCCGATGACCTGCAGTGTGCCATATTTAAACTATTTTCATTTGTACGATGGATCACATCAAAGGATATTTACATCGCTAGCATTCTACTGTGGCATCAAGAGATAGTTGAGATTGTTTGTATGTTTGATAAGGAACTGTCGTCGAGTTTCATGGACTTACAGGTTCATCTTCTAATTCACCTAGTCGATGAGGTTGAATTAGTCAGGGTGGTCTCATGTCGTTAGATGTTCTTCATGTAGAGGTTCGTGATAAAAGTGAAGAGCTTTGTTCGACAAAGGGAAAAACATGAGGGGTCTATGGAAGAGGGGTACATAGTATATGAGTCATTCTATTATGTCAATGAGTACATCAAGCAAATCGACCACACACCAGGTGCAGTTATTTGGGATGATGAATGTGATGAGGACAAAAGGGAAGGGGACGTACTGGAAACGAACAAAAAAAGGCGCATGATAAAGAGTAAGTCATATATTTCGATCTTCAAATTTCCAAATAGTAACTATTCAAAACAAACTTGAAAATTTATATTTGATCCCATGCGTACTGAATGTGCAGGTTTTGTTTCCATGAATACAACAACAAATTAAAAAAATGATGCAATCAAAAAATTCATTCTTTACAACGCAGAGGCAACACAATCGTGGGTTGCATTGTATGAAGAGAAGAGGAGGAAATGGGACATTGATAGAATAATTCAAGCGGTTGCACAGTAGAAGCATTCCTTTTCCATATCATTTAAAAGAAAATATGTCAATGATATGTCCCAACATTTGGGTTGCAGAGCAATTCAGAGAGAAATATGGTGCATCCGATCAGTAAGAGGATGCGCTAAACATTGGGATCGGGTGCAACAACTCGGTAATAACATCTTTATGTACATTTATAACTTTATAATGCAATTTTGAATTATAACATATATGTTTAATATATTAATGGTTGCGTTATTAGACATATGACACCATCATTTGTTAAATTTTATTACAGGTGCATTTGTTCCCATCTATGTGGGATTATGGACATCATTTTCGCACCGAGGATGCTGATGATGGGCGTGTTACACAAGATTGTGGAGTGGAATTCAAGTTCGACCAATGTAGTCGTGCTAGCCACCTAGATTGAAACTTGTTAGGAGGGATGTTGGGTTATGTTGTAAAGATACAAGAGATCATTGAAGTGGACTTCTCATATTCCCAGTGTGTTGTTTTTAGGTGTAGATGGTGGGACACATTCGATAGGAATAATGTAAAGGAATATCGTGATAGTGGGTTGATATGTATCAACTTTAGAAAGATGTGGGATGAAATTAAGGGGCCTTATGTTTTCCCAAAAACACTACAAGAAGTGTTCTTTAACCTAGCTGTGTTGTATGGAGATTGGTGGTTCATATTAAGACACGACCCTAGATCTAAACATGTTTTTTAGAACAACAGTGCTATCATTCCAACTGAGGAAGATAATGAGGATCATGGCAATGAAGAATTATATGTACATGTTTTATTTTATCATTTACAGATTGAGATATCATTTTGTTACTATTATCTTTGAATGTCTAATTATATTGTTTATTTTTCATGTTATGACAATGGAAATGGAAGTAATTTATGTCTATGAATTAATTTATGATTGTTTGGAATGATTAATTGTCATTGTCCAAATTACTCATATTCTAGTTTATGTATACATATAAATACACCATGAAACAACTTACATGATTCAATTTTATTATTGTGAACGTAAAGGGTAACATATTCTTCCTGACTTGAAGGTGGTCTCAAATTTTTATATCAACATTTCAATGCTTGTATTTTATGATGCTTTTGTTATAAATAATGTTAAGAATTATAATTGCATTAATTTATGACATTTCTGTTAGAATGTAATGTTCTTTTATTATATGATTCAATTAAATTGAATTTTTGTTATAATGTAATGTTTTTTTATTTTTTGATTGTATTTATAATGTTAACTCCAACATAGAAAATGACACATTTGTAACCTTGATGGAGATTGAAAATTCAACAATGTTTTACTAGTGTTGAGCTCTACAATGACTTAATTTATGGCCTTGATAACAATGATATTTACAACAAAATTTAAGGTGCTCTCTAATTTATCTATCAAGATTTGAATGTTTGTATTTCATGATGCTTTTGTTATAAATAATGCTAAGAATTATAATTGCATTAATTTATGACACTTTTGTTATAATGTTTGCGAATGTTTTTTGAATGACAATAAGAGAGAAAAAATGGCTTTAAGGATGAAGGTGTAGGTATGGAATGTTCTTTAGGAGAAACAAATGTCTTTAAGAGAGAATCTTATTTTCCCTTTGTAATAAAAGAATTGAATATGTTATATTAATTAAGTTGTATTGAATTTATTCATCTCTCTATTTCTAGGAAATTAAAATC
This sequence comes from Larix kaempferi, assembly GCA_027924585.1. Taxonomy (NCBI): domain Eukaryota; kingdom Viridiplantae; phylum Streptophyta; class Pinopsida; order Pinales; family Pinaceae; genus Larix; species Larix kaempferi. Next base: position 12,572,613 of record BSBM01000248.1, read on the forward strand.
CATCTTAGAATCGGTTGAGACAATAAGGATTTAGATTAACTACTTAATCTAAATCCTTATTGTGTCAACCAATTCTAAGATGGATTTTAATTTCCTAGAAATAGAGAGATGAATAAATTCAATACAACTTAATTAATATAACATATATATACCTTTAAAAAAATAACATTAACAAAGTAATAAAACATCAATAATTAATTGAATTAATATAAATGTACAATCATTTATATATAATTAATTTTATTAATATATATTAATAGTTAATCCAATTTATATAAATTTACTCTTCAATATAAAAATTGTTTTTGATGACTTAAATGTTAATATGATAAATAAATAGTTTGAAATGTAACATGTGTCTTGCCCTTCATTAACCAATTAGTTATAATATATATTTTACAATAGAAAATATCTCAAATATTTCATAACATTTAAAAACATGCAAAGGGTCAATGTTCATGATAATTTTAAACACCATCATTATCATTACCACCATCTAACATAGACGTACCATCTAACATAAACATACCATCATTATCATTGTCACTATCTAACAAACATAAAAATAAAAACCATCATACCATAATTGACATAAAACTAATAAAAATAAGCATGGATGTACCATCATAAACATTATCTTACATATTCATCTAACATATACATCTTACAGATTTAAACATATGATCTAACAATAACATGTAACAAAGCACAAGTTCCATTTTCTAACATAACCATCAGAAACATCTAATGAACATCATCGAACCTGACCTAACATATAAATAAACATCAGCATCAACATCTGCAAAATGGAAAATGCCGTATATATATATAAACAATAACATCAAACTGATGATAAATGCCAAATATACATGTCTATTCCACCCCAAGAACCATATCATCATCACTATTTATCAACCCACCAAATGTATCGGCACCTCCAGCAGTAGAGCCAGAGGCATGATCAGTACCTATGCTAGGAAATAAACTAGCATGTAGATAAGTAGGAAAGACATCTGTAGGAATTTGGATTATCTCATCCGATCTGAGAATCCTCTCCAAAGTTGAGGGAACTGGTGGATGAGGATGATGGGGAGCTGATGGATCTATAGAGGCTGGTCTATCAGATAGGTAAAATAGACCAGAACCTAGATCGGTCAAAGGAGTGGGAGGAGGAGGAGGAGGAGGAGGAGGTGTAGGATATGGTTGAGATGATAAAGGAGGATCAAGAGGAGGTGGATGATATGTCATAGGTGGAGGCGGAGGTGAAGGCCGAGGAGGAGGTGCACTAGATGTGGAGGATATGTCAGCAGTTGAAGGAGGAGGTGGAGTAGTAGATGTCAAAGCTGATGGATGAGGGCGTGGAGGTGGAGGAGGAAGCTGATGGTCATCCCTCCTAGTAGCAAAATGAACGTGTGCACTGACAACATGCCAAATCAACGAACTCATACGACTGTGAAATTATAAGTCACAACAGATCTAAAGAGTTGAGGATACCTCACAAAGAAAGAATGAGCATAAAATTTGAAGAAGAGTGAAAACTGCAGTAAAAAAGAGCAAAAGAATAATAATGCAACAAAAATCAGATAGGAGCAGAATAATGTCACATGTTCCAATTATCAGTATAATAAAAAATGATGTTACAATGGAGAGAATTCGAACCTCAGTTGGTATAGCATAGGTATTATCACCATTAGAGTGCTCTGAAAAACTCAAAGTCAACTTAATTGAACCTAAACTCAGCTAACTGAAGTCACAATCAGTTAACTGACTAAGGAGGGTGCAATAGTGAGTATGCCATGAATGCCAGTCAAAAAAGGGCGCATGAGGCCATAGTCAGTGGCATCCAGAGCTCTAACCCCCCATAAGAGTCAGATAAATCAAGTGGAATGCACTGGAACACTTAGTAGGTTCCTATAAAATAGGGAATTGACTGAAGTGGTCCTAAAATAATGCATGCAAGGCTCAGAAGGTGGTATATGGATCCTGGATGACATCTGCGCACCACTAGGGGGGAAATGACATCATCAACAACTAGGAAACATAAATAATGCTAGGTAGGACAATGATGGAGTATTGAAATATCCTAACACCCCCTATTAATCCATAGTTTGCATCTTGGGCCCTGGTTACTAAGACCAAAGGTCACCCCTACAATCAAATAAATGATAAAAAAATAAAGAATTGTCCATGAACCAAGGAAATGGGGAAAACCTCATGGGAAAAATACCCCCCCTCAAAAAGAAAAGCAGTAGGGAACTCAAAGAACCTTCATGCTAAGCAGAGAAGGAAAAAAATTTCCTCAGTGAAATCCTTTGCAAAAATATTGGCAAGCTGCTCCTCTGTAGGATAGCAATGCAGGTGCTAGATCTAGATCTTCTCCTTTGATGTGCCTCCCATTGTGTAGAAGTTGTATTTGCGAAAACAATTCTTTAAGGAACCCTTCTTGCTACTGGAGTGAATGGCTCATTGTGGTACAAATCATGAATATTTGAGTACCTTTTGTCATACAACCGATATTGTTGCTTGGTTGTAGATCCCCCATGGAAAGTCTCTCCAAGAGATTGTGGATCAAACCCCACCATCATGAAACACCTATCTAAGAGAAGTGGATCTGCATGACATAGTGCAAGTTTTGCATGATACTGAGATATGGTGGTTCTATGGTCAGATGGATCCCCAACTGTGTTCCCCAAAACTACAAGGACTTTGTGAGCCTATATTGGCCTTGGCCATGGATTGAGAGCATGTGTTGGATCTGGATCTAAATCTGAATCTCCTTGAAATTTATTCTAAACATCAAGATCTTGATCCTCATCTTCATCAGAATAGGTATCACTCTAATCTTCATCAGATTCCGATGGGGTAGCCAGAGAGTATGGAAAAAACTATGAGAATTCATATGCCTTGGAGGCATGGTTTGCAAACCCTTTCTCTATAATATTCCCAGTGGAGATATCTTCCATCTCAACTGTGTCAAGACCAAAGACCATTTTCTTCGGTGAACCTGTGTGAGTCATCTGATATACAAAAAACAAATTTTCCGGAAAAGAAGGCACAAATAGAACATTCTTGAACTTGCCATGCTCCATATGTACTATGCCCTTCCCTTCAACGGAGATCTGAGAGTTGTCTCCCATGTAAATAATTAGACCATCTTTGATATCTAGAAAAGAAAATGATTCTCTGGAGGAAACCATGTGGTTGGAGGCTCCTGAATCTATGAGAAGGGCTTGTGATTTTGAAAATCCAGCCTTTAGTGCATGGAAACTCTCATGACCATCAGACTCACTTCTAGAATCAGTCTCTCTTGAACCTTTTGGGAGGGAAACATTTTTTTGTTCAAGAACCTTGGTCAACTGATCTATCTTTTTCTGCATGCAAGATCTCTCTGGGTGGTTTCCTTTCTTGCAATAAGAACACTTGGATTTCTCAAATCCCTTCTGTTTTTCCTTCTTAGAGATGGAGGCTCCTTTTGATGGACTTGACTTGGAGTTCAACTTGGGCTCAAATGGCCTCTTATCCTTTCCCTTGTTCTTTCCCTTCCCATTCGCACTTTTTGCTTCTCCAACCAGAAGAGCTTGATATTTGGAGGCCTACAAGGCGCCCGTCTGTATCAGCTTATGTTGTTCTTGGATGAGAGATTCAGTGAAAACATCTAAGGAGGGAATCTTCCAACCAGGGATTGACATTCGCCCAGAATGGAAGGTAGATACAAAGATAGAGAACTCAAGACCTAGCTTGCTTAGAATGGATAGCACCAACTTCTCATCCTTCTTCTCAATGCCACACTGCTTGCATTGCATAACCAAATATTTGAATTTTGAAAAGAATTGTTGAATGGTCTCAAAAATACTCAGTTGTAGAGCAATCAACTCATTTTCCAGAATATGGCCTCTTAGCTCATCTTGTTTGCCGAAGAGGGTCTCTAACTTCAATCATTTCGATGTGGAAGAGTATATCTCTAGAAATATGAATACACATGAAACCAAATGCTTCATCCAATCTATTTAGATACTTGGTTTTCTTCACAACTGATGTTGGTTCGGGATCCTTCCCCATTGTCACCCTGTACAGTGATTTGTTTTGCAATACCATCTACATATCATCCCTCCAATCAAGATAATTTAAGGGTGTCAGGATCCTTGGAGAGAGAGAGGAGAGTTTGAATTGTCCATTACAACTGATGGAGTGAATACAAGGTGAAACTGCTGCTAATGCAGAAAAAACTGTTACAACTGCAGAAAACTGCTACTGCACTCAAAAAATTTGAATAACCTGCAAAAAAATATCAATAAGGAGGTAGACTACTAATGAGCACTACTTTAGGATAGTTGGCACTTTTATCCGGATCCTTCACACCTGGATAGACCTCATTGGATTTCTCCAATGAATTCAATGCAATGGCACCAAGATTTGCTGTGGAAATCCAGAGGCTTCTGGTGCACTGTCGAAAGCAGCTGCTCAACCTATTCGCTCTATGGCTCTGACACCATGTGAAATTCTAAGTCACAACATATCTAAAGAGTTGAGGATACCTCACAAAGAAATAATGAGCAGAAATTTGAAGAAGAGTGAAAACTGCAGTAAAAAAGAGCAGAAGAATAATAATGCAGCAGAACTCAGATATGAGCAGAATAATGTCACATGTTCCAATTACCAGTATAATAAATAATGATGTTACAATGAAGAGAATTTGAATCATACAAGAGAATTCTAACCTCAGTTGGTCTAGCATAGGGATTATCACCACTGGAGTGCTCCAGAAGACTCAAAGTCAACTGAACTGAACCTAAACTCAGCTAACTGAAGTCACAATCAATAAACTGACTAAGGAGGGAGCAATAGTGAGTCTAGCATGCATGCTAGTCAAAAAAGGGCACATGAGGCCACAATCAGTGGCATCCGGATCTCTAACCCCCCACAAGAGTCAGATAACTCAAGTGGACTGCACTGGAACACTCAGTAGGTTCCTATAAAATAGGGAACTGACTGAAGTGGTTCTAAAATGATGCATGCATGGCTCAAAAGGTGGTAGATGAATCCTGGATGACATCTGCACACCACTAGGGGGAAAATGACATCATCAACAAATAGGAAAAATAAATAATGCTAGGTAGGACAAGGATGTAGTATTGAAATATCCTATCAATGACGAGGAATAATCCTGCATATCTCTGCAAGCTAAGGATGTCAAATAATGTCATGCACCCGAACAGGATGAACACCCGCATCTGCCAACAATGTGGCCAACATGTATACCACATCCTGTTGATACCTATCCTAGTGCCTACGTGGATGGTGGCCAGGATGTCTACTAGTCAACTATGGCCCGACCTATTCATGCTCCTTCATATACTTATCCTCATGAGAGGGAGCAGGCGACCCGACCTCAGCATCAAATGTGTCAATGTATGCACAATATATAGTACAAAATAATAATTAGACAATTTCATTAAATTTTTTAATATTTATAATATATTTCATTTGCATAAAGTATAAAGAGAATAAAATGCAACTAGAGTAATTTAAACGTAATGATAATATTACATCTCTCATCAGGTGGCTCATCTGGTGTGAAGAAGATCTCGGGGCACCCTCTCCACTCCAAGCCGACATATGGATATGGAAGGGTATTTTTCAAGGATTATAAAAGTATACTTAAGTATAGTATTCTAGGCGATTATTTTGGATTGAAAAAAACATAAATATAGATTGGTATGCAAATATTAAATATGAAACATACAATTTACTACTGAAACTTGTAAATTTTGGCGAATAATATGATAAAAAAACTTATTTTATGTAAATATAAGCGATATTATAGACTGAAAATGACCAAATAACGAATTTATTTTTTGAAAAAAGGCCCAAAAAATAGCCAATTGACGAAATTTAGCCCCTAAAAATTTCCTTATATGGCACCATGTCTAGTGCATGGTCCTCCTCGCTGCCCAACATCTCCAGCACATGTGAGGTGATCCTAGATGGGAACTTAGGCTGCACCCTCTTGGGCATCATCTTCCCCCACATGTGCATACACACCTTGGTGGTCGGCCTAGAAGGTAGTCGCTCAAGTGATGGCCTGGTGTCTGGAAACCTCTCAAAAAATAAACAAAAAAGATATGAACCCAAAGGGAAGTTGGACCTCCCATCAATGACTACCTAATGCATCTAGGTCTTTGCATTGAAGAGTCAACATAATACAGTAGAGTAAAAATAATGAGATTCCCATCACTAGTGGAGTGCTCCAATGTCGTAAGAAAAAGAGAGAGGCAACTAACCTATTATTGACCAAAAACAGAGATCCTAAGCTTCCCACCACTCACTTGAAAATTAGAGGGATGGATGACCGCATCACTGATATATCTCAAAGAGTAAGCTAGTTGAATCTTTGTTGTAGCACCAGCTGGGACATCAGGGAAATGGGGTAAATATTCCCCTCTCCTGGATAGCTCAGTGATGAAATAAATATCCTCCTCAATGGGGTGGAACCACTGACCGACACCAACACAAAATGCCTACCTATGATGATCCCAACGTCGGATGAACTGACACAATAATGAAGAGTTACCCTTAAGGGATGTATCCTCTTGATAGAACTTTAGGAGGCCAACAGTTCTCAAGAGCTCTCGATACCGAGCAGTAACGAGGTGAGGGTACAAATCCCTCTCCCTCTCCCTAGCCTCTCATTATGTAACCATGTTGTACTATTCCAACTGTGCACGCTCTTACTGAGCATCTTATCGCCGCTCACGTCTTTGTTTCACATTTTTTTTTTCTGTAAAAAAATAATTTTTTACTATTGGTGCACCTAAATAATCGATGTGCACAGCTTATGGTGCTTAAGTTAACCAACAAAACCGCCAACGATAAGCTGAAATAAGAATCCCGTAATGGTACTATATTTTAATATATTTAAAATTTATTTAAACGGTGGACCAAAGATCCGACGCACCAAAACATTTTATAAAATGTGGTGCACGGTGTACCTAAATCACGTTAGTGCACCGGTGCATCTGATTATGTAAACACACCACCTTTTATTACATTTAATGATTTTGTAAAAATCTATTCACAGTGCACCCATGTCGAGTCTAGGCACCGATGACCGGTGCACTGACGTGACCTAGGCACACCATCATTAGATTTTTACAAAATTGTTAAATCTAATAAAATTCAGTGCATTTAGAAATTTACTTGCCAGTGCGTTCATCCAAAAATGTGCATTGTACACGGTGTATGTGAATGATTGAAACGCACCGCAATTTATTAAATTTTAAAAATGTATATTAAACTTTTTATGGTGTGCCTACAACACACCATAGCACTGGTACCGATGCAATGATGTGACCAAGGAGCATTGTAAAATTATGTATTTGGCACTTCAATTTATATTATTTAGTTGTTGGTGCGTTTAGTTCAAGTAAGTGTGTTGTTAAGGGTGTGTTGACTTAAACCAAATGCATCGTCGTTTAAAAATTGTTAATGTGGAATTAGAATATATCCACAGTGCGCATATGGCACGTCAGAACACTAACACCAGTGCAGTGACATGCCCTAGGTGCACCATATAATTTATTTTTTGTTCATTTCAAAGGTTTTGTTAATTGGTATGTTTGATATATTTAAGTGCACCGGACAATCGGTGCTCTAAAAAATTGAACGCACCAATTACCATTTTTAAATTTGATATAAATTTTTACGGTGTGGAAGTGTGTTTGAGTCGTTCGGCTTGCACCGTTTGTGGTGCTGCATGTAAAAAATTATAGTGTGAACCACTATCCGGTGAGAGCCGAATGGCTCGAATTCACCACACAAATTTTTTATATTTTTTTCAAAAATAATATAAATTTAATCTCAATTCTAAAAAGTAATCTGCTAAAAAATTAAATTATGAAGTAAGAATCAATTTACCTGGTGAACAGACCGTCGGGGAGGCATCCTAGCGATGTATGGAAAATTTTAATTTTTACCACCATTTGAAAAAATTCAAACTAGAAGCAACAACTAATAGGGGTGAATAATTTGTCCACATGGACCACGGATGTCAAGGCATCCAAGTGGGTGAAGTAAAGCACCGGTGCAGTTGGGCTAAAAACACACTAACAAGGATAAAAATAATTTTTACCCCGTGGTTTTTTTTTTAAACCTTGTTCCGGTGCGACCGACAATAGAGCGCACCAGTGTGTATAGTAATCCATGCGCACTGAAGAGTAGGATTTTTTTAATAAAAAATTAATGGGTTTTGTAATGAAATTATTATTATTATTTATGATAACAAGTGGTACGTTTGTTTATTTGACACACATTAGGGCATTTCAAATTATCTAGCGCACCGGTTATTGGGTTTCAAATTTTGGCTAGATATTCCAATAAAAATATATGATAGGGCAGTGCATTATTGTCTATGTAACGCACCAGGGCGTTTATTATCAAACGCACCAATTCATGTAGTATTTATTAATGCATCGTTCTAGGGGTACTATAAAAATAATACGAGTTTTTTAATTAAATTTTTTTTTATTGATAGTTTTTTTCTAGCATGGTGCGATAGAATTTGTGGTTTCCCCGGTGTGTTATGTTTGGAAATGTACTGGTGTGTTTTGTCATAAAACACACCAAACAAAAATCCTCTAAAACCTCCGCCTGCTCGCCTCCACTAGAAACCTCCGCTATAAACGGATTTTCAGGCTCTTTTTTTAGGGGCTTCCACGATAACCTCCACTAGAGGGACTTTTCCCTGTAGTGGATTCATCATCCGCTTGAGTAGTGCTAGGAGGGGGAAAAAATGGCCAACTAACCAGGGAGTGATTGTTAATACGTAATAATGGTCCTGAAATTGCCTGACATCTAGTGATCTAGCCGGTTTATTGCTACGCACTATGAAAGGCTAGCTCCCTTCACACTAATCCTAGTGTGCCTAATCTTTACTGGCCTACCTTTACCCTTCTTTAAGAATTGATTGTTTTCTGGAGGCCCCATTGGGGTGAAGAAATGATGATTAGCTCCAAAATGCTTGTCAAAACAATGATATTTCCCAGGCTCCTTTGTATCATCTCCTAGAGGGAACAAAGGCCCTTTTATCTTAGGCAATATTGTGGCCCCATATATTACTAATTCTTGCCAGTATTCCCTAAATAAGTCTATAATTATTTTTTGTGTGTGCTATCCTTATTTCAATCCATCTCTTTAAAAATTCTCTCTGCTCCAAGCCCTATCTATCTCTCTAACAAATCATGCCCTATTCTTCATTCTTTCTTCTCTTGCTTTGTTTTTTGGGTTCATTATGTGTGCTAGCTCAAATCATAATTAGTTAAAGTGGATATTGAACTAGAGTGTAAATTCCATTGAACGTATGGTTTTCCATTCTTGTATGAGTTGTCTATTAATTCCGCTGGAGAAGCTTCATTTGTATCTAGTAGGTATAGTGTGTTTAGGTCTACCTCATCCTTTTGTATTGAAATTGCTTCTATCCTGTTGATTATTGAAGCCAGGGAAAACACCTCTTTATTTTTTCCTTCTGGTGTCTTCTCACACCTTTCCAATCATAATTGGGACCTGGCCTTATTCCATCCTTCTATCTACTCACAGTAAGGGTTCCCTCTCGGTTATGGGGCTGATTCGGGGGAAACGTGTTGCTTAAATAATATTGGTGTGTTGATAATCATTTCATCTGTGTGGTCTATTGTTTCTCCAACCGTAATCTATTGATTCCCTACCCACATAGAGAAGTGATACCAATACCAAACAATTGAAGATAGATTCGAGTATTCTACCACAATTAATAATAAATGGGGGTCCAAAAAATAGATGATTGGGCCTACAATAAATCAAATACATTAGAGAAGTACCAATAGGAGTGGCTTACTGCTAGAGGATTGGGTAATATCTATTTAGAATGGATCCCATGTCGAGTTAGGCATTTTACTCACATGTTCCCCTGTTATTGTAATTTAAGGGAGCAATGGATTTCACTTATAATACGCGATGGGTATGGAAGTTTCTTGATTCTAAGCTCCACTGGGAACTTCTATGCCTGGGAATATGAAAGCATATAGATTTTCCAACCATATTTCGGCTTATACAAATAACGCGTGATAACTATCCTCAATTTATAGATCTACCTCAGTGGGGGAGAAGCTTTACCTCTGAGTGAAGTGTTTTCAATTTGATAGATAATTGGATATGTAGGAGCATTTACTCATAGAAGTAGGAATTTCTCCACAAGATGTCTCTTATAATTTTTCTGATATGTCAGCATACCTTAATTATGAACCCATTGGTTGATATTCTTGTGTTTGTTATTATGTGTCTACATTAGTAGGAGACATGTAGTCAACAGGTTGTGGGCTCATTTTAGATTTTGTCCAGGGTTTGATTTTTTGCGGTACTACAATGTTTTGGAAGATCAATTATATTTGGCATTAATTTGATTTTTATGGTAATTGGAATTATTTGGACAATAATTGGGGGAGGTTTCGCTATTGGTATCTTTGGATTTTGATTTTGAGATATTCATGTCTTTTTTTTCTTAGCTTTGGAGGCTGGCTGGCCCAGTTGAATGTGTTTCCATAGATTTATTTCATTATGAAGATAGTGCATTTCGGGTCGAGGTCCCCCATCTTCCTTTTTCTAGTTACCCATGAGGCATTATGAAAACTGAAAAATATTTAAGAGGATAGCTTGATGTGCAAGTTCTGATGTTTGCAAATATGGCAAATTTACCTAGTTGATTCTTTGTGTTTTTATAAAAGACTTTAGAGGATTTTAGAAATAGATGCAATTGGGATAATTTGATATTTTCTTTGAAACCTTTGTTATGTTAAATGCTTGCATTGCATGTATGGCATGCTAATAAAAAGTAGAGTGCTTTGAGAAATTAATAGTTTTAGTGGATAACAAGAACACCCTTTGCAGTGGTTATTCCCTTGTGAGGAATTTAGAGTCTCGGTTATTTTGTCACATGGACTTTGTGGGAATCGAAAAACTGCTATAAGATAAATAAGTGGTCTCAATTTGAGGCCACAAATAGGGCCAAGAGGGGCTAGTATTCTTGATTATCACCACCATTTAACTGCCATTACCAACCCTAGGTCCTTGGTCTGGCCTTTTCCAATAACATGTGAAGATAGGTTAAAGTGTCTTTTGTGGACTTGTGAGAAAAGGAATTTGGTTCTATAGTGTATAAACAAAGTTTCTTTCTTCACTCTAAATAGGAGGAGATATATGATTTTTTTTCTTTCATGCAGACTATGAAGATTCATTCTAGTATGAGGTGTGGATGTTAGTCGTGGAATCAACGATTTTATTATTGCCCCATGCACACATGTCTAGTTCCTTCTCCCTTTGACTTTGTGCAAGTTTCATTAACCTGTATACAAAATTCATTGTTGCGTCTTTGAAAGGATGCACAAATATATTTTATCTAGAGGCTCTTAAAAAAATTGGAGACTATAGGCGTTATAGCTCATGTGACGATGTTTTCCAATGTTGTGAGCTTGTTTATTTGGATGTTGATTGGTTTGGGTTCCAATGTAATGAGAGTTTGGTTTTTGGGGCCTAGGAAAGAAGAGCAGTCCAGATATCGAAGGATCATGCATGCATTACAATGTTACATTAAGAACTACATGCCCCATCCTAAAAGGACCCACGTCACTGCACTGCTGATGCTCAGGATCGATGGCCTTCACACGTACATGTGCATATATGTCTATTTTGTTAAATGCGTTGAAATGTGTACATTTTCCTTCTCCCTTTGGCTTTGTGCAAGATTCATTATCCTGCGTGCAAAGTGCCACATTGAATCTTTGAAAGGTTGCACATACATCTTTTGGAAGCCTATGAAAAATGGTAGGCTACATGCATTGAAGCTCTATGTGATGATGTTTTTTGATGTTGCCAACTTATTTATCTGGATCTTGATAGGTCTTGGTTCCAATGTTATCAGCCTTTGGTTTATGGAGACTAGGCATGGAGACCGGGATGGTAGGAGACATGTTTGGCTGACATTAAGGCTTTTTTTTTGTGCTTGGCATTCACTACGTCTTAATACAAAAGTTCATATTTGCAAGTTGTTGACATTTGTCTCGGTTGGATTGATGACTCCTGTGGAGTCTTGTGCACTTATTGGTTGTTGTTTGTCATTGGTTGCTAGATAAAAGATATGCATGCATTTTTTTTGGCATAGTATGTAGAAAATAGGGAAAAAAACCCATTTGGATGCCCGACATGGATATGATCATAATTTATGAATATCTAGCATAACATTAACACTATAATTGTTTCTACTTGTTTGTCTTCTTTATTTCATTTATGGGATAATGAGGGATGGTATTGAAGATCTTATGATGCTTTGTTAGCAATGGGTAAATTGATTATTTAACACAATAGAGAAGATTCATGGACTGAAAGGTGTTAAATGATATTTTTCTAAATCTAACAAGCAAAACTAGAATGTAGATTTCCAGTTCATCTCCGATTGATCAGAGGATTTGATCAGTCTTCTATGATATTTGTTATTTCCCTTTTCTATAAAAATGGTTTTGGCTCTCATCCAATGTAGTTTCCATTGATTTTGGAAATTTAGAGTTCCATGTTGGTTCAGCTATCATCCTTCGTTCAATTCAAATGTCTCATAAAAAACAGAGGGAAATAACAAAACAAATTGTTGTTTACTGAAGTGGTTTATGTGGTTTTCTTTTTAGAACAACCACTAGAACATATTCATAGGACATTGAAATGAGGACCTTTTTTTTGGTGGCCTCAAATAACCATAAACAATCATTTTTTCCCCTGGGCCTGAAGCACTAACCATAGGAAGTGAAAGGAAGAAATAAATGTTTATTGGATTTGACCATAAGGAAATCAATGAAGAAAGAGTTGGGAATTTCAGTTATGCTCTATGAACAAATTTGAGCATACATAATATCCTGGTATATAGGGGGGAGTATCCATTGAAAGGAATGGGTGGCAAATTCCTTACAATCCAATGGGTATTGAAGGGATTCTTGTCTCACAGTTTCGGCTTCTACCTCTGTTTTCAACTGCTTTAGCTAGTTTTATACCTTGGATATAGTCTTGTGTGCAATAAAAACAAACAAAAATAAAAAGAGAAAAATAAAAGTGAGAACAATGGACCCATGACATCTTCTACAAAATTGTCTCAACCTTAGCGGACTATCTCTCGTCCAATTTCAGTTTTCAGGATTCAGGTATTCTGTCACCGGCGCGAATATTTGTTGACATGGACCTAAGGAATGGCCTCTCAGCTAATATGGTCATCTTGAAGGGTAAGAAATACTTTGTGTAGGTTTTGGATTACTCTGGTATACCTTTTAGGTGTAATCAATGTCACTCATGCGAACATATTGTTAAAGAATGCTCCAAGCCCTTCACGCGTGATGTATGAAGGACAAAGAGGGAAGGGTTGGAGAATATTGACAAAGGGAAGGTAAAATATCATTGTTCAAGGGAGCTGTCGAAGGAGTATTCTAGAACAAATAATATTCCCCCCTCAGGGAGGGACTTTACCACCTTCTTGTGAAATCTCTGATGATGTTTTTCCTCAAAGTCCTTTGTCACCTATAAATAATAAGCATTATGAAGGGCTTGTACACTCAAAGCATGCTTACAAGTCAAACCATCCTTCATCAGTCTTGGATGAAAGCACAGATATGATCCACTCTCCCTTGGCGTCTCAAAATGGTAATTTATGCTCGGTCATCCCTGAGGTTTCCTTTCCACTCTCTAGTGTCAATTGGACAAATGTTTATAAGAGTGCTTTTCATTCTTGGTTGGGACGGTTGGATCCTTGGGGTTCTTTTACCTTTCATTCATAGGCTTGTTTCTTATCTAATCCAGTTTTGGGGTTACTCCCTTCTTCCCACCTTGATGTAGAAAGAGCTTCCTGTAATATATCTATGTCTATTGGGGTTTTGTCAGGTTCTCATCCTCTCGATTTGGGTGGTGTTATCTCTAAGATTTCGAGGGCTCCTAGGGTCTTAAAAAAATATATCTGGGCTATTCCATTGGATACTTATTTTCAATGATCCTTTGATCCCCCTCATGTTAATGACTTGTTGATTAGTCCTTTATGCGACCATAAATTGTTTAGTATTTCATCTGATGGTTATTATGGATATAACTTGAGTAAGGATTTATCTTTCCCTTCGAGTCTCTTGGAACTTGTGGAGGCTTTGGATGGGTCATCTTTGCATTATGAGGCTGAGCTTGGATCGGGGTTTGAAGAGGTGAATCCGACATACCTCTCTTTTTCTCCTATATCTTCTGGATCTCATGTTCCTGCGCTTATGGACTTGTCTGCTGGGAATGGAGACCATACCCTTTTTTCCCCACTGCATATGGATGCTTCCATAGTGCCTGCAATATGTGGTTCTAGTAAAACAGGCTCATATGTTTTTTGGGAAAACCTAGTAATAGAAGATAATATGGGAGACAATCACTCTATTATTACTCCTATTCAGAGGCCAGGATATCATCATTATTCTCTCAAATCCAGAAGTCAATTCAAGGGTTCTAGGGTGAACGGATCAAGAGGGGGTATCTTGCAATATTCCACGATATATTCCTATAGACTCCGTTGGAGGAGCTCAATGTTGGTTGTGGAGCCAGATCTTCCAGTCTCATAGATTATATTGTCTCAGCCGTGCACCTCAGAGGACTGTACACTCATTCCCCAACTTTGGGGTTCGAGGGAAACGCCCCCGAGTTACGGGGGTGGAGCCCCTGCAAACGAGGGTTCGGGGGCAATGGCCCCGAGAAAATTTTTTGGGGCTGTTTTCACCAATAGCTTTCGGGCCCATGGTTTAGGGTAACCCATGGTATTTTCCCATTGTATTTCCCTTATAAAAGAAAGACATTGTAACATGGCTAGGGTTGATGTATTAGGTATTATGCATTGTAAAGATATCTGAGATCAAGAAGAGAGACTGTGAGACAATGAAGAGGAAGTGCAGCGGCTGTGCTGTAGGTTGTATCCCTTCACTTGATTGGATGGTATAATAATAAGGACTGGCAACTTCAGTTTGGACGTAGCCCATCTTGGGTGAACCCCGATATATCTGTGTCTCTCTTGTAATGTGTATGTGTGATTATATTTGCATGTATGTTTATTGTTATTGCTCTGCGATCCTGTTTTTCTAACAATTGGTATCAGAGCCAAAGGTCTATTTGGAAGATAAACCCGCAGGAAGCTAGGGTTTCTGGTTCGAGTGGGAGCAATGGCAAAAGAAGTAAATTTTAAGCTCGAGAATTTTAATGGACAAAACTTCCAGTTATGGAAAATACAAATGGAGGACTATCTGTACCAGAAGGATCTATTCCTACCGTTGGGAGGAAGAGCGAAGAAGCTGATGGCTATGAAGGACGAAGAATGGGAGGTTCTTGACAGAAAGGCACTGGGAACAATACAGTTGTCCCTGGCTTCGTCGGTGGCTTTCAATATCTCAAAAGAAACAACAACTGAGGGTTTGATGAGTGCACTGGGTAAGCTGTATGAAAAACCCTCGGCCTCCAACAAGGTATTTCTAATGAAGCGTTTATTTAATATGAATATGTTTGAAGGTGGATCTGTTACTGATCATTTAAATGAGTTTAATACAGTTACAAATCAACTAAGTTCTGTTAGTGTGAACTTTGATGATGAGGTTAGGGCTCTTCTAATCTTGTGTTCATTGCCAAAAAGCTGGAATAGCTTGGTCATGGCTGTAAGTAACTCTATCTCTGGTTCAAACACCTTAAAATTTGATGATGTTATTGGTGTTATTCTTAGCGAGGAAATGCGAAGAAAAAGCATAGGTGAGACATCAAGTAATTTGTTGACCATGGAGAGCAGGGGAAGACAAAAGGAGAGAGGAAAGAGCCAAGGTAATTGTGGCAAGTCTAAAACAGGCAAATCCAAGTCCAGACTGGGAAAGATAGAGTGTTGGAACCGTGGAAAGAAAGGACATCTGAAGAAAGACTGCAGATCTCTAAAGAAGAAAGGAGATGCACAGAAGGAAACTACCCAGGAAGCAAATGTAGCAGGTAATGTGTTACAAGATGCTTTGATTCTTGCATTAGATAATACTAGTTATTATTGGGTAGTAGATTCAGGGGCTTCATGTCATGCTACACCCCATAGGAAATACTTTCATGATTATGTTCCAGGCGATTTTGGACATGTTTTATTGGGTGATGACGAGCCATGTAAAATTGTTGGAATGGGTAAGGTATGGATAAAAGTTAAGAATGGAACTGATTGGCTATTGAAAGATATAAGGCATATTCCTGCTATGAAAAGAAATCTGATCTCAACAGGGCAATTGGGAGATAGCGGCTGTCTATCTACATTTGGAGAAAAATGGTGGAAGATCACTAAAGGATCAATGGTGATAGCAAAAGGAGACTGGGTAGGTACGTTGTATTTATGTCCTCATAATACTGACCATTCTATCTCTTTAGCTTCCACAGGAATAGATACAACATTGTGGCATCATAGGCTTGGCCACATGAGTGAGAAGGGGATGCAGCTTCTCCACTCAAGGAAGTTGCTGCCAGATTTGAAGCGGGTAAGTTTGGAATTCTGTGAGAACTGTGTTTATGGAAAACAGAAGAGAGTCATATTTCTCAGGGTTGGGAAATAGAAGAAGAATGAAAAGTTAGAGCTTGTGCATACAGATGTATGGGAACCGGATCAGGTACAATCTCTTGGTGGCTCTCATTATTATGTTACATTTATTGATGATGCAACTAGAAAAACTTGGATTTATTGCATTAGATAGAAATATGATGTGTTTGCTACTTTTAAGAAGTGAAAATATTTTGTTGAGAATGAGACAGGAAAAAGGTTGAAGTGTCTCAGATCTGATAATGGAGGTGAGTACTGTGGCAAGGAGTTTGATAGTTATTGTTCATACAATGGGATTCGTAGAGAGAAGACAGTCCCAGGAACACCACAAGAAAATGGTGTGTTAAAAATGATTAATAGAACGATCATGGAGCGTGCAAGGTGTATGAGACTGCATGCAGGATTGCCCTTATAGTTTTGGGTGGATGCTGTAAATACTATTGTTTATTTAATAAACAGAGGACCTTCAAGTGCTTTGGATGGTGGTATTCCATAGGAGGCATGGACAGGTAAAAAGTTAAACTACTCATTTCTGAGAACGTTTGGTTGTGAAGCATTTGTCCATATTGATAAAGATAATAGAACAAAGCTTGAAGCTAAATCCAAGAAATGTACCTTTATTGGATATGGGGTTGATGATTTTGGTTATCGCTTATGGGATTATGAAAATAACAAAATCATTAGGAGTAGAGATGTGATATTCAATGAAAAGGTCATGTATAAAGATCAGTTGCAGGGAAAGAAACAGGAAAAGCAAACCACATAGTACACAGTACTTGATGAAATTAAAGAAAATGAAGTTCCAAAGGTGCCAGAAAATCAAGAACAGCAGCAAGTACCTGAAACTCCTGCAACTACAAGAAGATCTACCAGGTTAAGTAGACTCCCTGAAAGATACTCTCCTTATTATTTATTGATGACTGATGTTGCTGAACTAGAGTGTTATGAAGAAGCAATGCAGGTGGAAACTAGAAAGAAGTGGGAGCAAGGCATGAATGAGGAGATGGACTCATTGGTAGGAAACCAGACTTGGGATTTGGTTCAGTTCCCTGTTGGTAAAAGAGAATTGCAGAACAAATGGATTTATAGGTTGAAAGAAGAAGAAGGAGGTAAGAAGCGGTACAAGGCCAGACTTGTTGTAAAGGGGTTTGCACAAAAGAAATGTATAGATTTTGATGAAATATTTTCTCCTGTTGTTAAGATGACTTCAATTAGGACTATCTTAAGTTTAGTGGCGGTAGAAGATTTGCATCTTGAACAATTAGATGTAAAAACAACGTTTCTCCATGGGGATTTGGAGGAAGAGATATATATGCAGCAGCCACAAGGGTATGAGGTCAAAGATAAGGAGAACTTGGTATGCAGGTTGAAAAAGAGCTTGTATGGCTTGAAGCAAGCTCCAAGGCAGTGGTATTTAAAATTCGACAGGTTTATGACAGAACAAGGTTATAGTAGATGTCATTCTGACCACTGTGTTTATTTCAAGAGGCTAGATAATGGAAGTTATATTATCTTGTTATTGTATGTGGATGACATGCTTGTTGCAAGGTCTAACATGCAGTATATAAATGTGCTCAAAAGGAAGCTAGATAATTCATTTGCGATGAAGGATTTGGGTGTTGCAAAGCAAATCCTTGGTATGAGAATAATAAGAGACAGGAAAAATCGCAAATTGACATTGTCTCAGGGTGAGTATATACAAAAGGTGTTGGAGAGGTTTAGAATGCAGAATGCAAAACCAATTAGTACACCTTTGGCCAGCTATTTCAGTCTAGGTAAGGAAATGTGTCCTAAGACACGGGAAGAGACAGATTACATGTCCAAGATTCCCTATCAATCAATAGTTGGCAGCTTGATGTATGCCATGGTGGGCACAAGACCAGATATTGCACAAGCAGTGGGAGTTGTGAGCAGATATATGAACAATCCAGGTAAAGAACATTGGAAGGTAGTACAGTGGATTCTCAGGTATTTGAGAGGTACTACCACTCAGGCATTATGTTTTGGAGGTTCGGACACTGTTCTACAGGGATATGTTGATGCAGATATGGCAGGTGATAAGGATAGTAGGAGGAGCACCATAGGGTATGTGTTTACTGTAGGTGGAACAACAGTAAGTTGGATTTCGAGATTGCAAAAGGTTGTTGCATTTTCAACAACAGAAGCAGAGTATGTTGCTGTTACAGAGGCTAGTAAAGAGATGATTTGGTTGCAGAGGTTTATGGAGGAAGTGGGTAAGAAGCAGAAGGATAGCAGGTTGTATAGTGACAGCAAGAGTGCCATTCATCTTGCAAAGAACTCAGCATTCCATTCCAGGACTAAACATATACAACTGAAGTACAATTTCATACGCTTTGTTATGGAAGATGAATTGTTGAAGCTGGAAAAGATACATACTAGCCAGAATCCTGCAAACATGTTCACAAAGGTAGTGACTAGAGAGAAACTGAGTTCCTACTCGGTTTCAGTTGGCTTCTAGCATGAAGGTGAAGATGAGAAAGTTTCCAAGTCCAAGGTCCAGCAAGTACATCAATAGTGGGGTATTTGTGATCAGTCTCCAAGTGGGAGATTGTTGGTTGTTGAGCTAGATCTTCCAGTCTCACAGATGATATTGTGTTAGTTGTGCACCTCAGAGGACTGTACACTCATTCCCCAACCTTGGGGTTCGGGGGCAGTGCCCCTGAGAAAAAAATTTGGGGTTGTTTTCGCCAATAGTTTTTGGGCCCATGGTTTTGGGTAACCCGTGGTATTTTCCCATTGTATTTCCCTTATAAAAGAAAGACATTGTAACACGGATAGGGTTGATGTATTAGGTATTATGCATTGTAAAGATCTCTAAGATCGAGAAGAGAGGCTGTGAGACAGTGAAGAGAAAGTGCAGCGGCTGTGCTACAGGTTGTATCCCTTCACTTTGTTGGACGGTATAATAATAAGGACTGGCAACTTCAGTGTGGACGTAGCCCATCTTGGGTGAACCACGATATATATGTGTCTCTCTTATAATGTGTGTGTGTGATTATATTTGCATGTCTGTTTATTGTTATTGCTCTGCAATCCTGTTTTTCTAACACTCAATCATGGAGGCAGCGTGTGATTAGGTAGTTTTAGATATAAGGGATGGAAAAAAAAAGCCATCAAGGGGTAGCTTAGAGAAAGTTCACCCATGATAGTGGTTACCTAATGCTGATCATGTCCCTAAATTGTAGAGGGTTAGGCAAGCCTTCTAAAAAATTGTCCCTAAAACGTTTGATTTTAATGAGGAGTCCTTCTCTGATTTTCCTCCAAGAAACTTTGGCTACTAGTGATGACATTTTGGATGACTTAAGAAGCTTGCTTCTAGGATGGGACTTTGTGAATGTTGATGCCTCTCGAAGGTCTGGTGGATTGATTATTGGGTGGCACTCTAGATTCTTTCTATGTACTAACAACAAGGCTCTTAATTCAGATCTGGGAGCAGTGCTTTCCTCCAGGTAGTTTGGTTTGGCATATACTTTTTTGAATTTATATGGTCAAAAACTTCATCGAATGGATTATTAGGAGAGACTATTTGGTGTGGGTATTATATCTGTTGAAAAACTTATTCTTGGTGGTGATTTAAAATTATCTCTTGGGGAGGCCGAGATATGGGATCCTCGTGCACAAAAGGATCCCATGGTGGGTTTTTTTGTCAGAAAGTGGGAAGAACTTTAGTTATTTGATATTCTTCCTATTTTGATGAGATATACTTGGCGAAACATGCACTCTGGTTCTGCAATGATTGCTAAAATATTGGACAGATTTATCATCAATGAATGCATGTTAAGATCAATTGTGTGCATAAGGAAACAGTTTGTAGAAGGGGGGGACTTAGATCATTTTCCAATTTACCTAGAATTGAAATAGGCCCTTGAAAAAAACCCCATCCCCTTTAAATTTGATTTTATGTGGTTGAAGGATGAAGGTTTTAGACAAATAATTAAGAGGATATGGACTACTTTTTATGCAAATATGTCTATTTCAGCAAGGTTACTATTTTAGAATAATCTTAAGAAGATAAAATCCATCTCAATCCTATGGATTGCAGAAAAAAGGAATCTACAATGTATGGAGCTTAAAAGACTGGAGTCCATGCTTGACGCTTACCATTCGAAAAATCCCTGTGGTTAAAATTCCGTAGAGATGAAGAAATATATTATGGAGATGGAGGTAAAGCACAATAAGATTTTATTGGATGAAGAAGCTTTAACTAGACTCAAAAGATGAGCTTTATGGATTCAACAGGGGGACAATAATACAAAATACTTTCATAATACCATTAATCACAAAAAAATAGAAACTCTATGTGGAAATTAGAGGACCATTATGGGAATAAGTTTGCAGGTTTCCATAACCTTGCTAGATCTAGAGTGAATAATTTCAGTAATATTTTTATGGAAGATCGATGAGCATATGTTTCTCATATGCTAGGCCTTTGTGTTGTCTTCCCATCTCTTGTGGATGAGGAACAAATTTTGTCTCTACATCAATCTGTGACTCTTGCAGAACTGAAAGAGGCCATTGGATCCATGCAAAAGGACAAGACCACAGGGCCCAACGGGTGGCCTGTTGAGTTTTTGATGCTTTTATGGAGCTATTTGAGTTGGACCTTTTGGCGGTCATTGAAGAATCTATGCTTAAAGGAAGTATTTTGGAAAATTTTAATACAACTTTCATTGCCCTCATACCGAATAATGACATGGGAGTTTCTTTTTAAGATTATAGGCCTATATCTCTCTACAAATGTATATATAAAAGCATTGCAAAGGTTATATCTAGAAGGATCAAAGGGATTTTCTCCTGTGAAGTCTTACAAAAACAATTTTCCTCTTTAGAAGGGAGAAAAATCCATGATGCCATTTTTACTACACAGGAGGCGTTTCACTCTGCAAAGATGAAGAAGTTGCCCACATTTATTATGAAGGTGGAATTGAATAAATAATATGACTGTGTTAATTGGACATATCTCAAGTTGGTTATATTATAGGTTGGTTTTCAATTACACTTTGTTAACTAGATAATGTCCTGTGTAGAAACAATATATTTTCCTGTCTTAATTAATGGTTCTGCATCGTCCTTTTTTAGATCGAGCAGAGGGTTGAGGAAGGGCTTCCCAGTATCCCACCTTCTGTTTATTTTGATTGTTGAAAGTTTAAGTGGAGCGATTCATCTTGCTAAGACAAATGGAACATTGAATGATCTCAAGATTGGGGGGAATATTAGCATTTCTCTTTTACTTTTTGTAGATGACATCTTGGTCTTCACTGATGGATCTAGGAGGGATATTCATAATATTAAGGACATCTAGATATAATGATTTGGATCAACTCCCAATTCAATTTTGTAGTGGTGGATATTCAACAGGATATCAAGTATCCGGGGTTCATTACAAATCCAAATGATTATCAAAAGAAGGATTGGGATTGGCTCATTGATAAAGTGGAACAGAGGCTTCAGATGTGGTGTAATAGTTGGCTTTCTAGGGGAGGTAGATTTATTTTGATAAAGCCCGTGCTTGAAGCCATCTTAGTGTTTTGGGTCACTATGGCTTATGTTCCTATAGGAAATTTGGAACACATAAGGAAGCTTCATTTCAATTTCCTTTGGAATGGAAAATATGAAGAAAAAGGTTTATCATTGGTTGTCCCGACATAGGTTATCTCTTCCTAAGGATCTTGGGGGATGGGGATTGAAACACCCTATTTGTTTTTCTTAATCGTTCAGTACCAAAGGGGTGTGGATGATCTTCAAAGGAAACAACCTATGGATCAAATTTGTTTACCATATATACATTCATCCTGTCTCCATCAAATATTGGATTAGTAGTAAGGAAAATTCCCTTCAAAATGTTTCAACTATGTGGAATTATATCGTTTTGGATTTCGATAGCATTGGTGACTGGTTGGTTTATAGAGTTGGAAGTGGTATAAGTCTCAGTTTGGGCCATGATCCTTGGGTGGTCTATCAAGATGCCCACATAATTCCATATAACATGATTGAATCTTTATTGGAATAGGGTTATTGTTATTTGTACCAGGTAAAGGATGATCTACACACTACCCCATTGAGGAAAGCCTGGATACAGGATGAGAATCTAGGCTTCCATGATAAGGAGAAATATTTGTGGGAAAAATACATTAAGTGCCTACACGAAAACCATATTCGACTGGTGGATAAAGATGATGAATTTTTATGGAGAAAAAACTCAAATTTTGGTATGTATACACCCAGTTTGGGTTACAAAACTGTTCAAGAGGAAGAGGATCTAAATGAGCCTACATGGTGGAACTCACTGATTGTAACAACTCATTAATGCATATATATATATATATATAATGGCGTTATTTAAATCTGTTAACCCCTCAATAGATTTTAAGTAATGAAGTCTTTTAATTTAATATGCAACTAATAATCAAAAGGCCTTATAATTCCATCTTAGTAAAGGATGTAAACACTCAAATTATGAGTTTATTTGTGCCTTATAAATACAAGGTAATTATTTTGACTTGTTTGTACAATCATAACATATGAGAACCATCCTACCATGACTATTTATTTCATATTAAACTTGGTATTTAAGGAAGAGGAATAACCCTTTTTTTTGTTTACCATACATTATACATGATATGTATAGATTTACTTAGCTAGGATTTTCTCCTTAAATATCCAACGTGAATATTGTTAAATTGCGTGGTTAATAGTAAGAATTTAAAACCTTGAAAGTATTTTCTTCTTAAAGGGAGTTAGTGTAAGGTTTACCTTGTTTCCTATACGATGGTAAAGCCATGGGTGTGTGGCTTACTTAGCACGTATGTGCTAATACATGGTTTTATTTTCAGGTTTACAATGGTTAACCTTATGAAATGGTTCAAATACCATACCATACCATTTGAATGAGTAAGTTGTCGATATCCTAAATATTCAAGTTAACATACTATAATATCCTTTGTTTTTTCTCTTATGATTTCGAAATTGTAGTGTTACAGGTTTCGTGTATTTAAGATATAGTTTTGTAATTAAATGTATGGGTATTCATCCATAGTTTCTTATTTGTTTGTTTATAATATCTGTATATTAAGAATGAAAGCCAAAAGGCTCATCCTATGGTATTAAGTGAAAGAATGAGAGTCTAATTCTGTCTGATTATGGACATGTTGTATTCAATTCACTGAGATTCAATCTAAAACGAATGAAAAGTTTGTTTCCTTGTATTGCATTTATACATATCGATTTTACCATTGTTTTCATAATATTCAGGTATGGATGAGGAAATTTCATTTTGGGGAATAAATAAAATTTCATAGTTATTATGTTATTTTCTGGGTAGACACCTTAAGATGCACATGGATATTAAGGCATAGCCCAGGGTTAAAACCCTTTCCCCATCATATTAAGGAATTTAACAAGAGTTTTCTCCTTTAAGTACCGAGAACAATCATAAGAATAAAAAATAACAATACATTTAAACTTTCCCTTTTTAACATGAAACCCTAAATAAAAGACTTAATCTAAATATCCCACTCCTATAACTCAAGAATAAAATATAACGTAGATATTCTAACTGTAAAAATCAAGATTTGCGAATTTATAAACTATAACCAAATATATTATTTTCTCGGAAATAATTAGGTTTATTTAAGGGATAGATCAATAACAATAAATATTATAAGAACAAATCTCTAACTACTTTCCCTTCCTACAGTTTTAAAAGAAAAAGAAAAATACTTGAATAACAATTTATACTTTTATTTATATAAAGAAAATATCTAATCCAAAGAGGCTATTTTTACTAAGATACATGTACTATTTAGATTACAAATAAACTAGTAATTTTCATATAAATAAAGAAAAGAATAAAAATAAAGATTTATATGTACTTTCATCCAACTTTTTATGGAACAAGCCTGCTCCACCCAACCGTAGATTTCTGCAGCAGTTTATAACCTCTCAACTTTTGTAGAGATCACCCCCGAGCTAGACCAAGCTTACTAAGGACTCAGACTTAAGGGATCTTATAGTGTGAAATATTTAATTAAGTAGACTTTCCAATATGATCGCTTTAATCATATCTGTGGCTCCTGTATAATTATTCCCTTACTCTTAAGGATTTCTCATCCTAAGCCCTAAACAATCGAGGCTTTAAACTTTGAGCGCTCAACAAGGAAACCATGCTAGACCTATACTGTGGCAATGGGAAGACTTGCCTCCTTCAATATCCCTTATATATTGTTCATTCTTATTTTGTTTAACCATTTTACAAAATGGCTTTCCTCTGTCTTTTGGGCCCAATCCTCATATGCAAAATTAAAAATTGTGTAAAGAAAATAAAGAGCAGGCTCCCCCTTTACTTCCTATTCTTTTTTATCTTTTCTTGATTTAGGAAAGTAGTTAGGGTTTATTTTAATTCCTCACATTTCTTGAATTCAATAATTATTATTTTTCTCAACTTATTTATCTTTCCCTTTTTAAGTTTTAATCACTCACACAAGTCATATTCCCTTGTAAGCTTGGTCTCTCTTTTCGACAAGTTGCCCCATAGCAAGTTAGTAGAAACATTATAATTAAATATCACTTTAATCACATAAAGTGTTCTTTTCTTCATGATTCCTAGCATCATACAGAGGCCCAAGTCTCCTAAATTATTTAAAAACATAATCAAATCCTCTATTTTATGAAAATATATCCAAGTCCTCTGACTTGTTTAGCAGGGGTAAAGTCTAGGGATATTACAATGATATGGTATTTACAATGTCTTTTAAAGAGCAAACTTTTTATGTGGTCCTGAATTATTTAAAAACATAATCAAATTCTTCGTTTTATGAAAATATATCCAAGTCCTCTGAATTATTTAGTAGGGGTAAAGTCTAGGGATATTACAATGATATGGTATTTACAATGTCCTTTAAAGAGAAAAAATTTTATGTGGTTGGACCTCTCTAACATAGTCCTAGTCTGGGAACATTTGATGAAGAAATCCAGTACTGGTCCTAGCAGATGCCCTTTGTGTAAATACAAGTGTGAGACTATATTTCATTTGTTTCTTTAGTGTCCATACATCATTAGGATGTGGCCTCATGCTCCTTTTGTGAAAGCTATACAATTTGAGTGGAGGGGGATTGGCCTATCGGATGCTTTTTAGGCATGGATAAAAAATGAGCTATATACATAATATAAGGCCTTACCTGCCCTTATGATTTGGGGGGCATGGCTTGCTAGGAATAAGGCCATCTTTAAAGATATTCATATAGCTCCTGACATATATGCAAATAAAATCCTTGACATTATAGACATTTTTCCTCAGGACAATAGAACAAAAAAAAAGAGAAGGATCATAGCTGAGATCATAGATAGAACAGGAAGTTGGTCTTACATCGATGGAGCCTCATAAGGGGATACTGCCATAGGAGGTGCACGTGGCGTTATCTTTTTCTCTAATTGACAATGGATTAAGTTCTCTGCAGGTCTTGGTAGGACCACAAACAATCATGCAGAGTTGATGGCTTTGAAATAATTTTGATTGTTGCTATCTCTAAAGGTGCACAAAAATTGCAAGTTTTCAAGGTCTCCTTGCTTTTAATTGATTGGATGGGGCTTAAGAGAGCACCAAAGAACATTGTTTTGTAGCCACTTTATGAGGAGATGTCTAGATTGACTCGTAATTTTCAAGATATACACTTTCATCACATCTATAGGGAAATAAACTTGATAGCATATCTACTATCAAAGCAAGGGCTGCAAGTTGGTGATGGAACATGGCCCAAATGGGAGCATGATAATGCCACAATCATTGAGCACGATCTTGCACCACATCCAGGTTGAATATGCCATTGGAAAAATTCCACGAAAATATGATTCCAATGATAATTTTTTTGTTTTATGATATTGACATGTAAATTGGAAATGTTACAGGATTTTTCAAGTATATGCATGTTGTATTTTTGCATGAGGCAAATACAGTTATGCCATGGCTTCTTTTTGGAGAAGATATGCAAAGAAACTATACATGTAACGGCCTTATAAGCCTAAATGAACAATGTGGTTCATTCAAGTTAATGAATTGCGACTTTTTTTCTATGGAAAAGAAAGTTATAATAAACTGCTTTCATTTCATTCATATATATATATATATATGATTAATAGTATTATTGTTTAAATATATTTATGATGATAATGATGGTGGTGATTAATGTCTATTGAAACCAACTTTAATATATCGAACCTCGACAAACAAACAAACAAACAAAAAATTGTTTAAATTTCCGTAATTATATCCACTTTATAAGATTAATAATATATTAATAATATTATCGTTTACATTTCCATAATTATGTACTCTCCAATTTTGAAAATGGGTGAGAGTTCCTATGAATCTTCACTCACTTAGATAAAATGATCCCTCAAGTGATGACGATAGAATACTCCTAGCGGTGAGCATCTCAATGTCATTTCATATTAAATAAGGTATAAGTCCTTTGTTTTGGAGCCCCGCCCATTGAACTAATAATGGTGGTTTTTATGGGCGACCATTAATTATTAACTAGCTTGTAGTAGAGCAATGATTGCTTCCACAGGTTCATTGCTTGTCATTGAATTTTAACTGTTGGTTGTGGAGCCAGATCTTCCAGTCTCATAGATGATATTGTCTTAGTCGTGCACCTCATAGGACTGTACACTCATGCCCCAACCTTGGGGTTCAGGGGCAACGTCCCCGAGAAAAAAAATTGGGGCTGTTTTCACCACCAGTTTACAGGCCCATGGTTTTGGGTAACCCGTGGTATTTTCCCATTGTATTTCCCCTTTATAAGAAAGACATTGTAATACGGCTAGGGTTGATGTATTAGGTTTTATGCATTGTAAAGATCTCTGAGATCGGAAGAGAGACTGTGAGACAGTGAAGAGGAAGTGCAGCGGTTGTGCTGCAGGTTGTATCCCTTCACTTTGTTGGACGGTATAATAATAAGGGCTGGCAACTTCAGTGTGGACGTAGCCCAAGTTGGGAGAACCACGATATATCTGTGTCTCTTGTAATGTGTGTGTGATTATATTTGCATTTATGTTTATTGTTATTGCTCTGCGATCCTGTTTTTCTAACAATTGGTATCAGAGCCAAAGGTTTATTTGGCAGATAAACTCACAGGAAGATAGGATTTTTGGTTCGAGTGGGAGCAATGGCAGAAGAAGGAAAGTTTAAGGTCGAGAAGTTTAACGGCTAAAACTTTCAGTTATGGAAGATGCAAATGGAGGACTATCTGTACCAGAAGGATCTATTCCTACCGTTGAGAGGAAGAGAAAAGCAGCCAGCGGCTATGAAGGACGAAGAATGGGAGGTTATTAACAGAAAGGCTCTGGGAACAATACGACTGAGCCTGTCTTCGTCGGTGGCTTTCAATATCTCAAAAGAAACGACAACGGAGGGTTTGATGAGCGCATTGGGTAAGCTGTATGAAAAACCCTCGGCCTCCAACAAGGTATTTCTAATGAAGCGTTTATTTAATATGAAGATGTCTGAAGGTGGATCTGTTACTGATCATTTAAATGAGTTTAATACGGTTACAAATCAAATAAGTTCTATAAGTGTGAACTTTGATAATGAGGTTAGGGCTCTTCTAATCTTGTGTTCATTGCCAGAAAGCTGGAATAGCTTGGTCATGGCTGTAAGTAACTTTGTCTCTGGTTCAAACACCTTGAAATTTGATGATGTTATTGGTGTTATTCTTAGCGAGGAAATGCAAAGAAAAAGGACAGGTGAGACAACAGGAAATGCGTTGACCATGGAGAGCAGGGGAAGACAAAAGGAGAGAGGAAAGAGACAAGGTAATCGCAGCAACTCTAAAAAGGGTAGATCGAAGTCTAGACTGGGACAAATAGAGTACTAGAACTATGAAAAGAAAGGACATCCGAAGAAAGACTGCAGATCTCTAAAGAAGAAAAGAGATGCACAGAAGGAAACTACCCAAGAAGCAAATGTAGCAGGTGATGTGTTACAAGATGTTTTGATTATTGCATTAGATAATACAAGTGATTATTGGGTAGTAGATTCAGGGGCTTCATGTCATGCTACACCCCATAGGAAATATTTTCATGATTATGTTCCAGGTGATTTTGGACATGTTTTATTGGGTGATGATGAGCCATGTAAAATTGTTGGAATGGGTAAGGTATGGATAAAAGTTAAGAATGGAACTGATTGGTTGTTGAAAAATGTTAGGCATATTCCTGCTATGAAAAGAAATCTGATCTCAACAAGGCAGTTGGAAGATGGCGGTTGTCTATCTAGATTTGGAGAAAAGTGGTGGAAGATCAATAAATGATCAATGGTGATAGAAAAAGGAGACTGGGTTGGTACGTTGTATTTATGTCCTCATAGTACTGACCATTCTATCTCTTTAGCTCCAACAGGAACAGATACAAGATTGTGGCATCATAGGCTTGGCCACATGAGTGAGAAGGGGATGCAGATTCTCCACTCAAGGAAGTTGCTACCAGATTTGAAGCAGGTAAGTTTGGAATTTTGTGAAAAATGTGTTTATGGAAAACAGAAGAGAGTCAGATTTCTCAGGGTTAGGAAACAAAAGAAGAATGAAAAGTTAGAGCTTGTGCATACATATGTATGGGGACCCACTCAGGTACAATCTCTTGGTGGCTCTCATTATTATGTTACATTTATTGATGATGCAACTAGGAAAACTTGGGTTTATTGCATGAGACAGAAATCTGATGTGTTTGCTACTTTTAAGAAGTGGAAAGATTTGGTTGAGAATGAGAAAGGAAAAAGGTTGAAGTGTCTCAGATCTGATAATGGAGGTGACTACTGCGGCAAGGAGTTTGATAGTTATTGTTCATACAATGGGATTCGTAGAGAGAAGACAGTCCCAGGAACACCACAAGAAAATGGTATGTCTGAAAGGATGAACAGAATGATCATGGAGCGTGAAAGGTGTATGAGATTGCATGCAGGGTTTCCCTTACAGTTTTGGGTAGATGCTGTAAATACTGTTGTTTATTTAATAAACAGAGGACCTTCAAGTGCTTTGGATGGTGGTATTCCAAAGGAGGCATGGACAGGTAAAAAGGTAAACTACTCATTTCTGAGAACGTTTGGTTGTGAAACATTTGTCCATATTGATAAAGATAATAGAACAAAGCTTGAAGCTAAATCCAAGAAATGTACCTTTATTGGATATGGGGTTGATGATTTTGGTTATCGCTTATGGGGTTATGAAAATAACAAAATCATTAGGAGTAGAGATGTGATATTCAATGAAAAGGTCATGTATAAAAATCAGTTGCAGGGAAAGAAACAGGAAATTAAAGAAAATGAAGTTCCAAAGGTGTCAGAAAATCAAGAACAGTAGCAAGTACTTGAAACTCCTGCAACTACAATAAGATCTACCAGGTTAAGTAGACTCCTTGAACGATACTATCCTTATTATTTATTGATGACTGATGTTGGTGAACTAGAGTGTTATGAAGAAGCAATGCAGGTGGAAACTAGAAAGAAGTGGGAGCAAGGCATGAATGAGGAGATGGACTCATTGGTAGGAAACCAGACTTGGGATTTGGTTCAGTTTCCTGCTGGTAAAAGAGAATTGCAGAACAAATGGATTTACAGGTTGAAGGAAGAAGAAGGAGGTAAGAAGCGGTATAAGGCCAGACTTGTTGTAAAGGGGTTTGCACAAAAGAAATGTATAGATTTTGATGAAATATTTTCTCCTGTTGTTAAGATTACTTCAATTAGGACTATCTTAAGTCTAGTGGCGGTAGAAGACTTTCATCTTGAACAGTTAGATGTAAAAACAGCCTTTCTCCATGGGGATTTGGAGGAAGAGATATATATACAGCAACCACAAGGGTATGAGGTCAAAGATAAAGAGAACTTGGTATGCAGGTTGAAAAAGAGCTTGTATGGCTTGAAGCAAGCTCCAAGGCAGTGGTATTTAAAATTTGACAGGTTTATGACAGAACAAGGTTATAGTAGATGTCATTCTGACCACTGTGTTTATTTCAAGAGGCTAGATAATGGAAGTTATATTATCTTGTTATTGTATGTGGATGACATGCTTGTTGCAAGGTCTAACATGCAGGATATAAATGTGCTTAAAAGGAAGCTAGATAATTCATTTGCGATGAAGGATTCGGGTGTTGCAAAGCAAATCCTTGGTATGAGAATAACAAGAGACAGGAAAAATCGCAAATTGACATTGTCTCAGGGTGAGTATATACAAAAGGTGTTGGAGAGGTTCAGAATGCAGAATGCAAAACCAATTAGTACACCTTTGGCCAGCTATTTCAGTCTAAGTAAGGAAATGTGTCCCAAGACACGAGAAGAGACAGATTACATCTCCAAGATTCCCTATCAATCAATAGTTGGCAGCTTGATGTATGCCATGGTATGCACAAGACCAGATATTGCACAAGCAGTGGGAGTTGTGGGCAGATATATGAACAATCCAGGTAAAGAACATTGGAAGGTAGTACAATGGATTCTCAGGTATTTGAGAGGTACTACCACTCAGGCATTATGTTTTGGAGGTTCGGATACTGTTCTACAGGGATATGTTGATGTAGATATGGCAGGTGATAAGGATAGTAGGAGGAGCACCATAGGGTATGTGTTTACTGTAAGTGGAACAACAGTAAGTTGGATTTCGAGATTGCAAAAGGTTGTTGCATTTTCAACAACAAAAGCAGAGTATGTTGCTGTTACAGAGGCTAGTAAAGAGATGATTTGGTTGCAGAGGTTTATGGAGGAAGTGGGTAAGAAGCAGAAGGATAGCAGGTTGTATAGTGACAGCAAGAGTGCCATTCATCTTGCAAATAACTCAGCATTCCATTCCAGGACTAAACATATACAGCTGAAGTACCATTTCATACGCTCTGTTATGGAAGATGAACTATTGAAGCTGGAAAAGATACATACTAGCCAGAATCCTTCAAACATGTTCACAAAGGTAGTGACTATAGAGAAACTGAGTTCCTGCTCAGTTTCAGTTGGCTTCTAGCATGAAGGTGAAGATGAGAAATTTTCCAAGTCCAAGGTCCAGCAAGTACATCAACAGTGGAGTTGTTGTGATCAGTCTCCAAGTGGGAGATCGTTGGTTGTTGATCCAGATCTTCCAGTCTCATAGATGATATTGTGTTAGTTGTGCACCTCAGAGGACTGTACACTCATTCCCCAACCTTGGGGTTCGGGGGCAGCGCCCCCGAGAAAATTTTTTGGGGCTGTTTTCGCCAACAGTTTTCGGGCCCATGGTTTTGGGTAACCCGTGGTATTTTCCCATTGTATTTCCCTTATAAAAGAAAGACATTGTAACACGGATAGGGTTGATGTATTAGGTATTATGCATTGTAAAGATCTCTAAGATCGAGAAGAGAGACTGTGAGACAATGAAGAGGAAGTGTCGCGGATGTGCTGCAGGTTGTATCCCTTCACTTTGTTGGACGGTATAATAATAAGGACTGGCAACTTCAGTGTGGACGTAGCCCATCTTGGGTGAACCACGATATATATGTGTCTCTCTTGTAATGTGTGTGTGTGATTATATTTGCATGTCTGTTTATTGTTATTGCTCTGCGATCCTGTTTTTCTAACACTCAATCATGGAGGCAGCGTGTGATTAGGTAGTTTTAGATATAAGGGATGGAAAAAAAAGCCATCAAGGGGTCGCTTAGAGAAAGTTCACCCATGATAGTGGTTACCTAATGCTAATCATGTCCCTAAATTGTAGAGGGTTAGGCAAGCCTTCTAAAAAATTGTCCCTAAAACGTTTGATTTTACTGAGGAGTCCTTCTCTGATTTTCCTCCAAGAAACTTTGGCTACTAGTGATGACATTTTGGATGACTTAAGAAGCTTGCTTCCAGGATGGGACTTTGTGAATGTTGATGCCTCTGGAAGGTCTGGTGGATTGATTATTGGGTGGCACTCTAGATTCTTTCTATGTACTAACAACAAGCCTCTTCATTCAGATCTGGGAGCAGTGCTTTCCTCCAGGTAGTTTGGTTTGGCATATACTTTTTTGAATTTATATGGTCAAAAACTTCATCGAATGGATTATTAGGAGAGACTATTTGGTGTGGGTATTATATCTGTTGACAAACTTATTCTTGGTGGTGATTTAAAATTATCTCTTGGGGAGGCCGAGATATGGGATCCTCGTGCACAAAAGGATCCTATGGTGGGTTTCTTTGTCAGAAAGTGGGAAGAACTTTAGTTATTTGATATTCCTCCTGTTTTGATGAGATATACTTGGCGAAACATGCACTCTGGTTCTGCAATGATTGCTAAAATATTGGACAGATTTATCATCAATGAATGCACGTTAAGATCAATTATGTGCATAAGGAAACGGTTTGCAGAAGGGGGGGACTTAGATCATTTTCCAATTTACCTAGAATTGAAACAGGCCCTTGAAAAAAACCCCATCCCCTTTAAATTTGATTTTATGTGGTTGAAGGATGAAGGTTTTAGACAAATAATTAAGAGGATATGGACTACTTTTTATGCAAATATGTCTATTTCAGCAAGGTTACAATTTTAGAATAATCTTAAGAAGATAAAATCCATCTCAATCCTATGGATTGTAGAAAAAAGGCATCTACAATGTATGGAGCTTAAAAGACTGGAGTCCATGCTTGACGCTTACCATTCGAAAAATCCCCGTGGTTAAAATTCCGTAGAGATGAAGAAATATATTATGGAGATGGAGGTAAAGCACAATAAGATTTTATTGGATGAAGAAGCTTTAACTAGACTCAAAAGATGAGCTTTATGGATTCAACAGGGGGACAATAATACAAAATACTTTCATAATTCCATTAATCACAAAAAAATAGAAACTCTTGTGGAAATTAGAGGACCATTATGGGAATAAGTTTTCAAGTTCCATAACCTTGCTAGATCTAGAGTGAATAATTTCAGTAATCTTTTTATGGAATATCGATGAGCATATGTTTCTCATATGCTAGGCCTTTGTGTTGTCTTCCCATCTCTTGTGGATGAGGAACAAATTTTGTCTCTACATCAATCTGTGACTCTTGCAGAACTGAAAGAGGCCATTGGATCCATGCAAAAGGACAAGATCGCAGGGCCCAACGGGTGGCCTGTTGAGTTTTTGATGCTTTTATGGAGCTATTTGAGTTGGACCTTTTGGCATTCATTGAAGAATCTATGCTTAAAGGAAGTATTTTGGAAAATTTTAATACAACTTTCATTGCCCTCATACCGAATAATGACATGGGAGTTTCTTTTTAAGATTATAGGCCTATATCTCTCTACAAATGTATATATAAAAGCATTGCAAAGGTTATATCTAGAAGGATCAAAGGGATTTTCTCCTGTGAAGTCTTACAAAAACAATTTGCCTTTTTAGAAGGGAGAAAAATCCATGATGTCATTTTTACTACACAGGAGGCGTTTCACTCTGCAAAGATGAAGAAGTTGCCTACATTTATTATGAAGGTGGAATTGAATAAAGAATATGACCGTGTTAATTGGACATATCTCAAGTTGGTTATATTATAGGTTGGTTTTCAATTACACTTTGTTAACTAGATAATGTCCTGTGTAGAAACAATATATTTTCCTGTCTTAATTAATGGTTCTGCATCGTCCTTTTTTAGATCGAGCAGAGGGTTGAGGAAGGGCTTCCCAGTAACCCACCTTCTGTTTATTTTGATTGTTGAAAGTTTAAGTAGAGCAATTCATCATGCTAAGACAAATGGAACATTGAATGGTCTCAAGATTGGGGGGAATATTAGCATTTCTCTTTTACTTTTTGTAGGTGACATCTTGGTCTTCACTGATGGATCTAGGAGGGATATTCATAATATTAAGGACATCTAGATATAATGATTTGGATCAACTCCCAATTCAATTTTGTAGTGGTGGATATTCAATAGGATATCAAGTATCCGGGGTTCATTACAAATCCAAATGATTATCAAAAGAAGGATTGGGATTGGCTCATTGATAAAGTGGAACAGAGGCTTCGGATGTGGTGTAATAGTTGGCTTTCTAGGGGAGGTAGATTTATTTTGATAAAGCCCGTGCTTGAAGCCATCTTAGTGTTTTGGGTCACTATGGCTTATGTTCCTATAGGAAATTTGGAACACATAAGGAAGCTTCGTTTCAATTTCCTTTGGAATGGAAAATATGAAGAAAAAGGTTTATCATTGGTTGTCCCGACATAGGTTATCTATTCCTAAGGATCTTGGGGGATGGGGATTGAAACACCCTATTTTTTTTGCTTAATCGCTCAGCCTCTCCATCGAATATTGGTTTAGTAGTAAGGAAAATTCCCTTCGAAATGTTTCAACTATGTGGAATTATATCGTTTTGGATTTCGATAGCATTGGTGACTGGTTGGTTTATAGAGTTGGAAGTGGTATAAGTCTCAGTTTGGGCCATGATCCTTGGGTTCTCTATCAAGATGCCCACATAATTCCATATTACATGATTGAATCTTTATTGGAATAGGGTTATTGTTATTTGTACCAGGTAAAGGATGATCTACACACTACCCCATTGAGGCAAGCCTGGATACAGGATGAGAATCTAGGCTTCCATGATAAGGAGAAATATCTGTGGGAAAAATACATTAAGTGCCTACACGAAAACCATATTCGACTGGTGGATAGAGATGATGAATTTTTATGGAGAAAAAACTCAAATTGTGGTATGTATATACCCAGTTTGAGTTACAAAACTGTTCGAGAGGAAGAGGATCTAAATGAGCCTCCATGGTGGAACTCACTGATTGTAACAACTCATTAATATATATATATATATATATATATATATATATATATATATATATTTAATGGCGTTATTTAAATCTGTTAACCCCTCAATAGATTTTAAGTAATGAAGTCTTTTAATTTAATATGTAACTAATAATCAAAAGGCCTTATAATTCCATCTTAGTAAAGGATGTAAACACTAAATTATGAGTTTGTTTGTGCCTTATAAATACAAGGTAATTATTTTGACTTGTTTGTACAATTATAACATATGAGAACCATCCTACCACGGCTATTTATTTCATATTAAAATTGGTATTTAAGGAAGAGGAATAACCCTTTTTTTTTGTTTACCATACATTATACATAATCTGTATAGATTTACTTAGCTAGGATTTTCTCCTTAAATATCCAACGTGAATATTGTTAAATTGCGTGGTTAATAGTAAGAATTTAAAACCTTGAATGTCTTTTCTTCTTAAAGGGAGTTAGTGTAAGGTTTACCTTGTTTCCTATACGATGGTAAAGCCATGGGTGTGTGGCTTACTTAGCACGTATGTGCTAATACATGGTTTTATTTTCAGGTTTACAATGGTTAACCTTATGAAATGGTTCAAATACCATACCATACCATTTGAATGAGTAAGTTGTCGATATCCTAAATATTCAAGTTAACATACTATAATATCCTTTGGTTTTATTCATATGATTTCGAAATTGTAGTGTTACAGGTTTCGTGTATTTAAGATATAGTTTTGTAATTAAATGTATGGGTATTCATCCATAGTTTCTTATTTGTTTGTTTATGATATCTGTATATTAAGAATGAGAGCCAAAAGGCTCATCCTATGGTATTAAGTGAAAGTTAATATTATTACTTGTCTAATTCTGTCTGATTATGGACATGTTGTATTCAATCCACTGAGATTCAATCTAAAACGAATGAAAAGTTTGTTTCCTTGTATTGCATTTATACATATCGATTTTACCATTGTTTTCATAATATTCAGGTATGGATGAGGAAATTTCATTTGGGGAATAAATAAAATTCCATAGTTACTATGTTATTTTCTGGGTAGACACCTAAAGATGCACATGGATATTAAGGCATAGCCCAGGGTTAAAACCCTTTCCCCATCATATTAAGGAATTTAACAAGAGTTTTCTCCTTTAAGTACCGAGAATAATTATAAGAATAAAAAATAACAATACATTTAAACTTTCCCCTTTTTAACATGAAACCCTAAATAAAAGACTTAATCTAAATATACCACTCCTATAACTCAAGAATAAAATATAACGTAGATATTCTAACTGTAAAAATCAAGATTTGCAAATTTATAATAGTAATACAGAACTATAACCAAATATATTATTTTCTCGGAAATAATTAGGTTTATTTAAGGGATAGATCAATAACAATAAATATTATAAGAAGAAATCTCTAACTACTTTCCCTTCCTACAGTTTTAAAAGAAAAAGAAAAATACTTGAATAACAATTTATACTTGTATTTATATAAAGAAAATATCTAATCCAAAGAGGTTACTTTTACTAAGATATATGTA
The DNA here is from genome assembly GCA_027924585.1 of Larix kaempferi. Taxonomy (NCBI): domain Eukaryota; kingdom Viridiplantae; phylum Streptophyta; class Pinopsida; order Pinales; family Pinaceae; genus Larix; species Larix kaempferi. The sequence goes on from BSBM01000248.1 coordinate 12,609,562, forward strand.
CTATTTAGATTACAAATAAATTAGTAATTTTCACATAAATAAAGAAAAGAATAAAAATAAAGATTTATATGTACTTTCATCTAACTTTCTATGGAACAAGCCTGCTCCACCCAACCGTAGATTTCTGCAGCAGTTTATAATCTCTCAACTTTTGTAGAGATCACCCCCGAGCCAGACCAAGCTTACTAAGGACTGAGACTTAAGGGATCTTATAATGTGAAATATTTAATTAAGTAGACTTTCCAATATGATCGCTTTAATCATCTCTGTGGCTCCTGTATAATTATTCCCTTACTCTTAAAGATTTCTCATCCTAAGCCCTAAACAATCGGGGCTTTAAACTTTGAGCGCTCAACAAGGAAACCATGCTAGACCTGTACTGTGGCAATGGGAAGACTTGCCTCCTTCAATCTCCCTTATCTATTGTTCATTCTTATTTTGTTTAACCATTTTACAAAATGGCTTTCCTCTCTCTTTTGGGCTCAATCCTCATATGCAAAATTAAAAATTGTGTAAAGAAAATAAAGAGCAGGCTCCCCCTTTACTTCCTATTATTTTTATCTTTTCTTGATTTAGGAAAGTAGTTAGGGTTTATTTTAATTCCTCACATTTCTTGAATTCAATAATTATTATTTTTCTCAACTTAGTTATCTTTCCCTTTTTAAGTTTTAATCACTCACACAAGTCATATTCCCTTGTAAGCTTGGTCTCTCTTTTCGACAAGTTGCCCTATAGCAAGTTAGTAGAAACATTATAATTAAATATCACTTTAATCACATAAAGTGTTCTTTTCTTCATGATTCCTAGCATCATATAGAGGCCCAAGTCTCCTAAATTATTTAAAAACATAATCAAATCCTCTAGTTTATGAAAATATATCCAAGTCCTCTGACTTGTTTAGTAGGGGTAAAGTCTAGGGATATTACAATGATATGGTATTTACAATGTCTTTTAAAGAGCAAACTTTTTATGTGGTCCTGAATTATTTAAAAGCATAATCAAATTCTTCGTTTTATGAAAATATATCCAAGTCCTCTGAATTATTTAGTAGGGGTAAAGTCTAGGGATATTACAATGATATGGTATTTACAATGTCCTTTAAAGATAAAAAAATTTATGTGGTTGGACCTCTCTAACATAGTCCTGGTCTGGGAACATTTGATGAAGAAATCCAGTATTGGTCCTAGCAGATGCCCTTTGTGTAAATACAAGTGTGAGACTATCTTTCATTTGTTTCTTTAGTGTCCATACATCATTAGGATGTGGCCCCATGCTTCTTTTGTGAAAGCTATACAATTTGAGTGGAGGGGGATTGGCCTATTAGATGCTTTTTAGGCATGGTTAAAAATGAGCTATATACATAATATAAGGCCTTACCTACCCTTATGATTTGGGGGGCATGGATTGCTAGGAATAAGGCCATCTTTAAAGATATTCATATAGCTCCTGAGGTATATGCAAATAAAATCCTTGACATTATAGACATTTTTCCTCAGGACAATAGAACAAAAAAGGAGAGAAGTATCATAGCTGAGATCATAGATAGAACATGAAGTTGGTGTTACATCGATGGAGCCTCATAAGGGGATACTGCCATAGGAGGTGCAAGTGGCGTTATCTTTTTCTCTAATTGACAATGGATTAAGTTCTCTGCAGGTCTTGGTAGGACCACAAACAATCATGCAGAGTTGATGGCTTTGAAATAATTTTGATTGTTGCTATCTCTAAAGGTGCACAAAAATTGCAAGTTTTCGAGGTCTCCTTGCTTGTAATTGATTGGATGGGGCTTAAGAGAGCTCCAAAGAACATTGTTTTGTAGCCACTTTATGAGGAGATGTCTAGATTGACTCGTAATTTTCAAGATATACACTTTCATCACATCTATAGGGAAATAAACTTGATAGCATATCTACTATCAAAGCAAGGGATGCAAGTTGGTGATGGAACATGGCCCAAATGGGAACATGATAATGACACAATCATTGAGCACGATCTTGGACCACATCCAAGTTGAATATGCCATTGGAAAAATTCCACGAAAATATGATTCCAATGATAATTTTTTGGTTTTATGATATTGACATGTAAACTGGAAATGTTACAGGATTTTTCAAGTATATGCATGTTGTATTTTTGCATGAGGCAAATACAGTTATGCCATGGCTTCTTTTTGGAGAAGATATGTAAAGAAACTATACATGTAACAGCCTTATAGGCTTAAATGAACAATGTGGTTCATTCAAGTTAATGAATTGCGACTTTTTTCTATGGAAAAGAAATTTATAATAAGCTGCTTTCATTTCATTCATATATATATATGTGTGTGTGTGTGTGTGATTAATAGTATTATTGTTTAAATATATTTATGATGATAATGATGGTGGTGATTAATGTCTATTGAAACCAACTTTAATATATCGAACCTCGACAAACAAACAAAAAAAATTTGTTTAAATTTCCGTAATTATATCCACTTTATAAGATTAATAATATATTAATAATATTATCGTTTACATTTCCATAATTATGTACTCTCCAATTTTGCAAATGGGTGAGAGTTCCTATGAATCTTCACTCACTTAGATAAAATGATCCCTCAAGTGATGACGATAGAATACTCCTAGCGGTGAGCATCTCAATGTCATTTCATATTAAATAAGGTATAAGTCCTTTGTTTTGGAGCCCCGCCCATTGAACTAATAATGGCGGTTTTTATGGACGACCATTAATTATTAATCAGCTTGTAGTAGAGCAATGATTGCTTCCACAGGTTCATTGCTTGTCGTTGAATTTTAACTGTTGGTTGTGGAGCCAGATCTTCCAATCTCATAGATGATATTGTCTTAGCCGTGCACCTTAGAGGACTGTACACTCATGCCCCAACCTTGGGGTTCAAGGGCAACGCCCCCGAGAAAAAAATTTGGGGCTATTTTCGCCACCAGTTTACAGACCCATGGTTTTGGGTAACCTGTGGTATTTTTCCATTGTATTTCCCATTTATAAGAAAGACATTGTAATACGGCTAGGGTTGATGTATTAGGTTTTATGCATTGTAAAGATCTCTGAGATCGAAAGAGAGACTGTGAGACAGTGAAGAGGAAGTGCAGTGGTTGTGCTACAGGTTGTATCCCTTCACTTTGTTGGACGGTATAATAATAAGGGTTGGCAACTTCAGTGTGGATGTAGCCCAAGTTGGGTGAACCACGATATATCTGTGTCTCTCTTGTAATGTGTGTGTTATTATATTTGCATTTCTGTTTATTGTTATTGCTCTGTGATCTTGTTTTTCTAACAATTGGTATCAGAGCCAAAGGTTTATTTGGCAGATAAACTCGTAGGAAGCTAGGTTTTCTGGTTCGAGTGGAAGTAATGGCAGAAGAAGGAAAGTTTAAGGTTGAGAAGTTTAACGGCTAAAACTTCCAGTTATGGAAGATGCAAATGGAGGACTATCTGTACCAGAAGGATCTATTCCTACCGTTGGGAGGAAGAGCAAAGCAGCCGGCGGCTATGAAGGATGAAGAATGGGAGGTTCTTGACAGAAAGGCTCTGGGAACAATACGGCTGAGCCTGTCTTCGTCGATGGCTTTCAATATCTCAAAAGAAACGACAACAGAGGGTTTGATGAGCGCATTAGGTAAGCTGTATGAAAAACCCTCGGCCTCCAACAAGGTATTTCTAATGAAGAGTTTATTTAATATGAATATGTCTGAAGGTGGATTTGTTACTGATCATTTAAATGAGTTTCATACGGTTACAAATCAACTAAGTTCTGTAAGTGTGAACTTTGATGATGAGGTTAGGGCTCTTCTAATCTTGTGTTCATTGCCAGAAAGCTGGAATAGCTTGGTCATGGCTGTAAGTAACTCTGTCTCTGGTTCAAACACCTTGAAATTTGATGATGTTATTGGTGTTATTCTTAGCAAGAAAATGCGAAGAAAAATGACAGGTGAGACATCAGGTAATGCGTTGACCATGGAGAGCAGGGTAAGACAAAAGGAGAGAGGAAAGAGCCAAGGTAATCGCAGCAACTCTAAAAAGGGCAGATCCAAGTCCAGACTCGGAAAAATAAAGTGTTGGAACTGTGGAAAGAAAGGACATCTGAAGAAAGACTGCAGATCTCTAAAGAAGAAAAGAGATGCACAGAAGGAAACTACCCAAGAAGCAAATGTAGCAGGTGATGTGTTACAAGATGTTTTGATTTTTGTATTAGATAATACAAGTGATTATTGGGTAGTTAATTCAGGGGCTTCATGTCATGCTACACCCCATAGGAAATATTTTCATGATTATGTTCCAGGTGATTTTGGACATGTTTTATTGGGGGATGATGAGCCATGTAAAATTGTTGGAATGGGTAAGGTATGGATAAAAGTTAAGAATGGAACTAATTAGTTGTTGAAAGATGTTAGGCATATTCCTGTTATGAAAAGAAATCTGATCTCAACAGGGCAGTTGGGAGATGGCGGTTGTCTATCTACATTTGGAGAAAAGTGGTGGAAGATCAATAAATGATCAATGGTGATAGAAAAAGGAGACTAGGTAGGTACGTTGAATTTATGTCCTCATAATACTGACCATTCTATCTCTTTAGCTTCCACGGGAACAGATACAACATTGTGGCATCATAGGCTTGGCCACATGAGTGAGAAGGGGATGTAGATTCTCCACTCAAGGAAGTTGCTGCCAGATTTGAAGCAGGTAAGTTTGGAATTCTGTGAAAACTGTGTTTATGGAAAACAGAAGAGAGTCAGATTTCTCAGGGTTGGGAAACAGAAGAAGAATGAAAAGTTAGAGCTTGTGCATACAGATGTATGGGGACCAGCTCAGGTACAATCTTTTGGTGGCTCTCATTATTATGTTACATTTATTGATAATGCAACTAGGAAAACTTGGGTTTATTGCATGAGACATAAATCTGATGTGTTTGCTACTGTTAAGAAGTGGAAAGCTTTGGTTGAGAATGAGACAGGAAAAAGGTTGAAGTGTCTCAGATCTGATAATGGAGGTGACTACTGCAGCAAGGAGTTTGATAGTTACTATTCATACCATGGGATTCATAGAGAGAAGATAGTCCCAGGAACACCACAAGAAAATGGTCTGTCTGAAAGGATGAACATAAGGATCATAGAGCGTGCAAGGTGTATGAGATTGCATGCAGGGTTTCCCTTACAGTTTTGGGCAGATGCTATAAATACTATTGTTTATTTAATAAATAGAGGACCTTCAAGTGCTTTGGATGGTGGTATTCCAGAGGAGGCATGGATAGATAAAAAGGTAAACTACTCATTTCTGAGAACATTTGGTTGTGAAGCATTTGTCCATATTGATAAAGAAAATAGAACAAAGCTTGAAGCTAAATCCAAGAAATGTACCTTTATTGGATATGGGGTTGATGATTTTGGTTATCGTTTATGGGATTATGAAAATCACAAAATCATTAGAAGTAAAGATGTCATATTCAATGAAAAGGTCATGTATAAAGATCAGTTGCAGGGAAAGAAACAGGAAAAGGAAAACACAGAGTATACAGTACTTGATGAAATTCAAGAAAATGAAGTTCCAAAGGTGCTAAAAAATCAAGAACAGCAGCAAATACCTGAAACTCCTGCAACTGCAAGAAGATCTACCAGGTTAAGTAGACTCCTTGAACGATACTCTCCTTCAATGTATTATTTATTGATGACTGATGCTGGTGAACAAGATTGTTATGAAGAAGCAATGGAGGTGGAAACAAGAAAGAAGTGGGAGCAAGTCATGAATGAGGAGATGGACTCATTGGTAGGAAACCAGACTTGGGATCTAGTTCACTTGCATGCTGGTAAAAGAGCATTGCAGAACAAATGGATTTATAGGTTGAAGGAAGAAGAAGGAGGCAAGAAGCGGTACAAGGCCAGACTTGTTGTAAAGGGGTTTGCACATAAGAAATGTATAGATTTTGATAAAATATTTTCTCCTGTTGTTAAGATGACTTCAATTAGGACTATCTTAAGTCTAGTGGCGGTAGAAGATTTGCATCTTGAACAGTTAGATGTAAAAACAAACTTTCTCCATGGAGATTTGGAGGAAGAGATATATATGCAGCAACAACAAGGGTATGAGTTCAAAGTTAAGGAGAACTTGGTATGCAGGTTGAAAAAGAGTTTGTATGGCTTGAATCAAGCTCCAAGGCAGTGGTATTTAAAATTTTACAGGTTTATGACAGAACAAGGTTATAGTAGATGTCATTCTGACTACTGTGTTTATTTCAAGAAGCTAGACAATAAAAGATATATTATCTTGTTATTGTATGTGGATGACATGCTTGTTGCAGGGTATAACATGGAGGATATAAACGTACTCAAAAGGAAGCTAGCTAATTCATTTGAGATGAAGGATTTGGGTGTTGCAAAGCAAATCCTTGGTATGAGAATAATGAGAGACGGGAAAAATCGCAAATTGACATTATCTCAGAGTGAGTACATAGAAAAGGTGTTGGAGAGGTTCAAAATACAGAATGCAAAACCAGTAAGCACACCTTTGGCTAGCCATTTAAAAAACTTTGGAGTTGTTTTCGCCACTAGGGTTGATGTATGAGGTTTTATGCATTGTAAATATCTCTGAGATTGGAAGAGAGATTGTGAGACAGTGAAGAGGAAGTGCAGCGGTTGTGCTGCAGGTTGTATCCCTTCACTTTGCTGGACGGTATAATAATAAGGACTAGCAACTTCAGTGTGGACATAGTCCAAGTTGGATGAACCACGATATATCTGTGTCTCTCTTGTAATGTGTGTGTGATTATATTTTCATTTTTGTTTATTGTTATTGCTCTACGATCCTGTTTTTTTGACAATTGGTATCAGAGCCAAAGGTTAATTTGACAGATAAACCCGCAGGAAGCTAGGGTTTCTAGTTTGAGTGGGAGCAATGGAAGAAGAAGGAAAGTTTAAGGTCGAGAAGTTTAACGGCCAAAAATTCCAGTTATAGAAGATGCAAATGGAGGACTATCTGTACCAGAAGGATCTATTGCTACCGTTGGGAGGAAGAGCAAAGCAGCTGACGGCTATGAAGGACGAAGAATGGGAGGTTCTTGACAAAAAGGCTCTGGGAACAATACGGCTAAACCTGGCTTCATCGGTGGTTTTCAATATCTCAAAAGAAACGACAATAGAGGGTTTGATGAGCGCATTGGGTAAGCTGTATGAAAAACCGTCGGCCTCCAACAAGGCATTTCTAATGAAGCGTTTATTTAATATGAAGATGTCTGAAGGTGGATATATTACTGATCATTTAAATGAGTTTAATATGGTTACAAATCCACTAAGTTTTGTAAGTGTAAACTTTGATGATGAGGTTAGGGCTCTTCTAATCTTGTGTTCATTGCTAGAAAGTTGAAATAGCTTGGTCATGACTGTAAGTAACTCTGTCTCTGATTCAAACACCTTGAAATTTGATGATGTTATTGGTGTTATTCTTAGCGAGGAAATGCGAAGAAAAAGCACAGGTGAGACATCAGGTAATGCATTGACCATGGAGAGTAGGGGAAGACAAAAAGGTAGAGGAAAGAGCCAAGATAATCGCAGCAACTTTAAAAAGGGCAGATCCAAGTCCAGACTCCGAAAAATAGATTGCTGGAACTGTGGAAAGAAAGGACATCTGAAGAAAGACTGCAGATCTCTAAAGGAGAAAGGAGATGCACAGAAGGAAACTACCCAAGAAGCAAATGTAGTAGGTGATGTGTTACAAGATGCTTTGATTCTTACATTAGATAATACAAGTGATTATTGGGTAGTAGATTCAGGGGCTTCATGTCATGCTACACCCCCTAAGAAATATTTTCATGATTATGTTCCAGGTGATTTTGGACATGTTTTATTGGGTGATGATGAGCCTGTAAAATTGTTGGAATGGGTAAGGTATGGATAAAATTTAAGAATGACTGATTGGTTGTTGAAAGATGTTAGGCATATTTATGCTATGAAAAGAAATATGTTCTCAACAGGGCAGTTGGGAGATGGCGGCTATCTATCTACAATTGGAGAAAAGTGATGGAAGATCACTGAAGGATCAATGGTGATAGTAAAAGGAGACTGGGTATGTATGTTGTATTTATGTCCTCATAATACTGACCATTCTATCTCTTTAGCTTCCATAGGAACAGATACAACATTGTGGCATCATAGGCTTGGCCACATGAGTGAGAAGGGGATGCAGATTCTCAACTCAAGGAAGTTGATGCCAGATTTGAAGCAGGTAAGTTTGGAATTCTGTGAGAACTGTTTTTATGGAAAACATAAGAGAGTCAAATTTATCAGGGTTGGGAAACAGAAGAAGAATGAAATGTTAGAGCTTGTGCATACAGATGTATGGGGACCAGCTCAGGTACAATCTCTTGGTGGCTCTCATTATTATGTTACATTTATTAATGATGCAACTAGGAAAACTTGGGTTTATTACATTAGACAGAAATCTGATGTGTTTGCTACTTTTAAGAAGTGGAAAGCTTTGGTTGAGAATGAGAGAGGAAAAAGGTTGAAGTGTCTCAGATCTCATAATGGAGGTGAGTACTGCGGCAAAGAGTTTGATAGTTACTATTCATACCATGGGATTCGTAGAGAGAAGACAGTCCCAGAAACACCACAAGAAAATGGTGTGTCTAAAAGGATGAACAGAACGATCATGGAGCGTGCAAGGTGTATGAGATTGCATGCAGGGTTTCCCTTACAGTTTTGGGCAGATGCTGTAAATACTATTGTTTATTTAATAAACAAAGGACCTTCAAGTGTTTTGGATGGTAGTATTTCAGAGGAGGCATGGACATATAAAAAGGTAAACTATTCATTTCTGAGAACGTTTGGTTGTGAAGCATTTGTCCATATCGATAAAGAAAATAGAACAAAGCTTGAAGCTAAATCCAAGAAATGTACCTTTATAGGATATGGGGTTGATGATTTTGGTTATCGTTTATGGGATTATGAAATTCACAAAATCATTGAAAGTAGAGATGTCATATTCAATGAAAAGGTCATGTATAAAGATCATTTGCACGGAAAGAAACAGGAAAATGAAAACACAGAGTACACAGTACTTGATGAAATTCAAGAAAATGAAGTTCCAAAGGTGCCAGAAAATCAAGAACAACAACAAATACCTGAAACTCCTGCAACTACAAGAAGATCTACCAGGTTAAGTAGACTCCCTGAACGATACTCTCCTTCAACGTATTATTTATTGATGACTGATGTTGGTGAACCAGAGTGTTATGAAGAAGCAATGCAGGTGGAAACAAGAAAGAAGTGGGAGCAAGGCATGAATGAGGAGATGGACTCATTGGTAGGAAACTAGACTTGGGATCTGGTTCACTTGCCTGCTAGTAAAAGAGCATTGCAGAACAAATGGATTTACAGGTTGAAGGAAGACGAAGGAGGTAAGAAGCGGTACAAGGCCAGACTTGTTGTAAAGGGGTTTGCACATAAGAAAGGTATAGATTTTGATGAAATATTTTCTCCTGTTGTTAAGATGACTTCAATTAGGACTATCTTAAGTCTAGTGGCAGTAGAAGATTTGCATCTTGAACATTTAGATGTAAAAACAGCTTTTCTCCATGGGGATTTGGAGGAAGAGACATATATGCAGCAGCCACAAGGGTATGAGGTCAAATGTAAGGAGAACTTGGTATGCAGGTTGAAAAAGAGTTTGTATAGCTTGAAGCAAGCTCCAAGGCAGTGGTATTTAAAATTTGACAGGTTTATGACAGAACAAGGTTATAGTAGATGTCATTCTGACCACTGTGTTTATTTCAAGAAGCTAGACAATGAAAGATATATTATCTTGTTATTGTATGTGGATGACATGCTTGTTGCGGGGTCTAACATGCAGGATATAAATGTACTCAAAAAGAAGCTAGCTAATTCATTTGCGATGAAGGATTTGGGTGTTGCAAAGTAAATCCTTGATATGAGAATAATGAGAGACAGGAAAAATCGCAAATTGACATTGTCTCAGAGTGAGTACATAGAAAAGGTGTTGGAGAGGTTCATAATGCAGAATGCAAAACCGGTAAGTACACCTTTGGCCAGCCATTTAAAAAAATTTGGAGCTGTTTTCGCCACTAGTTTACGGGCCCATGGTTTTGGGTAACCCGAGGTATTTTTCCATTGTATTTCCCCTTTATAAGAAAGACATTGTAATACGGCTAGGATATATGTATTAGGTTTTATGCATTGTAAAGATCTCTGAGATCGAAAGAGAGACTATGAGACAGTGAAGAGGAAGTGCAGCGGTTGTGCTGCAGGTTGTATCCCTTCACTTTGCTGGACGGTATAATAATAAGGAATGGCAACTTCAGTGTGGACGTAGCCCAAGTTGGGTGAACCATGATATATCTGTGTCTCTCTTGTAATGTATGTGTGATTCTATTTGCATTTCTGTTTATTGTTATTTCTTTGCGATCCTGTTTTTCTAACATTAACACCTTGAGATCCAACATCAAACAATAAATCTGTGAAAGCAATCATTGCTCTACTACAAGCTGATTAATTTTTACCATTTTTATAATAAAACATGTAACTTACTTGTTTTAATAAAATTCCAACTTTACTTGTTTTAATAAAGTTCTTAAAAGAAGTTGACACATTTACCTATTGAAAATTTTCCAAACTAACACAAACACCATGAATACCATGTGAACTTCCACCGAAAGGAATCCTAAAGTCAAAAAATATTCAGCGCCCCTTTCAAAATTGGCACTCGTGACACCATCCTTACTTTTGCTTTTTGGGATGTTTTTGATAATATCATCCTCAAATTAAGGATAAAAAATTTAAAATTTGATTTTGAAAGTAGGTTGATTATTGTGAAAATGTTGTTTTTATTTTTTATTTAAGGTTGATTCGTGAATTTTTTAAACTAAACATTTTGGTGGGTAGTTTAAAAATTGATATAAAAAATACAATTTGTTGAATTCTTAAAACTAATAAAAAATTAAAATACTATCAAATTTATTTAAATAACTTATCATTATCATATCTTATTTCCTTTATATTATATATAAATATAAAATATATAACTAATATATTATAAAAATGTTTACAAAATAAAAAATTAAACATTTATTTATATCATTTAAAATATGGTCATGATAATTTATTTTATTAAAAACATAATAAAAAGTTCGAAGATCTCTTATTAAAAAATAAAAATAAAATAAAAAAATCATTACATGCGATCATAATAATTGATTTTATAAAAAGAATCATATATCTGATTACATTGTATGTAGTTCTAAAAGTATTAAAAACACATTCAAATAACCAAACGCCGTATAATAATATTTACATCAAACTGACCCTTTATCAACATACTTTGAAAATAAAAATTGATAATGCTCATTTATGCTATTTAAAATGTGATTATATTTAAAATGAAATTGATTACTTTCATTCAAAAATATATGATTCCCTACAGATCTTTTTCAATCACAAGAGAATCCTTCTGTCTTTCCCTACAAGGTAAGGCTTTTTTTTCCACCTAGTTTTAAACAAGCCAAAAGAGATGACTCGCTTTAAAGAAATTGGATTTTGAATAATTTAAAGTATTAATCAAGGTCTAACGATTAAGAAGATGTGTTTTTCTCCTCAACCTTAAAAATGATTATTATTAAACTAAAATATATGATCGTTGACATGGAAATCACCTTTTCTCAACCTAAATCATGGCTCACTTTGCCAATATGTCAAGTGTGAGTTGAATGAAAAATTTACAATTAGAATGTATGTGGCACACAAATAAATAATAATAAAATAGAAGGCATCTCTTTCTTCATAACCCCTTCCGCTGGGTGAACTTATTCATTCAAAATATATGAAGTGTTGCTCATTTTGGAGATTTTTGAAACACATAGCATGCACTATATGTATAGGTTTTAATATTTTATCATATCCCGTGAAAGCTAAAGCATCAAATCATCACTTCATTCAATATATTTTAATAAAGTATTTAACAGATTCATTTCAACAAGTTTAGAACTTTATAGATAAAATTGTACTTGGAAATAATAATGCGTGTGACCAGGGTTGGAATTTGATGGAAAAAATGCCCATCATGGGCCATTTTTCCTATCAAATACAGCCTATATTTTGCACTTCCTGTCAAAAAATACGAAGAAAACATTGAAACGTTCGTATATAGTGTAGAAATAGTCATTTTTGTCTGAAATTGTTCTATATCTCAACAAAATACATTGTTAAACCATTAGTACAATAGCAAGAAAGACAGAGAAATCATTTATCCAATCAAAATAAATTAATTCAAGGGATAATCTCATTAGTTAACAATAAAATTTACCTATAATAAAATTTATTCTCCCTTCAATGGTGAAACTAATCCAACCTAGCTGATCATGAGGGAAAGATAACTCATATCTTTCATTGTGCTCAGTGTTGAAGAAGGAAAACAAGTCGTTTCATAAAAGGATTCCATGGTTTCCAAGCATTTTGAGGTGGGTGCACTTGTCTAGGAGGGTGCAGGGCATCAGTTCTTCTCCATCTCTTAGATTACTCTATGCATACCATTGTTAGAAGGAGATCGATGTATTTTCCCTTAGATTTGGACTAATAAGGAGAGCGATGTTAGGAACCCATGTCAACCCTTCTATTTACTTTATTAGTATGTTTTTGTTGGACGCATATGCTTTGTAAGTTGTCCCATAGTATTTGTTGATCCATAGTTTGTCTTATTGTTGTTGGACGCATATACTTTGTAAGTCATCCCGCAGTAATTGTTGATCCATAGTTTGTATTGGCCCATGGTTTGTATTGACACATGGTATTGACCCATGGTATTGGTGCCTAGACTTAGTATATAAGTTTTTGTTGAGACCAATGAAGATACCATGAAGTTATTTGTATTGCGCTTGCTCAAAGGAGGTTGCCCCCTCGAAGTGGCCTGTGATCAATAAAAGCGATTCTGAGTTCTGTTATTTATGCTATCTCATTTATTTTGATTAATTAATTGTTGCAGGTTCCTCACATCTAGTATCAGAGCACTTTCTTGGGCTCGTTGGGTGGAATTTCTGCCAAAAAAAAAATCACATATGTTGCATGTTCGGATCTGAGAATAATCCCTATCCACTTAACTGTGGGAAGTACTTGGGCATAAACCCTAAAACTCATTGTGAGGAGTACCACAGGAACCCCAAAGTAGCTGGCCCATTGAGAGGACCTGCCAGCGAAAAGGGCAACGACCCCTACCTAATTGACTAGTTCCCACCCGTGAGGTAAACCAAGAGCAGTCGTTTGTGGCAAAACGGTTATCAATTTTACCTGAGCCGTGGAGTGAGGGGTACTGCCCCAATACGCAAGCCGTTAGATAGCATTGGTGGCCAAGTGAAACCCCTGAACTGTTAGGAAGCCGCACATACCTGGGGTCCATATCTATTTTCACCTGAACTGTTGCCGAACACTTCCACGCCGTTTCAAATCCATTCTAAAATCCATTCCAAATCCATCCATTTTAGATCTATTCTGAAAGTCGTTTCAGATCCAACCATTTTCGATCCATTCGGCGTCGTTTCAGATCCATCTGTTGCTGATCCCTTCAGCATCGTTTTAGATCCAATTGTTCCGATCCCTTCCGCGCCGTTGCAGATCCATTTTTAGGAACCCATGTCAACCCTTCTATTTACTTTGTTAGTATATTATTGTTGGATGCATATGCTTTGTAAGTCGTCCCGTAGTATTTGTTGATCCATAGTTTGTCTTATTGTTGTTGGACACATATAGTCGTCCCGTAGTAATTATTGATCCATAGTTTGTATTGGCCCATGGTTTGTATTGACACATGGTATTGGCACCTAGACTTAGTATATAAGTTTGTGTTGAGACCAATGAAGATACCATGAAGTTATTTGTATTGCGCTTGCTCAAAGGAGGTTTCCCCCTCGAAGTGGTCTGTGATCAATAAAAGCGATTCCGAGTTCTGTTATTTCTGTTATCTCGTGTATTTTGATTAATTAATTGTTGTAGGTTCCTCACAGGCCACAGGGATTTGGGAAAACATGGGACTACCCTAAGTGCGATTTAGAGAAAGAAGACACCAAGATTATGTGTCATTCATGCTGCCATTGTATTGTTGTTCATTGTTTGCAAAGGGTTTGAATTGTATTGTTGGGTGCATTCCTTTGTACCTCCAATATTCCAATGCTCATCCAAATTAAGTCATCAAAGGGGCTGCGCATTACCTAAGGGAGTTGTACATTTAAGATAATCTACATATTGATAAGTTGGGCATGTTATCTATAGTTGTATCCATACCCAATGGTTCAATTTGAGTGCAATTACCTTGCCACTTTATCTTGTTGTCAAATATTATATGGCAAACATAAACACAATCAATGGTGTGTCGCTTTAGAGACTTCCTGAAGAAAACGTCGAGGAGTGTATCCTAAGAGATGCACTCAGATGTTTGTTAAGCAATGTCTCGTACTGACACTTTTCTTAAGCAACATCAAGAAGTGACATTGGATAACATCTCTTAATGGATTCCCAATGTCATCGCTTAAGATACGTCTTGTATATGTACATCGGTTAAGTGACATTACATTATCTTTTTCGGAAAAAAACCACCCAAAAGACGTCTATTCGACGTTAAAAATATATTTTTTCCTTTAGACGTCGGCCCAAATGTTGATCAACCATGATAAAAAAACATACAACTACCACCAAACTGATCAAACTATGGTATGATAAATAATCCTCAAAGAACTTTGAACACTGTCACCTCCATCATCAAAACTCAATGCAATTGTCCAATCCATCAAATAATTTGTCATATGGTTGTTTAAACAATCCCAATTGATTAATCAACTAGACAATAAAAAACACATTCCAATCTATCAATCGACTAGACAAAGGTGCAAGAAACATAAAAAGTATTTGTCCATCCATGAAATAGGTACTTGTATACAAGACAATATCAAATATATATCCCAACAAATCATAAGCAATTCTATTAAACATAGTTCAATTGGTATCACCAAGTTCAGTCAATTCAACAAGAAACAGTTGAGTCAACAACAGTTAAGATTACATAATAGATAGCTTCAATTGTTCCCTCCCTGAAACAAAACTGAGGGATGAATACAACAACAATACAAAATGAAGCAGCAATAAATATTATTCAAAACTAAATCGACAAAAAAACCAGTCAAAAAATTTAGTTGAGTATCACGACTAGTTGAATCTCAGTCAACCATTCTTAATTCAATCAATGGCAACACATATAAGTCGAATATCAGTTGACTATCTTATATGGTTGAACTGTATTTGAACATCATATCTGATCGAATCATATTTGACCACTCCAAAGTAATCAAAAGAAGGAAAGAGGATCATTGTACAACAGTACAGCCAAATATACACATTTGTATGAAGTCCCCAAGCATCTGTTCAAATTATTACATGACCATTCAACAATCCAACAAAAATCTATTCGAGTAGTCGGCACTAATCCACGGTTCTGTCTCTCACATATTTTCTATAAAGACCTGAAAGAATAATTGACATATTTCCAAGAATTCTGATTCAGGACAAATTCCTCCAATTTTTATGATGAGGATGTTGATGTGGCACAAATTTATGTTATGGTAGAATTGGTGATGCAAGCTCAGGTTTTGGCTCATCAACAAGAGTAGAACAACACTATACATTAGTAATAATGTTATCTGCAAAAACAATCTCAATTTCAAGCTCATCAAAGACATCTCATTCATCAAAATTTTTAACACTTTCAATAGCAGGTTGCTCTTCCAATAACTTGGTTTGAACACCTCCAACAACAAATAACACTCTTTTGGTGTCGAAAAAACTAGGTGAAGTAGCATCATATACAAGACTTGTTCTTGGTGACTTCATTTCAGGGATAATATGAGCAACAATACCTTTCCCATTCTTCCCAAGTCCTCCTCCGGTATATCCTATCTTGCACAGTAGTCAAAACTAGGAGAAATAACATTAGTAGCCAACAAATCATGAGATGAAATAAAAATATCATCAACATCTTTCTTACAATCAACAAATTTACAAACATATGAGTTGCAAGCAAGATTATCACAAGTAGAATAAGAAATAGGTGAGCTTGTCAGCTCAATAGCATCAACAATATTCTTTTCAACTTTTTGTAGTCAGTTGATCTACAATTCAAGACTTTGCTTGCACTCCTGCAAATCCTTAACAGTCTCATCATTCTTCGTCAGGTGCATCAACAAAGCATAATAATATTCTTTCAAGCTTGATATGCATCAAACAAGTCGTTTTTATATTCTTGAAGAGGATCAACTTCTTCATAAATACCATTGACAAAGGCGTGCAAATGGGAAGCCTCATTAGTTAGTTGGGTATTATATTCCTCACATCTACAAATATTCTCCTTCAATACATCATTTCAGCATGAGGAAAAACATTAACCTCGACCTCCAGGTCATCAATGAGATCTGCCTTGTCTCCAAAATCATCGATGAGATTTTGGAACATGTTTTCCATGGTGTTTTCTAGGACAACAATCTTCCCGGATTCCTCATCCATTCTCTGCAAAACAACATTCTGGAAAAGAGAAGGCTCATATTCAAGCAAGGAATTAAAATTTTTAAATGATCCTTGAGTCATTCATTCTTTGTCTGCAAAAAGGCAATAGTATCCTGCAAGGTAACAACTTCATGTTGAATTCGATCATGGCATGAATGTAAAGCAACATCTTTCTTTTCACGAACCTCCTTCAATATCAACAAGATCAAGGCTCCATCTTCGTCAAAGGAACCCGTGTCACGTACCCCATTTTGACCCTTGTAATATTTGGGCTGTAATGTAAATATTGTATGCATATTATGTATGATTCCTAGCGTGGAGCTCAAGGCCAAGGCCCCGCTAGTGAATGCTCGATCTTGAAGAGGAAGGTATTTGAAATTATGCTACCCATGTGCTAGTGAACCATGGGAATTGTAAATATGCATCTTAATATAAATGCCCACTGCTAGATATGCAATGCAACAAGAGATGGGGGCATGATATTGCAAGGAATTGGGAGGGAAATATTCAAACCCTTTGAGCCAATTGAGTCAAGCCAAGTGTCAATGAGAGAACCCATGAACCCTCAACTACCCATGTTGACTTTTGTACCCAATCATTGATTTCTCCCAAGAGTTGGTTGAGGTAGTTAATGCCTTGGGGAATGGGAGGTATGGCTGTCCAAATTCGGGTATGGGAAATCCACCCTGCATGGAAATTTGTGTTTGGATTCTTAGGCAAGAAAAGAGCCATGAATTGCTCCCCAATCCATTACCCATCAACCCACTTTGCCCTCTCACGACTTTGGAGCTACCTGGACGTTTTCCTCACTGGTTTTACTGTGTTTACATTCATTTTTCTAGCTGGCAAGGGCGTTTTTGTTGTGGCTAATAGTGGGGAAGAAGAGGAAACGATTTGGGGTTTTATTGAGGCCGTTTGGCCCACTGTATGCTCATACATCTGTGGGAGAAATTGGTTTTCTTCCCTGGGGTTGGATTCCTCTTCCCACAATCCGTTTTGGTGTGCCTACGTTTTGGGAAAACCCCTGTCCATCTATTTCCTAAGTCCCACTGTTGAAAGTGTGTTCCAGAGCCATATCTGAGTTTGATGTGCAAGAGAATGCTGGGGTTGAGTTGGGTATCCATTGCTTTGGCTATGCAAGGTTTAAGAGTCCCAAGTTCCTTGTAGATATTATGCCCAGCTCGGGGGTGGTCTCTGAGTGCTGAAATAATACAGGTCAGGCAGAGACCTACGGTTGGGAGGAACGTTGCAGCGACATAGCTAGTTGTTGCGACAACATTACATCAAGATGAGTATTTTCTTATGTAATTACTTTTGCAAATGTATGAATTTGTTGGCTGTGTTAAATTGAATAACAATCGTGTAACATGTGTGTGGATGAGTTCATTTCCGCTGTGCAATTTTGTTTAATTTACATCTGCACACATTTGTTTTTAACTGTATGCATCTAATGAATTGGCTGAGTTTTATGAAGAGCCCCTTAGAATGGCATCATGTTCTCTCCCTTACCTTGGATGGATGGGTGGGTACGTTACAACTCGTTTTTAATAGACTTTTCATAGTCAAGGTGTTATGCAACAAATTTCCAAAAAGAGTATGAAAAGAGTAGAAATAGATCAGAAATAGTACTCAACGACTTTATTGAAGAAAATAGTTGAATAACAAGCCTCTTCGAAGGGGAAACCTCCTTATACAATGTACTAAGTACACAAGACAAGACAAGATACTCCAAATGAAAAAGTTTCCTTTCTATATATAGGAGAATAAGGGGTCCAATCCCAACTAACTAACCCAAGCTGACGTAACTAATAGAACCATACTAATGACAATTACAACTAATGGACCAAACCCGACATCAAAACTAATGTAATGCACCACAATATAGGGGGAAATGTGCCCATATTTAGGGCTAAACATGCCCCTCCCCTTCAAACAAGTGTTGTCCTCAATTCTTGATTAGTTGTGGATGCCTTTGTATGAAGGACTCATCTTCCCATGTCGATTCTTCAACTGGTAAGTTCTTCCACTTTATGAGGTACTCAGTAATAGCCCAATTTCGTAGCTGTTTGGTCCTTCTTTTAGTGATTTGTTCACATTCCAATATGACTTTTCCTTTATCATAAAGCTCAAACAATATTATTTGAATTGGGATCTTGTCTCCTATTACCTTCTTTAAGCAAGAAACATGGAAAACCGGATGTACTCTTGAAGATGAAGGGAGCTCCAATTTGTAAGCCATACTACCAATCTTTTGCAAGACTTTATAAGTATCATAATACTTGGGTGCTAATTTATTGTCCTTATTTAGTTGCTTGAAATATATCTGCTTGAAAGGTTGTAACCTCATAAATACCCAATCCCCTTCTTCGAAAATCCTTTCACTGTGATGTTGATCATCTTGTTGTTTCATCCCCTTTTTTGACATAGTCAAGTTATCCTTAAGTATCCGGAGAACTTCTTGCTAGTGCTCTATGTGATCTTCCACGGCTTGAAATTTAGATTTTCCTTTTAAGGGAGATGTGATAGATGGAGGTTGGTAACCATAAAGTGCCATAAATGGAGACATTTTTTATGATGTATGAAAGGAATTATTGTACCACCATTCTGCCAAAGACAACCATTTCACCCACAATGTTTGTTTATCAAATGTGAAGTAACAGATATATCCTTCCAAAAACTTGTTCACTATCTTGGTTTTCCCATCATATTTAGGGTGATAAGATGAACTATGAGCCAATTGGGTACCCAAACAAGAAAATAATCCAGTCTAAAATTTTCCAGTGAAAATTGGATCTCTATCACTTACAATAATCTTTAGATTTCCATGTAACTTCTGAATAGTTTCCATAAAGGTTGCAGCTACTGTACTTGCATTAAAGGGTGAGAGAGTGCAAAAAAGTGTGCATACTTCGCGAGTCTATCAAAAAATACCACAATAACATTTTCCCTTCTTACTTGGGTATATCTGTGATAAAATACATGGAGACTTCCTCCATGCGCTGGAAAGGTATGTCTAATGGTTGTATAAGTCATGGGGTCTTAATTCTTTTACCCTTATTTTTTTGGAAAACCAAACATTCATCCACGAACCTTTGAACATCATATTTAAGACCTTCCCAAAACAAAATCCTTCTTGACCCTGTGGTAAGTTTTCAAGAATCTGGAGTGCCCACCTATAGGAGAGGTGTGTAATTCTGAGAGGACCTTCTGCTTGAGTTGGGAGTTTTTTCATAAATAGAAGCGATCCTTTTAGCATAGTGAATAATTTTTCCACACAAAAGTATCTAATACACTGGGATCGTTCTATAGATTTTGAATGAGCGTCCACACAGATAGGTCATTTTTTCATTCTTCCCTTGCTACTACTACCCAATCTGGTTGTAGAATGGAAATGGCACAAAGTAATGCCCCAACATCTTCATCTTTTCTGGAGAGTGCATCTGCCACCACATTCTATTTCCTTCTTTTATAGATGATTTCAAAGTCATATACCAACATCTTGGTTACCCATTTTTGTTTCTCTTCCGAAGATAGTCTCTATTCCAAGAAATATTTAAGACTATCATGATCTATTTTGACCTTGAAGTGCCTACCTATTAGGTAAGGACACCATTTCTTAAGAGTGTGTAGTATTGCAAACATTTCCTTCTCATAAATGGGCTTTTGTAAGTTTTTTCCCTTGATTGGGTGACTTGTGAAAGCAAGTGGGTGTCCTTCTTGCATTAGAACAACATCAATGCCATTTCCTGAAGCATCACATTCCACAATAAAGGTTTTTGTGAAGTCTAGTGTGGCCAAAATAGGAGCTTTGCACATTGCTTGTTTAAGTTGTTCAAAAGCTTGAGTTTCCTCCGGAGTCTAAGAATATGTATATTTCTTCAATAATGTTGTTAGAGGCATTGCTATTCTTCCATAGTTTCGAACAAGCTTGCAGTAGCACCCTGTCAGACCTAAGAATCCTCGAAGATTCTTCAGGGTTTTGGGAATCGGCTAGTCTATCATGGCTTTAATTTTGTTAGAGCCTACCTTGACACCTTCATGAGATACAATATGACCCAAATACTCTACCTCCTTCACCCCAAAGAAACATTTGTAAGGTTTTGCATATAGTTGTTGCTCCTTTAGTAGTTGTAGTACCATGTCAACATGTTGAACATGTTCTTCCCAAGACTTTCTATAGATTAGTATATCATCAAATAATACAGCACAAATTTTCTAAGAAAAGGCTTAAAATGGAATTCATCAAACCTTGAAATGTGGAAAGTGCATTCATGAGACCAAATGGCATGACCATAAATTCATAATGACCTTCATGAGTTATAAATGCTTTTTTTGGGATGTCTTCATCCTTCATTCTGATCTGATGATATTCAAAATGAAGGTCCAACTTTCTGAAGAAAATTGCTCCATGTAATTCATCTAACAATTCATCAATGACAGGAATGGAAAACTTATCTTTAATGGTTATCTTGTTGAGATATCTATAATCTGGACACATTTTCCATGATCCATTCGGCTTGTGTACCATTACCACTGGTGGAAAGTAAGAACCGTTCTCTAGGCCTAATTATGGCAGCCTCTAACATTTCTTAAACCATATGATCAATTTAACTCTTCTGGCCATAGGGGTATCTGTAAGGTTTGATGTTAGGAGGAACACTTCATGGAATTAAGTGAATAACATGATCAAAATATCGAACAGGTGGAAGACCTTTCAAAATATCTTCAAATACCTTGGAATGCTTATTAATGACCCTTTGGAGATTTGGGGAAATAGGAGGCTTAGATTTTTGAACATCTAATGAGCATAATTGTGCAATTACACCTTGATGTCCCTTTTTCAACAATTTTTTCATACCATTAGAGCTTATCACCTTGCTTGGTTTCCCTGTGATACCTTTTAACTCATATTCCTTTCCTTCCCATAAAACATTCACGAAAATCTTATGAAAATTAAAAGCCACAGTTCCCAAGGATTGTAACCATTGAACTCTTAAGACAACATCAGCGCCACCCATTGGAATAGAAATCATTGGAATATTCAATACATATTCCCCCATAGTAAGATTTATATTATGGAATTTCCCTGAGAAATTGATAGTTCCTCCATGTGCAATTGTTACTTGAAACTCTGGTGTTGGATATACAAAGCAATTGGGAGCTTTTGCTAATTTATAATGAATGAAATTATGAGTACAACTAGAATCGATCAACACTATTACATTTTTCTTTTTGATAATACTTCGATATTGAGAGTTTGAGGAGTGTTAATTCCATCCAATGCATGACAAGATATGGTGGGAGTAATTTCTTCTGAAGTGGTGTCTTATATTTCTTCATCTGGAAATGGTTCTTGTTCTCTTGGTTCTTCCTCTTCACAATCTATGTAAAATAATTTCTTCTCACCACACTTATGTCCCTTTCTATACTTGGTATCACAATTAAAACATAGGCCTTTTGCTCTTCTTTCATCTAGTTGTTGAGGTGTCAACCTTTGAAGTAGGTTAGAAAAATGAACATTATTCTCTCTATATGTATTGGAGGTGGTGATTCTAGTAGTCATTGTCATATTTTTACTTTCAACCTTCCTTTCCACCATGAAATCATTTTCTAAGGATGGTGGTTCAAAGAGATGCACCTCATGTTGAAATGTATCCTTCAAGGTTTCAATAGAGATCCAACAAATTATCTTCTGAAATGTTCTTCACTCGTAAACATAACTCCTGAAATTGCTCGATGTGCTTTGTAACTGGACCTTTTTGTTTAATATTTATTAACTGGATAAAGAAGGTGTTGCTATTAATATCTCCATAATGTGAAATCAATTTTTTTGTGAATATAGACCAAGATATAATAGAGTCATTTTTTCGATCACAAAGCCATTGGTACCACACAAACTGATCAGGCTCTAAATATAATGATGCAATAGTTACTTTTTGCAAAGTTGGCACCTGGTGCATATCAAAGAATTGCGCCATCTGGAATATCTATGTTATTGGATAATTTCCATCAAACTTTCTCATGTCAATCTTGGGAATTTGGGTACCTCTTGGTGACCATCCCTAATAACTTCCATTATGGGAAGGCTTATTATCCTTGTCCTCCTGAATACCTTGGAACACATCATCACATGTAGGGAGAGTATCCTTTGAATTTTGGATGAGCTTAGCAATATTTTTCATATTTTCATCCATATGTCCCATCAACTTCTCCTCTAGATTAAGTAAATTGACCATTTTTACATACCCTTTCATATTTTCCTCCAGCTTGGACATTCGAAAAGATAGGTCCATTTCATCATACATATGGGATGAACCCTCATGGGGTTTGAGTGGAGTGTTATTTTTTAAACTACCCTTTGGGGGGATTTTGAACAATATAAATATATATCACACCCTATAGTTCACCTCCAATGAATCCTTATACAAAAAATATTCCAATTTAAAATGGCATACCTTTATCAACCCTAATTTGAAGACTGCATTTCTATCCGACCTTCAAACTAATATATATATATATATGCAATTTTGGACCCCTTCAGTTTGAAAATACTTCCTCAAGTATCATGTATCTCCTCTCTGCAATGCCATAGGTCTTACCTAATTCTGATATGCCAGTAGAAAGATATGGTAAATATCCCTTTCATAAGAGCGAACTTGTACAGAATTCCATGTGTCCAATATTTCATATACAAGTCTAAAAATGTTACCAATGATACCTTGGTTCATCTTATTTCTTATTCAATAGGTCTCACTCAATTTGGATCTTGCATGCCTTGTATATAACAATTTTACCCATCACACCTGTTTGAGACTAGTTTTTGGACTAGTCAAAAACACCAACATCATATGCGAATAACTCTGAATATGTTAGGGTTCAGGATATGAAACTTATACCACAGATATTTTGTCTGGTTTCATATGTGGGTTCCAAGCCTCACTCCTTGAAACCTTGTAGAAATTTGTTTATAGAGAATATTCCAAGATGACTCATTTTGAAGCACCGAGCCCCAAGGAAAGAGCTCTAACACAAAATGTTATGCAACAAATTTCCAAAAAGAGTATGAAAAGAGAAGAAATAGATTAGAAAGATTAATCCATGACTTTAATGAAGAAAATAGATGAATAACAAGCTTCTTCGAGGGGGAAACCTCCTTATACAATGTAATAAGTACACAAGACAAGACAAGACAAGATACTCCAAATGAAAAGGTATCCTTCCTATATATAGGAGAGTAATGGGTCCAATCCCAACTAACTGACCCTAGCCGACGTAACTAATATAACCATACTAATGAAAATTAAAACTAATGGACCAAATTCGAGATCAAACTAATGTAATGCACCACAATATTTGGGGAAATGTGCCCATATTTAGGGCTTAACACAAGCCACAACAATGCAATAACAACAATAACGAGGATACTATAAAAAACCAAGTATCATTTCATTCAATACTTAAAATACAAGAATAGTCGATTGCTCAATAAGTTGATCACCCAAAGGAAACTAGTCGATGGACAACGCAAGTGTTAGTTGATCAAACAAATTCCAATCAATTCTCAGTCAAAGAACTTTATGAATTCATCGAGCCGAGAGCTCCAAGATGCAAGTCGGCCATCTAGTCGATTCACCATCTAATCGATCCATCTAGTCGATGGCCATAGAAGTTGACAAAAAAGAGGAATTTTCTAGTGAAACACACACTATACTAATGTGTCAAATCTTTGATCGATCACACCTTGAGGTATCTTGTTGATCTTATACGGGATCATCTCCAGTGAAAATAATTGTCGTTGGCCGATACTCTTTCGACTAGTACAAGTCAACCGATATGCATAGAATTCAAGCATCATAATCAAGGTAACCAATAACACACCCAATCAAATAACAATGCTTTGTCAAACAAGCTAGGGCATCATAAGTCTGGAAAAATAACACTCAAGGCATTTCTAGATCTCATCATTTAGGGCACACCATCTCATAACAATCCACCTGATAGTTGCATCTTCATGACCATAGAAGTTGTCTCTCCCATATCAGTGTGCACTCTAGATATGCCAAAAGCAATGCATCAAAACTGAAATACCTAAAGAATTTAGATCATGCCAAAATTCAGTGTATGATGATCGAATTAAAAAATACACCATTCTCCTCGACCCAAAAAAACATATCTCATCACCAACATCTAATGGAACTTAGTCACTCTGATGTGGATATGCACGGTGAGAAACGGGAGCGGTCGACGAGGTAAATCCGCTAGGGTTTGATTTTCTGGCGATGCATTGGGTCTGCGTCCAGTGTCATCTAGTTGCAGGTCGAAAGTAGTGTTGTGGGTTTGGCCACCCTGGTATCGCTCAGGGAAATCATGCCGGCCCCGTCCTCGGGACCTTCGGGTCCGTCTGGGGATGAGGAATTGGGATATGGTGGAGCTAGTGTATCAGAGGTAGGGAGGAACAGGAGATCGAGCCAGGGGGGCTGCCTCCCCAAAACCCTTTCTATTCCTGCTATACAGGTGAGATAAAAAAAATCAAAGAGAGGGTTGAGCAATGGAAGGAAAAAGCCTTGATCGGTAATTTTGTGGGGATCTGGCCGCGAGAGAAAGATTTGGTTCGCTGGATCAAATCCACATGGAACCCAAAAGGGAACTATGATCTTCACTTGGGTGCTAAGGGTTTTTTCTCAATAATTTTTTTCAATGTGGCAGACAGGGATAGGGTTCTGGAGGGAGGACCTTATTTTTTTCTCTCCTCGGGTTTGTACCTTAGGCCATGGAAAGAAATATTTAACCCTTAAACGTGTTGAATATTGTAACTTCTAAGAATATTATATTTTGTACTTTATTATTCCGGAGATGGTTCATCCCTCCGAGGTTATTCTATTATGTATCCGAAGATGTTTATTCCTCCAATGGTTTGTGGTAACCAGGGTTATTAGACCCACCATGTGGGGGTCGGCCCTGAGTTTTTTATTTAGGGGTTATTAGACTTCTTTAGGAGAGGTCGGCCCCATTAGGGATTTTGGTCAGTCGGGAACTAGTATAAGTAGAGGAGGAGAGCTCCTCATTTGACACACTTCCTCAACTCAGAAAGTAACGCACTTGTGTCTAGGAGCTCTGCATGTGAGGTAGAGAAGAAGGACACGTCTTGGAGCACATCTTGCATTTTGGTTGATCATCTTATTGAGGAAAGATTTGCTGGGTTTTCTACCCCATGAGGGTTTTCCAGGTTAAAATTTGTGTCTATCTTGTGATTATGTTTCTTTTAGTGATCTTGCTAGTCTATTTGGTTTAAACTTAACATGGTATTAGAGCTAGACTGAATAGAACATCTCTCACAAGGTGAAATTATCTTTCTCTCTCTCTCCCAAAATTAGGGTTTCTGCAAAAGTTAGTATTTTTGGTTTTTGGTTGCATGGCTGAATAGCCCTTCTCAAAATCAATCTTTTGAGCCCTAGATCGAGATTTTTGGTTGGGTAGAACTCCAGGAAAGTCAAACCCTAGTTTTACCAAAAGTGCGATAAACCAAAAATTCTGTTGTAGATCCGGAAAAATGAAAAGTTAAAGTTTCCGGGTAAGTACTACTCTATCTCTTATCTCTTGGACTCCCCCAAGAGAAGATGGCCCCAAACACTAAGCTTGAAGACAAGCTAGAAGGTATAGAGAGTTTCCAGGCATGGAAATACAGAATTGGTCTCATTCTTGAAGAGAATGATCTTGCCCATTATATCAAGGATGAAGTTGCAGAACCTAAAGGAGATGAAGCCAAAGAGAAGCATAGGAAGGATTTGATTAGGGAAAAGAGAATCATATCTGATTCTATTAAAGACCACTTGATTCCCCAAGTGGCTTCCAAGAATACTCCAAAGGAAATGTATGATGCCCTAGGAAGAATGTATGAAGGAAAGAACATCAATAGGAAGATAAACCTAAGAACTCAGTTGAAAAGTACCAAGATGCACAAAGGAGAATCCATTCAAGACTACTTCTCAAGGGTCTCCCAAATCAAGGAGCAAATAGATGCCATTGGTGATACCCTTGATGAAGATGAACTTGTGATGACTGCTCTAAATGGTCTCACTAGACCTTGGGAGTCATTTATACAAACTATGTGTGCCAAAAAAGAAAGTATGAAGTTTGATGTAGTATGGGAGGATTGTGTTCAAGAAGAGGCCAGGGTAGCCAACAGAGAAGCCCTTCTCAAGGAGGATGACCAAGCCTTGGCTACTCACACCAAAAGAAGAAGAAAGGGTCACTTCAAGAAAGTTGACCACAAAATATCTCAACCCTTCCCTAAATTTAAAAGGGGAAGAGGACCCAACTCAGAAAGAGACCTCTCCACAGTCCAGTGTTTCAATTGTCTTAAACTAGGACACATTTCCAGATTTTGTACTTCAGAAAAGAAGAAGAAGTTTTTCCACAAAAGACACCATGCACATATGGTAGAGATGATAGTGAAGAAGAAGAAGAAGAAGAGGAAGAAGAGGAAAGGCCTCGAAGGAAAAGATCTAAAGTAAAGAAAGAAGATCCAGAAGAATATGTCCTATTCTCTGCACTCTCTGGATCTGTATCTCCTGGAGAAGATACATGGCTCATTGATAATGGTGCTTCAAAGCACATGACAAGTCAAAAGAAAACTCTCTCAAAACTTGAAGAAAAGTCTTCTCCACAAAAGGTATCTCTAGGAGATGATAATCAATATCCCATCAAGGGAATTGGTGAAACAAGCTACAAGCTTGATTCTGGAACTCCTTTAAAGATGAAAGAAATTCTATATGTACCAGGTTTAAAGAAGAACCTACTTTCTATCTCAGCACTAGATAAGAAAGGTTTTAGAGTTGCATTTATTGATGGACAAGTACTTATGTGGCCCAAAGGAAAATCAATTGAGGATGCAATTGTTATTGGTGAAGAAGAAGGTGGTCTTTACAAACTCAAAGGTCACCCAGAATCTTCCCTTGTCCATGAAACCACTAGCCCCAGTGAGCTATGGCATAGAAGGCTTGCTCACATCAACTACAAGGCCCTACCCTATGTAAGCAAGGTGGTCATAGGATTACCAGACTTAAAGGTTGATCATAATGGCACATGCAAAGGATGTGAAAAGGGGAAGAATGTCAAGAATCCTTTTCCAAAGAGTGAAACAAAGACTACGAATATTTTGGAGTTAATACATTCAGATGTATGTGGACCAATGCCCACCACATCCCTAAGTGGGGTTGAATACTATCTCTCTTTCATTAATGACTATTCAAGGAAGACTTGGATATACTTTCTAAAAGGTAAGAATGAAGTCTTTGGAAAATTCAAAGAGTTCAAGGCCTTAATAGAAAATCTCCCAGAAAAGAAAATCAAGATTCTCATAACAGATAATGGTGGAGAATATACTTCAAAGGACTTTGAAGACTTCTGTAAAGAAGCTGGAATCAAGAGGGAACTAACCACTCCCTACAATCCCCAAAAAAATGGGGTTGCTCAAAGAAAGAATAGAACTATCATGGAAGCTGTAAAGACTATGATACATGACCAAGATCTACCCATGTATCTATGGGTTGAAGTAGCTAGGACAGCAGTCTATGTACAAAATAGACTTTCCGATAGTGCTCTTGAATTCAAGACTCCAGAAGAAGTGTTCACAGGAAAGAAGCCAGAGGTAAGTCATCTCAAAATATTTAGATGTTGATGGGTCCATTTTTCAGGTATTTGATAACCCTTTTCCCACAGTCCAGCTAAAGCAATGGTAACGAAACGCACTCAATTGTGGGAAAAGTGTTTTACTTTAATGATTTAATGAAATTGTTTTTATGATTAATCTTGTATGTTAGAATGTGTATCAATTAAACTAATTATATGGAAACCAAGCGTGATTGAGTAGGTTCAGGTTTATTAAAGGATGGACATGTGGAAGACTAAAGGATCACCAAGCTCGGTGCCCTGTTTCCCGATTTATAGAGGACACACTCCCACTCTCAAGATGAATCGACACTTTGACAATCAGTTAGGATTAGAATTAAATTGTATAAATATGGACCTCTCGGGTAGCGAGAGGGCCCTGCTATTATTTTTGAGAAAGACATTATTTTTAACGTTTTCTGCACTATTGAGATACTGAAGTACAGACTTCTATTTTGACATGGATTTTACATATTAATGAAAGATTGATGATTAAGTCCAGCAAGCTTTTCTAATTTTTTATTCTCTCCTGAGTACGGGTTGGGGAGGGCCCCTCCAACACGTAGGTCAGGAGATTCCTATTTGTAGGTATTTTTCCAAGTATGCGTTTTACATTGATGAACAGTTCTATGATATATGGTAGCGTTGAATGATTCATTATTTCTATAGTAGTCTAGAATGCATTCCATAGTACAGTAAAACGATTTCCGTAGTCCTGTAGGTTCTTTCTTACAACGCATATTTTTATCAACAATTACATGTGTAATAGCTTTGCTTTCAATGTCATGGTTTAGATCTAGAGTTCACTACAGTTTCTCATCGTGATTAGTTTCTTTTAACTTCTTAGTAATAGATGGGTAAGCATAGAATGATCGTATCTCGATTCTAGATTGGTAAAATAAGTTAGATCAAGACTCCAATTTTGTGCGCAAATAGTAGTTACAGACTTCGTTTCCCCAATAGTAGAATAGCTCTGTTATGATATTTTCATTCTCAGCATTTAGTTATTTCAACAATTTAATTATTTCAAATAGATTTACTGGTTTTGTATCTTCATTTCTTAGAACAGATCAGCATTCAATCATTTCAGCATTTCAATTATTTAGAATAGATTCCCTGCTTTATTTCTCAGAACATATTTACTGCTTTTAGCACTTTAGTTCTCTTAATTAGATTTATTGCTTTCCAGTATTCAATTTCATAGCATAATCAGTTTTCACATTTAGTAGACAATCTTCACACTTAGTAGACAATCTTTAGAACATCAATACCACCATTTAATCGTGACAAGAGATTATCCTATAAGAGCACAGACAGTGCATGCATCTCTCAAGTTTGTACATTCCCCGGGTTGACATTTAAAGTAGGCTCTTGGTATAGCTGCCCTCATTAGGCATCCATATTAGGAGTTCACCAGATGTCCTATGTACATTCACATTCCAAAAGAAAAGAGAACCAAGTTGGATCCTTCTGGTAAGAAGGGAATATTTGTTGGATATTGTGAATCATCCAAAGCTTTCAGAATTTACATACCTGGTTTTCATCATACGGAAATAAGTAGAGATGTAACATTTGATGAAGAAGCAACTCTCAAGAAATCTAGGAAGTGCCAACTTGAATAAATCTATGAAGAAGATACACCTCCTAGAATTACAGAAGCTGTGCCCATCCCTGAAGATGATACACCAGAGAATCATGACATGTTGGAACCACAAGAACCCCCTATTACAAACTTATCTAAGAAAAGAAGGCCAGCATGGGCTAGAGACATTATTCAAGGAGCTGAAAAATATGGATCTCCTGAAGGCTCCACTAGAGAAAGAAAGAAACCAAAGCTAGTATCCAACTATGTGGCCTTGATGTGTGACCTTGTGGATCAACAACCTACTAGCTATGAAGAGGAATCTCAGAAGAAAGAGTGGGTAGAAGCAATGACAGAAGAATATTAGTCAATAATGAAAAATGATGTTTGGGATATAGTTCCCAAATCAAAAGATAAAAGTGTGGTTTCTTCCAAATGGATTTTCAAGATAAAACATGCTGCAGATGGTAGCATTGAAAAATACAAGGAAAAATTTGTAGCCAGAGGATTCTATCAGAAAGAGGGAATTGACTATGAAGAAACATTTGCACCAGTTGCTAGGTACACTTCAATTAGAACTATCATGGCACTTGCATCTATGATGAAGTGGAAATTACACCAAATGGATGTTAAAACAGCCTTCCTGAATGGTATAATTGAAGGAGAAGTGTACATAGAACAACCACAAGGATTTGAGGTTAAAGATGAAAGAACACATGTATGCAAGCTGAAAAAGGCTTTATATGGATTAAAGCAAGCTCCCAGAGCTTGGTACAGAAGTATTGACAGTTTCTTAACAAGCATGGGCTTTACCAAGAGTAAAGCTAATCCAAATCTCTATCTCAAGGTTATGGATGATGAACCTGTTATATTACTGTTATATGTAGATGATCTATTTCTAATAGGCAATGAGAATCAAATCATCGAATGCAAGAGGAAGCTTTCTTCAGAATTTGAAATGAAGGATATTGGATTAATGCACTACTTCTTAGGTCTATAGGTATGGAAAGAACCAAAAGGAATCTTTCTAAATTAAGGTAAGTATGTTGTGGGGATTTTGAAAAGATTTGATATGTTGGAGTGTAAATCCATGGCCACTCCCATGGACTCCAACTTGAAGTTATTAGTTAATGACTCATCAGAATTAGTGGATGTAACTCTATATAGACAAATCATTGGGTCATTAATGTACTTAACAAATACCAGACTAGATATATGCTTTGCTGTAAATACCTTGAGTCAATATCTAGTAGAACCTAGGAGGTTCACCTAATAGCTACAAAGCATGTAATGAGGTGTCTAAAAGGTACATTAGATTTTGGTCTATACTACCTTGGAAATAATGAACTCAGGTTACATGGTTACTCAGATTCTAATTGGGCAGGAAGTGTTTCAGACAGAACGAGTACATTAGGTGGATGTTATGGTCTTGGATCTGCCATGATCTCATGGTTCAGCAAGAAACAATCTAGTGTGGCTCTCAGTACTGCTAAAGCATGATACATAGCTGCCTGCTCTGCTAGCTGTGAAGAGTGTGTCTTCGAAAATTATTATCTGGAGTGTTTGACTTAGAGATGGATCCCACTGTGATCATGTGTGACAATCAAAGTTGTATCAAAATGACAGAAAATCATTTATTCCACGATAAGTCAAAACACATAGAGATCCGATACTTTTATATACGAGACATGGTGCAGAGAGGAGCTATCAAACTCAAGTATGTGAGTACTGAGGAACAAATTGCTGATATATTAACCAAACCTTTGTCTCGAGTGAAATTTGAATACTTCCGAGACAAGCTTGGTGTAGTTCAAAAGGACCCTCCTCGAAAGGGGGAGTAGTATCGTCATTGATGATGAGGATACATGTTTACCACTCTTAGATATTTATGCTTATTTAGGTTTAGGTTTCTTATACTTAGAATACTTATATTACTTTTCTTTTACTTTGATGATATATGTATTGATGAGGATACA
The DNA here is from genome assembly GCA_027924585.1 of Larix kaempferi. Taxonomy (NCBI): domain Eukaryota; kingdom Viridiplantae; phylum Streptophyta; class Pinopsida; order Pinales; family Pinaceae; genus Larix; species Larix kaempferi. The sequence continues at coordinate 12,641,346 of BSBM01000248.1, forward strand.
TGTTTTGATGTATTGATGTATTGATAAGGATACTTGTATTATTACATATTGATGTATTGATGATATATGCACATATATTAATGTACTTGTATGGATGAGGATACTTGTACCTGTATTGATAAGAGGATTAGATCATCCTTGGACTTCAGTCCTAAAGAGAGCCGTAGACATATGTCTTCGAGAATGAAGTCCTCCGTGGACATCAGAGGATTGGATCATCCTTGGACTACAGTCCTAAAGAGAGCCGTAGACGTATGTCTTCAAGAATGAAGTCCTTAGTGGACATGAGAGGATTAAGTCATCCTTGGACATGGTCCTAAATGTACGGTTGAGGATTAATTCATCCTTGGACATGGTCCTAAATGTACGGTTGAGGATTAAGTCATCCTTGGACATGGTCCTAAACGTACAGTTGAGGATTAAGTCATCCTTGGACATAGTCCTAAATGTACGGTGGGGATTGGATCATCCTCGGACTTCGGTCCCTTGAATTGAGCCGTAGACATGATGTCTCCGAGAATGGGATTGGATCATCCCTGGACATATGGTCCCTTGAATTGAGCCATAGACAGAAGTCTTCGAGAATTGAATGATAAGACTGGATCGTCCCTGGACCTCAGTTCAAAATGTACATGATAGGACTAGATCATCCCTGGACCTCGGTTCAAAAGGTACATGATAGGATTGTATCATCCATGGACCTATGTCCTAAAGAGAGCAAGATTGATCATCTTATGAAATAATCGTATGATGACGATGCTGATGATCGTGTGATGACGATGCTGATGATCATGTGATGACGATGCTGATAATCGTGTGATGAAGATGCTGATCATCGTATGATGACGATGCTGATGATCATATGATGACGATGCTGATGACGATGCTGATAATCGTGTGAGGACGATACTGATGATCGTGTGATGACGATGCTAATAATCATGTGATGATGATGCTGATGATCGTATGATGACGATGTTGATGATCATGTGGTGACGATGCTGATAATCGTGTGATGACGATGCTGATGATCGTATGATGACGATGCTCGTGATGATGATGATGCTGATAAACATGTGATGACTATGATGATGCTGATAAACATGTGATGACTATGATGATGTAGTGAAGAAAGTTTCCGATGATATATAGATGTATTATGATGTAGTCGATGACACCTTGCTCCTGCAGATGTTGTTATAATATCCTTCTCGTTAGGGGGGGTGTTGAATATTGTAACTTCTAAGAATATTATATTTTGTACTTTATTATTCCGGAGATGGTTCATCCCTCCGAGTTTATTCTATTATGTATCCGGAGATGTTTATTCCTCTGATGGTTTTTGGTAACCAGGGTTATTAGACCCACCATGTGGGGGTCGGCCCTGAGTTTGTTATTTAGGGTTTATTAGAATTCTCTAGGAGAGGTCGGCCCCATTAGGGATTTTGGTCAGTCGGGAACTAGTATAAGTAGAGGAGGAGAGCTCCTCATTTGACACACTTCCTCAACTCAGAAAGTAGTGCACTTGTGTCTGGGAGGTCTGCATGTGAGGTAGAGAAGAAGGACAAGTCTTGGAGCACATATTGTATTTTGGTTGATCATCTTATTAAGGAAAGCTTTGTTGGGTTTTCTACCCCATGAGGGTTTCCTAGGGTAAAATATGTGTCTATCTTGTGATTATGTTTCTTTCAGTGATATTGCTATTCTATTTGGTTTAAACTTAACAAAATGGAGGACATGAAAGGCGCTCCTGTCTGGATCAAGCTTTATTCTCTCCCCTGTGAGTATTGGGATCTAGAGATCTTGCAAGATATCAACAATACCCTAGGATAGTTTGTTAAATTTGCAGACCATACTAAGCTCCAAAGATACACTACCTACGCCCACATATGTGTCTATATGGATCTGTCAAAAGACCTTCCCAAAGCAATCAATATGAACTAGGATGACGAGGAGTGGATCCAACCTCTTGACTATGAAAATCTCCCTTTCAGACGAAGAATCTGTCACAACTATGGTCACTTTGGCATAAATTGCCCGAAGACTACCCAGACGCATCCCCCCCCAACCCGTCCCAGGAAGGGGAAATGGACAAAGATGGATTTACCCAAGTCCGTAACAAGCGAAGGAACATAGCAAGGGATCACCAGAAGAAATGTAAGGAAAAAGCCGAGAAGGGGATCACTGGTAAAAACCTTTTCCATATCCTGGAAGAAGTCGATGAGGCTGACTAGGGTGGAAACAAAGGGAAGAGTCCTCAGGAAAAAGTGGCAATGGAAGCCAATCTCCCACTACTTGAGGCAGCCCCGTCTAAAAATCAACTAGTGGTTATGGAGGAAGACGAGGACGTAGAAATGGATCTGGAAGATCTTGACCTTGAGCTTCTGCATGAGGAAATTATCAAATCCAAAGCTTGCCAGTCTCTTTGGATCTCATCAAATCCTCACAAAGGGAGCAAAAGAAATCCCCCAAAGGAGGAATTGAAACGAGGTATGAAGTCAAACAGACAAAGAATTGCAGAGATTGGAGTGAGACTCATCGAATCTGGCCAGTACCCGACGATCAGGGCATCATTTTTTTAATCCAGTAAGGTTACCCAATGAAGCTCATATCCTGGAATATTCGAGGGTGTAATCACCCAAGGAAAGTGAAAAATATGGCTAGAAAGATCAAGAAGGAGAAACCTGATGTTCTATTTTTACAGGAAACTAAATGTAGTTCTGAAACCATGGAGCAGGTTGGCCAAAGGATCTGGAAAGGTTGTAAAGTTATAGCTACGGATGCTTGGGGTATGGTAGGTGATTTGGCAGTCTTATGGCTCCCTCACTTTCTACATATGTCTGAGTGGAGAGCTAATCAGTTTCCATTTCCTCTTCCTTTATCATTCTAGATTCGGGAGCGAGAGGTACCCTGGTTAATGTTTATTGTCCTAGCGCCTTTCCCCGGAAGCAGTCTTTTATCAAATTTTTATCCTGGATGGCTGAGCAGGCTGCTTCTTGTTCTTGGATAGTGGGAGGATATTTTGACCTCATTTCCTCATTGGATGAGAATAAGGGTGGCAGGAGAGTTCTGGATAGATACCAATAGGCCTTTAGGGAGCTTCTCTCTCATGGCCCCTTTGTTGACATTGAGACTGGAAACGACTGGCATACATGGAACAATAAACGGGGAGTTCAACACCTTGTTGCTTCTAGAATTGATAGATTTCTGACTACTGAAGATATTGCTTGTGGCATGGGTGAAGTCAGTGCCAGTGTGATGTCATCTGGGGGCTCTAATCATTGGCCTATCTGTCTCAACTGGGACTGGTCAAACAATGTCCTTTTCAAGCCTTTTAGATTTGAGCAGTTCTGTCTGGAACATAAAGATTTCAAAGATTTGGTGGGACAGTGGTGGCAGGAGCTGGTCCCCCTGGAGGGCACTGGAATGTTCCAATTTTAGAAAAAAAACTTCAAGCCCTCAAATCCAAAACTCGTACCTGGAATAAGGAGGACTTTGGAAACATCTTCCAAGATAAGAAAAAGTTGACCGAAGACTTGGAACAACTACAGTGTATAGGTATGAATGAGGGTTGGGATGATTATTTAAGGGAAAGGGATCACCTCCTGCTTGATCAACTAGAATCCAAGGAGAGGCAGGAGGAGATCTTTTGGAAACAAAAATCCAGGAATCAGTGGCTCCAAGATGGGGAAAAGAATACAAAATTATTTCATAACACGGTTATCCAAAATCGCCACAGGTCAAAGATCTTCAGGTTCAAAAAAGATGATGGGAGTCAAGTGGAAACAAGAGGTGAGATTGAGGATGAACTGGTTAACCACTTTGCTTCGGTCTTAAGGGAAGATAGGGCAGATCGGAGCCCGTATATCTCCCACATCACTCGTCTCATCCTCAGACTAGTTACCATAGACCATAATGAGTTGTTGAACAAGTCAGTGTCCTTGCAGGAAGTTGAGGAAGCTATAAACCAGATGGGTCTTAGAAAGGCTCTGGGTTCGGATGGCTTTACCACCAATTTCTTCCACTCGTTCTGGGATATGATTAAGGAGGAAGTTCTGGGCATTGTTAAAGAATCTCGTAAGTGCGGTGGGGTGCTAAAAGCCTTCAATGCGACCTTTCTTTCTCTCATCCCGAAGGAGGAAGGAATTGATTCCCATGGAAAATTCAGACCCATAGCCCTATGTAATGTTATCTACAAAATAATTACCAAAGTTATTTCCAATAGGCTCCAGTCTATGCTTCCCTCCCTAACTATCCCGGAGCAGTCTGGATTTGTGGAAGGAAGACAAATTGTGGATGGAATCATTCTAGTGCACAAGACTATCCAGTCCTTGAAGCTTTCTAAGAATCCTGGTATGTTAATCAAGCTGGATTTAGCCAAAGCCTATGATAAGCTTAGTTGGCAGTACAAGCATGGCATCCTGGACGCTTTTGGTTTTGACAGAACGTGGGTGAACTGGATTATGAATCTTATTTCCACTCCTTTATACTCCATATTTCTCAATGGATCCCCCTCGAGAATATTATAGGCCTCTTGGGGCATTCGTCAAGGCATCCCCTCTCGCCTTTCCTCTTTATCTTGATGGCAGAAGGTTTGAGTAGACTCCTTCAGAGCTTAGCAAATGATGGCAGTATACGCGGCCTTCACCTCCACCCTGGTCTAGATAAGCAAACGCATCAACAATTTGTTGACGATACCATGCTAATGGGACACCCTTCAGTCCAAGAAGCCCGTGTCTTCAAAAAGGGATTAAAACTTTTTGCGAAGGCATTTGGGCTTGAAGTCAACCCGACTAAATATCAAGTTTTCTTCGTTCACACTGCAGATATTACCCAGCGAAATATTCTGAGGATTTTAGGCTACACCAAAGGCTCCCTTCCGTCCAAATACCTAGGTGTTCCTCTCATGGAGGGCACCATCTGGAAGGTTTCTTGGAAAGGTTTGATTGACAGGATCCAGAAAAGGCTTTCCTATTGGACGTTGAAACCCTTAAATCTTCATAGCTAACTGGTCTTGGTTAAGTTTTTTCTCTAGGCTATGCATGTTTACCTCTTCTCTATGCTCTCTTCCCCTAAGTCTGTTCTTAAAGAAATTCGGAGTATTCAACAAAATTTCCTATGGGGCGGTAGGGAGGAAAAGTCTAAGTTTGCTTTGGTTGGTTGGTATAAGCTCTACAATCCTAAGGATAAATGTGGCCTTGTCATTAGAGACCTAGAGATTCTCAGTGAATTTTTTGGAGCCAAAATCTGGTGGAGATGGTGCAACCACACCTTGGAACCTTGGGCTCGATTGTGGCATGTGAAGTATGCTAATGATAGGGCCCGTGGAAACCTGACCCGCTTCAACGACTTCAGGAATGGTTCCCATATCTGGGCAAAAGCCTTCTCTAGTCATACTTTAGTGCAAGATCATAGCTTCTGGGAAATCCACAATGGTGAGTCTGCATACTTATGCGATGATTCGTGGAATCAATTCCCTAAACTTTGTGCTAAACCCAGATGGCAAGACATTTGGGCAAGAGGTTTGGCTGAAGGAAAGATTAAACTTTGTGACTACTGGGTGGAAACCCCGAATGATGGGCACAAACAGTGGCTGGATTGTGGATGGATGGATGGATGGGAAAATCAACATTGAGGATCGTAGGGCCTTTGAGACCATGCTTAGGGATCGTGTCATCCATGTCAAAATGGGGCCTGACAAGCTCCGTTGGGCTTACAACCCGAAAGGTGTCTTCAGTATCAAGGAGGCCTACGACATCCGAATTAACAACAACAATGGGGGTGACAGCAGTTGGAAGAAGGTGTGGGGGATGAACCCTTGGCCTAAAGTTGCGGTTTTCTGTTGGCTGGTTGCTTGGGGAAGAATTCTAACCAGTGAAATCTCAAGAAAAGAGGGATTTTCGGCCCCTCCCAGTGTCCCTTATGTTGCCTTTCTGAGGAAACCTCTGGGCACTTACTGGATAGTTGTCCCTTTTCTTCCTCTCTTTGGGATCAGGGTGCCATGATTTTTCGCTGAGGTGACAGAGCTCGTGATCACCCGGCTCAGACCCTCAAATATTAGAACCTCAAAGCCTTCTCAAATCCGAATATTGCGACCTTATGGCTTATATTTCTCGGGATGGTCATATGGAATGTATGGAAGGAACGAAATCATCGTATCTTCAGGGACAAAAATCCATCGAGTATATTTGGAATGTGCTCGTCACCAACATGAAAGAAACTATCTGGAGTATTACTTGGGGGGATAAGGATCACGATCTATCGGAGGGGGATCATCGCATTGCCCTGGGCTGGGGAATTGGTAGTTCTGATTTGGATGGCTTGTGCATTAGACCAAAGATATGTCATCCCTCCAATCCTCTGTATTGGTCTATCAGGTCTTTAAAATTAATTTCGATGGGGCGTCTCGGGGTAACCCAGGAATAGTATGTTTTGGTGGGGTTTGCAAGGATGGAGCAAGCAAAATTCTCAAAGTTTTTTTTGGTAACATTAGTCTCGATTCCAACAATTCTGCTGAGTTGGAGGGTCTTTTACAGGGCATCATCCTAGTGGTTAACGAAGGTTGGTTCTCTGCGATTCTGGAAGGGGACTCCCAGGTTATTATCCACATGGAAAAATGGCTCACCAACGACCAATCCCCTGCGAAAATCTCCACCAGCTGGCGCTTGCTATACAGACTCGATCACCTGAAATCACTACTGACGAACCATACTGCCATCACTTTTGGTCATGTTCGTCGGGATGCCAATAAGGTGGCGGACTTATTAGCAAACCAAGGTACAAATGATGGTAGGGCCATCTCGGTGGGTACCCTGGAATATTTTCGACATGACACATGGGTATCTAATTGCCGCCACTTGTCCAGTACAGATCTCGATAAATTTCATCAGTAGGCAGATGGCACCTCTATCCCTCGTGATTTCCACACGAGGATCATCCTCCTCCAACGATTTAAATCCCATATGCATTTCTTTCATGTACATCTTTAGGCAGGCTCTATGCGATAGTTTAGCTCCGTATAGGTTTCCTCTTCTAGCCATAAGTGTTTGTTTAATGATCTTTAATGGAGCAGGAAGTTTCATAAGTATCAACATGTACGAAATGGGAAAATTTTGATGTTTTGATGATGGTATGCTCACGCAGCCTCTGGTTACATATAGACTTGCCGAGCTTCGCCTGTTTGATAGTTTTCGACCTCGACTTAAGTTCATCCTGTCTTCTGTGAGTTGTAAGGTTGCTCGGGGGTGTGAGGGTGATAGTTTCTGTTTAGGACAGCCGCCTAAATCTGTCTCGTTTGGGACGATGGCTCCAAAGCGTAGTGTGGGTACGGGATCCAAGTTAGAGCCTGGTTCTGAGAAGTTGAAGGGCCCTGCCAAGCTATATGTTGAGAGGGGTAATTCTCAGGTTCAGGTGACCAGGGCGCATGCCAGAGCTCAGGAGGTTTCCCTATTCTTTCGTCAGCGCATTCCCTCCTTGGTTAGGGATGAGATTGACCAAATTGAGCGCCGTTTGTGGGATACTGCTCGGGCCACTGCCGTTGAAAATATGAACCGCGAGGTGGAAGACTAGGTAGTCGACCCAGGAACTACCTATGGTCATGCCTCGGCCTATGACCGCATGCTGATGGTCTAATGGGTTGTTAAGAATCTGTTGGTGCACGTTACTATGACAAATTATCTTAAAAATGAAGGTGACGAGGAGCCCATCAGGGCATGGAAAGCGCACAACGTTGATGCCAGGCCGATGCACCTCAAGATAGATGTTATTGCCAAGAAAATTGGCCTATATTTTGTTTACCCTGGGTCGAAGGATGCGGATTTGGGTGGGCCCATCTCTCATCTCCCACCTGTTTCATCCCAGAAGGTTCGGACAGAGAAGCAGAAGACTCAGGCGGATTCGGCTGCTGGCCTGACTGAGAAAAGCAATCAAAAGTTGGTCGAAGATGCATACATCATAGTTTCCTCCTAGCGTCACTCTGTGGTTCCGAGTTTCTATGATGATTGGTCCATTTCCTTTTTCCTCCTATCTGCACTATGGTTGGTCTTCGGTTGTTATTTCAAGCAGTATGTATTTAGGTGCAAGATCGTATTCTGTGGTGGTTTCTCTCTGTACTTTTTTCACTTCTCGGCTCTATGGCGGATTTCTAGGTGCCTTCTCTAAGTAGTATGTATTTGGTTGTAGGGTTTGGGTCTGGGATTAGCTTTGGTTATTGCTCTTTTTGTAATATTGTGGGTATTTTGCAAAGATTGTCAACACTATGTAAGCCATGGGCTACGCTTTAAGCGCTTTTTGTAATCTCCTTCTGAAGTAATATAGTTCCTTTTTATTTACAAAAAAAAATGGAACTTAGTCACTTTGCAAAACCCTTAATCACGTACCAACGAGCTCTGATACCATGTTTGAACGAAAAGAAAACAACGGAAGAGAACAAAGGTTCTAAGAGATTAATGGTGGTGTCTAAAGACACCGTTACAACATTTAAACACAATGAGCCATGATCCAATGTGTGGCGATAGACTGATCTAAGATACCATCTATAAATAGGTTTGGAGATGGACCAAACCAACATCCATGTGACCACATTAGTTATAACTATCCATAGAAAGTGGATTTGAAATCCAAAGTGGACAAACTTTAGTCGGTGGTCGGATCCCTTCAACAATCAACTCCCTTTAATCCAAGAAGGTGATTTTATATAAGAACCATTGGTTCCAACATCCTTGACACTATGCATTTCTCGTATTCCTTTCACTAGTGTCGAGGAAAAAGGTATTCCATAATCTCATTTCAAGTGATCGCCTCCACCCCACATCAAAGGCACTCAATAGCCTGACTTTAGCATATTATTAGGTGGTCATAAATGGCTCGGTGACAAGTTGAATCCATTCAATGACATGGTAAGATAAATGGTAACCAATGAAAGGGTGGAATTTCTTACTAGGGTATTTGCGGGCATGAGGCCGATGATAGATGGATGGCAGGTGGTGACCGAAGTGTGATTTGTTACATGAGTATAGACATGTGGGACAAATATTTAACTACGGACTTAGATGAAGATGTGCAATGATGGAGACCCCACTCTATCACACAATATAATGAGAAGGTGTTCACACATATAAATGCTAAAAATCAAGTGGTCATGACCCAACAATGAGATCTCTCCCCTAAAGTTGGAGAGATCGCGAGTTCGACTCTCTTGATCCCTTTGTTGTTAGGCTCTATAATCAAAGTCTATAGTTTACTTGGTTTACCATCAACGCATCATGGGGAAGTACTCAGAGGATTTTCCACGAGGTTATTCCTTGGAAAAATAGACACTAAATATCTTGTCCACCTAATCCATGTGAGATAAACATTGAAGTGTGAAATCCAACAAATGAGGATGAATGGGCTAGGATCTAGCAATGGTTGTGACTTGGGCTTACAAAGGTTGTATCTTAAGCCACACATGGAAAAATCAAGCGTATGAGGGCTCATTAGAGCATGAATGGTCTGAGGTATGTGATGACATGTCTCATTCAACAAATCAATAATTGTCAACTATGGCCTACAACTTATCACTTGTATCATCCCCTATTAGTAATTTTGTAATGGGTGTAGACCATCCTTCAAGTTTATAAATCGTTTTGTATTAAAAACATATAAATAACAGTTACATAGTCATGCATTGTTCACTCCAACAAGTTATATGTAATCAAACCAAGCTTTAATGAGGTATGTTTTTTAGACATATCTAATGATAACAATGTTCAGCCTTTAAAATTACTAAAATAAACATTTAATCCTTAAAATTACAAAATTTGAATCAATAAACATTTAATCCTTAAATTACAAAATTTGAATCAATAAACATTTAATCCTTAAAATTACAATTTTTTTTAAAATGTATGTTTGTTTATTAAACAAAGTTCACAAACTATTAAGAAATTTCTTGCGAAAGTGCAAAAAAATATATCTAATCGATTTTGGATTGACAACAATAATATGCTTTGGCAAAGGAGTAATAATGACGATTTCCATGATAAAACCTTTTACATGTTCTAGGAAAGTCCATAAGTTTATAAGGCATGTTTTCCCTCTTAATATTCGCAAAACCAACATAAATACCATGTGACTTTCCGAGTATATATTGGTTTTAATAATCTGATTTTAGGAATACAAATATATGTGTGTGGGTTTTGATAATCCCTTCCTCAAAGCAAGTCTTCAAAGTGGCATGACCATGGTCCATATCCCCTTGAACGTTGACAAATGATATTACAGCAAACAAGCTTAGATTCAACGCCAGTTATGAAGAAATTAGAAGTCTTAGATTGGTTTTGAAATGATGGTTGACAAATGTGAAAGGTCTCTTTATTTTTATAAATGATGTAAAGCACTACTTGCCTATAAATGAACATAGCAAAACTTCCATGAGCAACCCAAAAAAATCAGAATTCATATTCCTTTCAGAAATTTTATAAATTTAAAATAAATATGTATTTCCAAATTATATATAACAAATTTGACCTCTACTCCACATAATTAAGGTTTTACATTTTGTCCTAACCTTTTGTTGAAGCCAAAGGTTATAATTACAAACTTTACTAAATAAATTTAACTACTTTTTCAAATTTTAAAGATGTGCATTATGCTTTAGAAGTCATTGTTTATAAACCTTAAGAACATGTAGACTTTCCATGCTACCCCTCTCCATTATTAAATTTTTTTCACTTAGCAAACACAAGTGCAATGGATGGAGTTTTGATGATTTTAGATACCTTACACCTTCAAAATTGGATGTAGATATCAATTCCTTTTCCAGTTTCGATTTGTCTAATTCAATATGCCTCTTCATTCTACATGAGGGGTTTTTAGCCGTAACTCCCAACAAACAAGGGTGAGGCATTAAGTCTATCCCATCACAACCCTCATAGGGAGGGTTGGGTATCTTAGTCATGGTTGGGCATCTTAGTCAATGTGGCAAGTCTTGATCGTATACGTGTTTCTCTTTGACTACATAGGTTGATTTCTTCGTCATTGGTTGTAATACTATGAGTTTATTAATTTTACCTTTTCTTCATGGAGGAATCAAAATATGACATAACATCCATTAAATGGCTTGTATGCTAACAAATCCTACATTGAAAAGTCATGTTCTTGTGATCCAAGACCTGAGGCCATTAATAGTCTTTACACTATACCATGGTATAATCATGTAGACCTGCATTCAAATCAACCTCCACACACCAGTTATTTGAGGACGTGATTCCTTTCTCAACCTAGTGAGAGTCAATTTTTTAAAAATTAACAAATAAGATTGTTGATCTCTTGTAGAATGTTGATGTTCGAAAACTACACATGGAGATTTTGAAGTTGCACCCAAATCGATGTTATATAGAAAGACATGTCATCTAAATTGAAATATGGGGACCATGGTTTGAGGAAAATACTAGCATTTCCCAAAAACCTACACAATGTGCTTGTTGTGTCTCTCTAAGTTTTTAATAAATAAAAAAATTCATATTTCAATTAAAACACAAAAATGTACATTTTACAAAAAAAGTTGCATAGTAGCGACCACAAGATATAGACAAAAAAAATATACCCTAATTGATAAAAAAACAACCATGTAAGGGCACTCTAAATTAAAGATTCATAAAGTGCCTCATATCCCAAGGTAGAAATAAGTTAACACATAACCATCAAGTAACTAGCTAGAGTGAGTGCCCACGGGGGGTAGATCAATTGGTAATGAGTAATTGAGTTGAGAAGTTGTAAATGGAAGGTCACAAGTTCAAACCCCCATGGGTACTTACTTCCAAAAAAAAAGTAGCTAGAGTGAGCAAAAAAATTATGATGTTGTAGGGATCAAACCCGCATAATGAAGAGGGTTATTGTCTTCAAATGGAGGCTTGCATTATTCAGTTGTGGGATTAGGATCATCCATGGTGGGATTTCATCTATCGTTTCCCTACATGGGTTATTTGTGACACTTTGGCTCTAATATGGAAAGAGAAACAATGATAAACTTGCCAAACTATTGGAATTTAAAGTTTATTTTAGAGGCCATCTCCTTCACATCTCTCAATTCTCTCTTATAGGTTTGCATACTTTGTATTGGTGTCTACGACTACTAGAAGCCTGAGAATGAGTAGAACATGTAGGGGTGTGCAATTTGTGTATGTGTCTTACTCATGGTACATTGCATGTTGGTCCATAATCCATTAGCTCACACATGTCATATGATTCCATATCCAACTTTTGAATATTTACTTTTATCGTCACAAATTAGATATCCTTCCTACTAAGTGACATATATATTGTGATGTGTGTTATTGAAAATGCATTCATTTCTTCTTTCCATAGATGATATGATATATTAATTCTAATTTATTGTCTTGATGTATGGAAATAAATGGTCCATAGAAGAGAATATCCCAACAAGGTAACCTGGTATTATTTGTCAAGAGCAAGGAATATGAAATCTTGCATTCCCAAATCCAAGATGATTAAGTGTTTTAGAGTTCCAATATTGCCGCACAATGGGAATTTGGGTTGAATGATTCCAAAGTGTTTCAAGCTTTTCTTATGGCCAAGCCTCTATGCAATAAGTGCCCCAAAACACATGTTTTTTTAGGTTTGAGTTTCCACTTCCAGATGGAATTCAATTTATATAGGCAACTCATCTCCTTCAATTTGATTCTCCATACTTCATTCAGCTCCACCTCAGCTCTAGAACAACTCGAAAACCATATATTTGTACCCATTAGTCGACTTGTATTTCATAAACCCCTTTATTTGGTTCCATCTCATATCTTTCCAGCAATCCCTAATCCTTGGTACTCCAAGATTAAGGAAAAGATTATCAGGATTCATCTCCCAAATTTTGACTAGAATAATATAATCTCCAAGACCAAACAAAATTATGTGTTTGAAGCATCCCAATTCTTCCAATATCTATATTTAGTATTATAAAGGTCTCCTCTATCTTAGACTTATTTATTATATAGTCTATTAGCTAAGAACTAGTGATTTTCATTCAAGGAACCTATATTCCTAAACAAACACTAGGGACCACCATAAGCAATAGTCATTGGAGGAGAATCCAAACCTGATTGAGACACTTTTGCAAACTAATTTGTGTTTGTGGGCTTCCTAAACTTTCTAAATACTTTTTGAAACAAAAGTGAAATGCTTGGGTGGGGCTTGGGGTGGTGGAAAAAGCTCTACATTTTTAGGTTTCTTTTTATCTTTTGGCCATATAGGGCACCACAAGTAATGTATTTTCTAAGCAAAATATTCCATTATCCCTTATCTTATACACCTCTAACAATCCATTTGGCACATAAATATTGGTTTTTTATTAGATGTCCAAAATATCCATTCCTCCTTCCTCCCTTAAGGTGCAATAGAAGCCCCAACTAACCCTATGGAAGACATTGTCTCCATTAGAGGTGGCCTACAAAAAAATCATTACAAGCTTATCAAGCTTAGCATAGGAATGTGTCGATGGAACTCAACACAAGCAGTAGTACACATGAGTAGCATCTAATACCTTCGTGCAAATTTGAATCTTCCCTACAACTATAGGTTTAATAATCCATTTATTAATTTTCTTCAAAACCCTTAACAACACTACTTCACATAATTTATTGGGGGGCTCTGAAGTCAAAATGAATGATTTCCTAGGAATCTGAATCCTTGGCCAGATTATAAACATGTTCATCCTTGGCTTAGAAACCAATCGAGGACCAGATGTTGACTATCATGATAGCACTGGTTTTTTCTCATTTGTAAATTTAAACCTAAAGGCTTCCCAAAATATTTACAAGAAGTTAAGAAGTTCATGGCATTGTCCAAGGTTTCCCTCTTACATGACAGTAAGGAAAAATTATCTCTAAAATGCCCATTTATGAGCAAACCACCATTAGGCCCCAAAGGAAGAAAGTTTTTATTAGGCATTGTACTATTATTTTGAGGAACAGATAGCTAAGAGATTGCATAGCCCATAGATATAGGGTTCAAGCTAACTATAAGCCTTGTTGAATGAATCGAAAGAGTCTTGTTTATTTGGACTTATCTTGAGTGATAAAGAGATAGGTTGAAATCAATTAGAATGGCATTTCAACTTTTTGACAAAAAAGGAGCTAAATCCATGCACCTTTAACATGGAAAGGAAGAAATACTCTTTCACATTGTCATAGGCTTTTTCAAGATATATCTTTATTTAAAAGGGTCTTCAATTGTATTATTTTTACTCATTCCTTTCCTTTCCAGTCATTTATTACAGTATCCAAAATTTATCTTCCATTGATAAACCTTGTCTTCTCCTAGTTTTGGCAAGATATTGTTTTCCTGTAGAGAAAAATATTTGGATAGAATTTTGTAAGACGCATTTAACAGAGTTATCAGCTCCATATTGTGATAAGGTTTGGGTCTCCTAACTTTGAAAATTTGACTTTGAAAAGAACTTGATCAACCCTTTATTAATACAAATGTAAAAGTTTGCATAACTTATTTGTACACATATATTTCGTCCTATGCAGTGTTGAAATTTGACGAGTAAATAGTCGCCATTTGCCATTTTACACGTCAAAATACGACCACTTCATAAACATCATTAATGAAGTGCGAATTTTGATTTCACCCATCATTTTGAAGTGCATTTTTATTTTTATACGTCATTAATATGTATATCCCAAGCCCATATATATATATATATATTCTCTTTATATTTTTATTTCTAATATAAAAATTGATTTTGTTATGGTCTGGTCGATTGCCTCCCCTTATTAGGTAAACTTGACTCGATCATTGTTTTTTGGTGTGGCCTATATATATAGTCATATATAACATTTAATTACTAATAACTACTTAGAAATATAGAACAAATTAGTTATTAGTAATTAAATGTTATATATATATATATATTCTCTTTATATTTCTATTTCTAATATGGAAATTTTGATTTTGTCATGGTGTGGATGGTTTTCTCCTCTTGTTAGGTAAACTTGACTTGGTCGTGGTTTTTTGGGTTCATGGTATTTGGTGGCCCATGGTAATGGCCTAGTGTATTGCTTGTGAAGAATCGTATTTAAAGGTTTTGAGGATAAACCTTCTTTATCATTATGTGTGTGTTTGGTTTAATTATTATGTTTTTTTGTTGTTTATTATATTTTTGTATTATATGAGGCAAAATATGAGAATTCAAAGTTTCATGTACTTATTATAAATATTATTTTAAAAAAAATCAACTATTATTATAATGGATAAATTAATATTTAAACGTCAAATGAAAAAAAATATTAAAATTAAAATGTGATATAAAAAATTATTGACATCCAAAATAAGATGTCAAATTTCAATATTCAAACCCCACCCATGGAAATATTAATGGCGGTTTCCTCACAAAATCCGTTTTTCCCATGTTTTTAATAAAGTCCCCAACATTACAAGGCACGTTTCCTTTGAAAAATTGTCAAACTAACATAAATGCCATGAGGAATTATTTTCTGGCTAAAAAACAATAAATGGCCTGCATATTCATAATTTGCACTCAACTCCTTTTGGCCATTTTGAAGATGTTGTCCATTTTTTCATAGATTGGTGGGTCATTTTATGGTGAGGATAGTGATGGTCCAAGGGGCGGTCATAGTTTGGGAAGTAGCATGTTTGTCATGTTTTTTTGTCAAGTTTATCTAGTCGAATTTATTGTCAACATTAATATCTATTGTCAGAGTGTCATCTTACTTTCTATTTGGATACCATTAATCTTACGCAAAGGAGCCAACTTCCATCTTAAGAAAGACAATGGTAATGGAAAAACCACATTGTACAAAAGATGTGTCAACATTAGATAACATAATGTATGTAAACTTTTGTATACAAGTATAACATAATAGATTAGATATCTTTTTGTCAATAGATGTGCCAACATGAGATAACCTAATGTATGTAAACTTTTGTATACAAGTATAACATAATAGATTAGATATCCTTTTTGTCAATAGATGTGCCAACATTAGATAACCTAATGTATGTAAACTTTTGTATACAAGTATAACATAATAGATTAGATATCTTTTTTGTCAATGCTCAAAATTGGATCTTCTGTGTTTGGCCTCTACCCAAAAAAAATGAAAAATTGGCACTAGGTTTTTTTAATGAGAAAGAGCATGAAGTGGGTCATTAATTTTCAAAGCTTAATGGAATTTGAGATTTTGGGTAAGTTTAGCTCTTGAATGAGATAAAATTAGGCAATGTTGTGGTGTGTAGGGTTTTAACCATTTCTTTTGTATACTTCAAGTTGGTTACATTTTTCCATTTTTATCTTTTATTTTATCTTTTAAAGTTTATGTAAACATTCAAGCTTGAGTTGAGGTAGTGGGTTCATCTTACACCCTCTATTTTATGACCACCGTTCAAAGATTGGGATTAAATTGAATTAGTAGTGAGCTCATCCACCACCCAAAATTTGGGCTTAAGTTGGGGTTGTAGAGAACCCATCATCCACCCCCAAAAAGTTTGGCTTAAGTCAAGGTCATAGAGATCCAATCCTACTGACTTCCAAAGTCCTTTTTAATCCTCATATCCCATCCTCCTAAGGAGGGGTCCCTTACTTCATTTTGTCTTCACTTCACCACATCTCCACACTTCTTACTTTCCTTTTACTGGGGTGGAGGGTGCATGCATACCTCACTTCTCCTTTTACATTCCATCCTCCACCCCAAATTCTTTCTCCTTCATCCACCCCAATATCTAATTATTCCCCTTTCGCCACACTCATATTTTCTTGGCTTCCACACTCCACTTCCCTTCAAGGAAAAGGTGAAGGCACCCTTTGTATTCTCTTCCATACATTTCCTTTGTCTCATGATCTATTCACCTACCTACATAGTTTGTACTCCCATCCATGCATTTCCTGTCTCATGCTCTATTCATCTCCCGTCATAGTTTTCCCTTGCTATACCACATCTACTTAATTAGGGAAAAGGGTGGGGGTATCCTCCATTTTCCCTTCAATTGACTCTCCCCCACCCCATGCTTTTATACCTTCGCTTATCTCCTTTCCCTTTGTGTTTCGCTTTCGACTTGGGGTGGAGGGTGGAGGTAATCAACCTCCATCTTTCAATCACTTACATAGACCCCATTTTGCCTCCACCCCATGCTTCTATTCTCCCTTAACTTCCTTTTACTCACATTCAACTCTCCTTGCCCCTATGTATTTCTCATATTTATTTCACTTGTGTGGAGGATAAATGTATTCCATAATCTCATTTCAAGTGTTTTCCTCCACCCCACATCCAATTCTCTCAATAGCATGACTTCAACATATATGTGTTTGTTGATGGCTAAATGACAAGTGACAACCATTCAATGACATGGCAAGGAAAATGGCAACCAATGCAAGGGTGGAAATTTGTGACTAAGGTATTTGTGGGCATAGGGTCAATGATAGATGGATGGAAGGTGGTGACCAAGATGTGAGTTGGAACATGAGTATAGACATGTAGGTCCAAAATTAACATAAGGACTTGGATAAACATGTGTGTTGATGGAGACCCCACTCTATCACACACTATAATGGGAAGGTGTTCAAACATATCAACACTAAATATATTGTCCACCTATTCCATGTGAGATAAACATTAAAGTGAAAAATCCAACAATTGAGGATGATTGGGCTAGGATCTAAGGATGATTTTGTAGGAATCTGAATCCTTGGCTAGATTATAGACATGTTCATCCTTGGCTTAGAAACCAGTCGAGGATCACATGTTGACTATTATGATAGCATTGGTTTTTTCTCATTTGTAAATTTCAACCCAAAAGCTTCCCAAAATATTTACATGAAGTTCATGGCATTGTCCAAGGTTTCCCTCTTACATGACAGTAAGGAAAAATTATCTATAAAATGCTTATTTATGAGCAAACCACCATTAGGCCCCAAAAGAAGAAAGTTTTTTATTAAGCATTGTACTATTATTTTGTGGAAAAGATAGCTAAGAGATTACATAGCCAATACATATAGGGTTCAAGCTAACTAGAAGCCTGGTTGAATGAATCAAAAGAGTCTTGTTTATTTGGACTTATCTTGAGTGATAAAGAGATAGGTTGAAATCGATTAGAATGGTATTTCAACTTTTTGACAAAAAAGGAGCTAAATACATGCACCTTTAACATGGAAAGGAAGAAATACCATTTCACATTGTCATAGGCTTTTTCAAGATATATATTTATTTAAAAGGGTCTTCAATTCTATTATTCTTGCTCATTCCTTTCCTTTCTAGTCATTTATTACATTATCCAAAATTTATCTTCCATTGATAAACTTTGTCTTCTCCTAGTTTTGGCAAGATATTGTTTTCCATGTAGAGAAAAATATTTGGATAGAGTTTTGTAAGACGCATTCAATAGAGTTATCAGCTTCATATTGTGATAAGGTTTGGGTCTCCTAACTTTGAAAAGAACTTGATCAAACCTTTTATTAATGTAAATGTAAAAGTTTGCATAACTTCTTTGTACACATACATTTCGTCCTATTTCGTCCTATGCAATGTTGAAATTTGACAGGTAAATAGTCATCATTTTCCATTTTACACGTCAAAATACGACCACTTCATAAAATTAAACATCATTAATGAAGTGTGAATTTTAATTTCACCCATCATTTTGAAGTGCATTTTTATTTTTACATGTCATTAATATGTATATCCCAAGCCCATATATATATATATATATATATATATATATATATATATATATATATTCTCTTTATATTTTTATTTCTATTATGGAAATTGATTTTGTCATAGTATGGTCGGTTGCCTCCCTTTATTAGGTAAACTTGACTCGATCATTGTTTTTTGGTGTGGCCTATATATATTACTAACATTTAATTACTAATAACCACTTAGAAATATATAGCAAATTAGTTATTAGTATATATATATATATATTCTCTTTATATTTCTATTTCTAATATGGAAATTTTGATTTTGTCATGGTGTGGTTGGTTTTCTCCCCTTGTTAGGTAAACTTGACTTGGTCATGGTTTTTTGGGCTCATGGTATTTGGTGGCCCATGGTAATGGCCCAGTGTATTACTTGTGAAGAATCCTATTTAAAGGTTTTGAGGATAAACCTTCTTTGTCATTATGTGTGTGCTTGGTTTAATCATTATGTCTTTTTTTTGTTTATTATATTTTTGTACTATATGAGGCAAGATATGATAATTCAATGTTTCATGTAGTTATTATAAATGTTATTTAAAAAAAAACAACTATTATTATGACGAGTAAAATTAATATTTAAACGTCAAATCAAAAACAATATTAAAATTAAAACATCATATAAAAAATTATTGGCATTTTTCGATCCTAGTCCTATTAATTTTCAAATGACCTTATAAAACTCACATAAAAACCCATCCTAGTCAAGTGACTCATCTTTGACGTCTCTTTAAACACCATCAATAAAAAAACAACACGTGTTTGCCTTCGAGTTTTCAACTTTTAAGTGATTAAGTCATTACAAGTTTGCATTACCACCTTCATTTTCGTCATCATACCCAAGAGAGGGATTCTTTAAATAAGTATTAACAAACAAATGACTTTCACATAATATCACTATTGTTTGTTGAACATGCTAATAACATTCTTGGTAACATTTCATATTCAAACCCCACCCATGGAAATATTAATGGCGGTTTCCCTCACAAAATCCGTTTTTCCCATGTTTTTGATAAAGACCCCAACATTACAAGGCACGTTTCCTTTGAAAAATTGTCAAACTAACATAAATGCCATGAGGAATTATTTTCTGGCTAAAAAACAATAAATGGCCTGCATATTCATAATTTGCACTCAACTCCTTTTGGCCATTTTGAAGATGTTGTCCATTTTTTCATAGATTGGTGGGTCATTTTATGGTGAGGATATGATGGTCCAAGGGGTGGTCATAGTTTGGAAAGTAGCATGTTTATCATGTTTTTTTGTCAAGTTTATCTAGTCGAATTTATTGTTAACATTAATATCTATTGTCGACTAAAGTGTCATCTTACTTTGTATTTGGATACCATTAATCTTATGCAAAGGAGCCAACTTCCATCTTAAGAAAGACAATGGAAAAACCACATTGTACAAAAGATGTGTCAACATTAAGATAACATAATGTATGTAAACTTTTTTATACAAGCATAACATAATAGATTAGATATCCTTTTTGCCAATGCTCAAAATTGGATCTTTTGCGTTTGGCCTCTACCCAAAAAAATGAAAAATTGGCACTAGGTTTTTCTAATGAGAAAGAGCATGAAGTGGGTTATTAATTTTCAAAGCTTAATGGAATTTGAGATTTTGGGTAAGTTTAGCTCTTGAATGAGGTAAAATTAGGTAATGTTGTGGTGTGTAGGGTTTTAACCATTTCTTTTGTATACTTAAAGTACATTTCTCCATTTTTATCTTTTATTTTATCCTTTAAAGTCTATGTAAACATCCAAGCTTGAGTTGAGGTAAACATCCAAGCTTGAGTTGAGGTAGTGGGTTCATCTTACACCCTCTATTTTATGACCACTGTTCAAAGATTAGGATTAAATTGAACTAGTAGTGAGCCCATCCTCCACCCAAAATTTGGGCTTAAGTTGGGGTTGTAGAGAAACCATTATCCACCCCAAAATTTTTGGCTTAAGTCAAGGTCATAGAGATCCCATCCTATTGACTTCCAAAGTCCTTTTTAATCCTCATATCCCATCCGCCTAAGGAGGGGTCCCTTACTTTCATTTTGTCTTTACTTCACCACATCTCCACACTTCTTACTTTCCTTTTACTGGGGTGGAGGGTGCATGCATCCCTCACTTCTCCTTTTACATTCCATCCTCCACCCCAAATCCTTTCTCCTTCATCCACCACAATATCTAATTATGCCCCTTTCGCCACATTCATATTTTCTTGGCTTCCACACTCCACTTTCCTTCAAGGAAAAGGTGAAGGCATCCCTTGTAGTCTCTTCCATGCATTTCCTTTATCTCATGCTATATTCACCTACCTACACAGTTTGTAGTCCCATCCATGCATTGCCTATCTCATGCTCTATTCACCTCCCTTCATATTTTTCCCTTGCTAGACCACATCTACTTAATTAGGGAAAAGGGTGGGGTATCCTCCAGTTTCCCTTCAATGGACTCTCCTCCACCCCATGCTTTTATACATTCCCTTATATCCTTCGCCTTTGTGTTTCACTTTCCACTCGGGGTGGAGGGTGGAGGTAATCATCTCCATCTTTCAATCACTTACATAGGCCCCATTTTTCCTCCACCTCATGCTTCTATTCACCCTTAACTTCCTTTTACTCACATTCAAATATCCTTGCCCCTATGTATTTCTCATATTTATTTCACTTGTGTGGAGGATAAATGTATTCCATAATCTCATTTGTTTTCCTCCACCCCACATCCAATTCTCTCAATAGCATGACTTCAACATACAAGTGGTTGTCGATCGCTAAATGACAAGTGGCAACCATTCAATGACATGGCAAGGAGAATGGTAACTAATGCAAGGGTGGAAATTTTTTACTAAGGTATTTGTGGGCATAGGGTTAATCATAGATGGATGGAAGGTGGTGACCAAGATGTGAGTTGGCACATGAGTATAGACATGTGGGTCCAAAATTAACCTATGGACTTGGATAAACATGTGTGTTGATGGAGACCCCACTCTATCATGTAATATAATGGGAAGGCGTTCAAACATATCAACACTAAATATATTGTCCACCTAATCCATGTGAGATAAACATTGAAGTGCAAAATCCAACAATTGAGGATGATTGGGATAGGATCTAATGATGATTGTAGCTTGGGCTTACAAAGGTTGTATCTTGAGCTACACGTGGTCAAATCAAGCATATGAGGGCTTATTGGAGCATTCTTAGTTTGAGGTATGTGAATGTGATGACATGGCCCATTCAACAACTTTTGCATTGCATGTAGGGTCCACCTTCGGTTCAAAAGAATATTTGTCATGTTTAAATAGAAAATTCCAATTTTCAAATGTTTCAAATAGCAGTGCCCTCCTTCTTTATCCTAGAAATGCCTGAAAAAAAAAATCATGATCATATGTATTTCATTGGGAATCCATATTATTCTAGCTACTCTATATACGAAGGAAGGGTCATCTCTATGACCAATCTTTGATTAGTCACCATGGAGGTCAATTATCTCATTTAAAAAGGAATTTGTGGGTGCCCTGTGCTATACTTAGTGGGCTTGAGAAAGAAATCAAGAAGCTTTGTGGGGTTGTCCATGGTTTCATCCCAACGGGAATATGACAACTCAAATCGATAAGAGGTGATTTTTCTCGTCTCCCTAAATAAATAAAATGTGAAAATTTGATTAGTAATTAATTTCCTTATGCTTTATTCATATTATGCATGCACAAGACAGGAAAAGTATATTGGAAAGTTCATTGCCATGGACACAGAGAACAGAGATAACCAAAAACCAGTAAACCTATAAACAAAAACCATTCAACCGAGAACACAGACCCAACCAGACCGAACACAAACAGAGAAAGCAAGCAAATCACATCGAGCGAGTGACTATGTTGAAAAACACATTCAAGAGAAGCCGGTAGGATGGATATCCTACCACATATTTTGAACAGGATGCCACTGTCGCGCACGAACTAGGAGCGAAGCACGAACCAGACGACGAGGATGAACCAGGAGCCGAGCAGAAACAAGGACCCAAGTAGAAACAAGGAGCCGAGTGTTGGGCACCATTTTTCACCTATTTTGCCATCCAAATACCTTCCAGTTTTCTCCATGAACCTTCATACTCGATCCATAAAACCTTAATTTTATCCGCAAAACCTTGGTCAAAGGTATAAATGTCGTTGCTTCTTAATAAGTTGAATTATGAGATTTTTAAGGCATTTAAATTAAGATTTTATTCAAAATTACAGAATGTGCTAACTTCCCGTAATCTCTCCCAGGTTGGATACTTGCAGGCCAGCTGGGCACAAACTGAAGAGTGGAAGAAGATCCTCGATGTCCAAGGATGGTTAAACTTCTAACAAACTTGTGGTATGTTTCTCATAGGTGGTGAGTCAATGCTGGTCAACGATGACCACGTGTGCAGTCATCTAGCATAAAAATAGGGCAGTTCGATTTTCTAGCGATCTAGCCTATTTTCTTGGAGATGATGGGCGATTTCGAATTTAGGGAGATTGTTATTGCCAATTTCATTATTAATTTTCCATAGATATAGCGTTTCAGTTCAGAAACGAGGGATATATAACTATTTGTTTTGTAAGAGGAAAACTTCTTGGATGATATGCACATGATTTTGAAATAAAGACTGGAGTATTCGATAAATTGCTGTGTATGCCTATTTCCATATGGTGAATGCGATTGAGCTTTAGAGTTATGTGATTTTCTTTGTGTGTGTAAGCAAAGCATTGGAGGGCCCCCTTTGCCAAGCCTGCACACCTATCTCTACATCATTGTGTGTGGTATGTTTTAGTTGAAACCTGTAGATTCGATTTGTTTTACTTGATTTCTCATACATTGCAGAACGAGTAGATCATATATTGCAGAACGCGTTAGATTATAGGAATAGGATTATGAGCTCTTTCATCTGAATGATTAAACGCTGTAGAAATCATATCAATTGCATTACTTATTTGATGTTGCACTGCTAAAGATAGTTACACATTGCGAATTGTCTTCTTGTAAAGGAAATCAAAGGTAGTCTGTTTTCAACAGTGAGATATTAGACATTGTATTGTGATTCATTTTTAAGATTTAGGTTCAACATTTTAATCTCAGAATATTTCATATATGAATTGCTGGTTAAACTAAGAGATCGAATGAAGTTGCTTCTGTAAGGGAGGTTTTGCATTTCAAAGTTACAGCATTCTAGCATTCAATAGATTTATTTCACAAGCAAACTGAATTTCCAGTTAAGTTCAGCTCTAAGTCTCTATATTTGGGATATGCCTCTAAGTCTTACAAACTCCGGATTGACATAAAATTAAGGTCTAATTTACACCAGTGAATTGGATACCAACATTTTGGCGCCGCTACCGGGGAGGCATTTTAGAAGCAGACTTAAGAAACTTAGTTCTCTTATTCAAAAGAAAAAAAATTTCAAAAACACAGAGTAGGTTTTAGTTTTATGTCAAGACAAAGAGACGAAAAAGGAAGATTTATCAAACCCCCCCCAAAAATAGAAGTAACAGGAACTTCTTTAACTGATCACAAAGGATTCATTACAACTGTTGATACTTTTGAAATGACTGAAGAGGAAACATCTAAGAAAGGAGGACTCACCTTCGAGCAACGTAGGGAATACAAACGTAGGATGGAGATTGAAAATAAACGAAGAGAAATGGCTGAAGGAGAAACATTAAAAGGGCCAACTGCATAACAACGAAGGGAGTATGAGAGAAGGTTATAAATTGAAAATAAACTAAGACAAGAGAGAAGGGAAGAAGAGAGAAGGTATGAAATGGATGAAAGAGCAGAAGAAGAACAAGAAGCCACTTTTAAATTTCCCATCCTGGACACTAGCATCATCCTAGGAGAAGAAGTAAGGATGAAAAACATTCCACCATCTGTTCTACCAAATTTCTATGGCATGACTTCTGAAGACCTAGACTCTTTCTTATTTGAATTTGATATCTTGTGTCGTACTTATGGGTATACTGATGACACCCACAAATTTCGTCTCTTCCCTGCTACTCTTAAGGCAGCTGCATTGAAATGGTTCATGGGGCTAGGAGAGCATTCAATAACCAGTTGGGATGATATGAGAAAAAAATTTCTTAGGAAATACCAAGCTTACTGTAGATCAAAAGATTCAAAAGATGATATTTTTAGAATGTTTCAACAGGAAGATGAAAGCTTGGAAGAGTATCTTGAAATATTCTCATATAACTTGCAAAAATCTAAATACAATTCTTTGACATCTGAGATCACTCGTACAATCTTTTTGAAAGGAATAAAAGAAGAATATCTGGATATTTTGAATGTTATGGGCAAAGGTGACATCTCCTATCTACCATTCGAAGAGATTACAAACTTATGTCAAAAGTATTCTAGAGGAAAAGCCAGAAATGGAAAGAGAGATGCAACTTTCAAAGTAACAAAATCTGCAACCAGTGGCATATCCAGAGCTGAACTTGGGAACTTGTTAGAAGATTTTAAGACTGATTTATTGAGTACCTTGGGAGAACAGGTCGAAACATCAAAAACCAAGAAGAGACAAGAACAACAAAACCAATAAGATCAAGCCCTGTCTATTTTCTTCCCTAAATGTAGAAAGAAACATCCATTAAGAGAATGCCCTCTGAATACTGTTCAAATTTGTGTTTTATGTACTGAAAATCATAAAATTGATGATTGCCCCAGATTGAAAGAATTGCAGGCAGCTCGAATGGAGGAGAATCAAAGCATGGAGCCTCTCTATTTTATGAGACAACGAAGACCTTGGCAGCCACGATTTTCAGGTATGTCTCAAGATCCTATGCAGCAGTTTCATTCCACTTATCAAACTCCTGTTCAAAATTCATGGAGTGCACCCATGCCATGGCAAACTTGGTCTCCTCCACAACAACAACAATCCCAACCTGTTTCAAACTGGCGAGGGTATACTCATGGTAATCAGACATACCAACAGGCCTACCCACAGCCTTATCAACAACCTTTTGCATACCCCCAATACCAGCAGAATCAAACCCCCTTTTTCCAACAACCCAATTTTGCTCCTCAACTAGGCCAACAACCTCAACAACTTCAATTGCCATCCAACCAGCCTCCACCTCGACCAACACAATTGCCAGCCCAGCCAATATCAAATCCACATAATAAAATGGATAAACCCATGTACAATGTTGATGAAGGAACGACACTCCCCTACTCAATCCTCCCACTTCAAAATATCAATTTAAGATCTGGGAAAATTTTACAAAAAGAATCTCATGTTATCTTAGAAGAACAAACAGAAAATGAGAAAACTTCAAAAAAATCAAATATGGAAATGCCACAGTCAGAAAATCACAGTCAAAAAGGGAAAACATTAGTACCTCACATACCTCCCTTTCCAGAGAGGTTGGTCAAAGAAAAATTTTCAATTCCCCTACCCGATTTTGATGTTTTGAATGAGTTAACCAACATATGTGTCAAAATTCCCCTACTGTAGGCTATAAAGGATATTCCAATCTATACGAAAGTAGTTAGGGAATTATGTCTCAATAAGAGAAGGAAGGATCCACCAACAATTCATGTGGTAGGCAAATTAGCAGGACTAATGTCTAACACTGTTTTTATTGAAAAATACGTTGATCCAGGAATCCCAATGGTTACAATAACTGTCAACAATTTTTCAATTCCAAAAACATTGATTGACTTAGGTGCTGCTATCAATGTCATGACACTAGAAACAATGGAATATCTACACTTGACAAATCTCAGACCAACCACTACAGTTCTAGAACTAGCTGACAGGTCTAAAATCACACCTGAAGGGATCTTAGAAGATATCATTGTTTCTTTAGATTCCTGGGAGTATCCTGTAGATTTCATAGTGCTGCAACCAAAGTCTAATTTAGGAGGGAATCCATTGATTCTTGGCCAACCCTGGTTGGCAACAGCTGATGCTTTTATAGGGTGTAGGTCATGAAGCATGCTCATTTCACATGGGACAGAGAGAAAACAAATCACACTTTATCCTTCTGCCTAGCGACCTTCTGTATCAGATCAGTTATCATGGATCAATGAAACCAAAGAACAAGAAAACGAAATCATTCAGCCTGTCCTAAGTATCAATCGGTTCTTTGATTTTCAAGAAGACAACAACGAAGATTTGCTAGATTACTTCATTGCTGAACCTGATATCTCTGAGGAATTAAGAGACATGCAGTATGCTATCACAGATCAGGTTTTGGGACAGAATTTTCTGGAAAATTGCACAGTACATTCTTTAGCATTAGCACTTCATGATATTTTTAATGTTCATTCGATCACTGATGTCCAAAGCAAAACAGTTGAAATTAGTCCAGGAAAACACTTGCATATCAGTGCCCATCTTACCACATCACAGGAAGACCAGTTGATTACCTTACTGAATAAATATTCTCATGCATTTGCTTGGGAATACACTGACATGCCATACATTCATCATGAAACATGCACTCACCACATTTATACAGATGATAAAATCAGACCTCTCAGACAACCTCAACGTAGAATGAACCCCATACTAAAAGAAATAGTTAAGGAAGAATTGAAGAAGTTATTAAAGGTAGGATTTATCTACCCTATCTCTGACAGCCAATGGGTTTCTCCCTTAGTTGTTGTTCCTAAGAAAAATGGCAAATGGCGGATATGTGTAGATTACAAAGAGTTAAACAAGGCAACTCTAGCTAGGGTTTTACCCCTCGCTTGTGCCAATGAGCACCTACTAAGGAGAATGGACTCCTTAGTAGCAGTTCAGTATATTAAACTAATTATGCAATAAACAAAACATTAAATTATTTCTAATACAAGCATGAAGCATAAACACCAAAATGAAAGAATGTCTTTGTATTGATGTTACCTTGAGTGTCAAGGTTGGTGAAGCCCTTTGCAGTGTCCAAGAGGATGCTCCAAGCTTCAAGAATGCTCCTTCTCCTTCTCCAAGGTTGGGAATGGGCCAAAGGTGGCTCTCAAGGTGAAAATAGTTCAAAGGTGAACTAGGGTTTCGAGAGAGATTTTGGCAGAGTAAGGGTGCTTGTGATTGTGGATCACATATGTGTGGGTTTGAACAATGGGTTCATTGACGTGCTGAGATAGATGTGATGGGGAATATTCAAAGTGATTGATCGTGCCCCCTATCCCAGGGTCGAGGTGATCTATTATGCCCCTTGACTTAGAGGTGTCAAGGTGGTGCTCTATAATGGCGGGGTCGAGACCGGGCATCTCAGTATAGGACCAGGCAAAGACATCACGGAATTCCTGGAAGAGTTTTTGGTACTCCTCAATCTCTTGTTTACTACAGAATGCTCCTAAAGTGATGAGTTCAGGGGCACGTCCTGGGGCAGCGATATCAACTTGGATGACAGGTGAGATGTTGGCCATGTTACCTTCCTCGAAGGCATCAGGAGCAGGAATTGGGTCCTTGAACCAGTCGACCTTGGTGGGGAGGAAGTCTTTGGATTCGACCGCGTATTGGGTAGCGGTGCTAGAGGAAGACGCTTCTGGGATGAAATAGGAACGGTGGTGCATATCATCCCAAGGATAATCCGGGGCAGTAAGGGCCTCAAGAATCTCCTCATCAGTACGGAACGTTTGCGTCGTCAAATCGGTTGACGAGGGGGAAGTGGTGGAAGAGATCATATAGATGGTATTAACCTCTCCGGAAGGTGAAGAGTCTGGGGGGTAGATCTCCTCAATGGTAGGTGGTGCCGTCTCAAGATCCAGATTATTCATCTCATAGAGAGCCGCTCTGTAATCCGGGAGATCAGGACAATGATGTGAATAGTGCCCGTAAATACCGCAGATGGCGCAGGAGTGGTTGGTACGTAGGGACTTATCTTTAGGCTTAGGAGTAGGGTTTAATTCGACAGTTGGGATGTTAGGATCATCGTCGAGCATTTGCATGTGCTTCTGCAATGCGGGTAACTGTGGGCATTGGTGGGTCGCATGGCCCAACTCGTCACACAGCGAGCATTTGGGAGGAGCACGAAACACTGGAGGGTTCTTGACTGTCTTGGGAGGTGGGACAGCAGTGTAAGGTTGTGGACCTCTGCCCCCAGTGGGTTGAAGAGGAGGAGGAAGTGTCGTGGAGGACGAAGGGGTAGGGACCCCGGGAGGTGGGTGGGTGGTAGTAGCCATGGGTTGCACCGGCTGGAGGACGACATCTGGTGTCGGCGGGCGAACGGGAGGCGAAAGGTACCATACAGGTAATCCCAATGTTAACCCAGGGAGGCTAAGGGTAGCCATGACCGGGGCGCTTACTACTCCTGCTGGAGGAACTAGGAAGGGGATCGTATGGATCGGTGTAACACCAATGTGACTAGGTACCAATGGTGGTTTAGGCAACAAGGATGGTTGATTGTTAGGTGGTAGGATGTCATGGGACAAGGTACATAAGTCAGACATTTCGGGCGTAGATGATGGCGGAGGAATGGATTGAAAGGTGGAGGTCATCGGCGCGTCTGAGTAGACTCCAGGCCCCGTAGAAGAAACAAATGAGGTGGAGGCAGGAGAAACAGGTTGTTCAACCATGGGGAGAACATTTTCCGGTGCCGCTGGAGCACTGGGATCATAGTAGGTGAGCTGGTCAATCTTAACCACGCGTCCTTCATGGGGGAACATCATGGTGCGAAAGACAGAAGAGGCAACCGCCCGCATGGCATACATGTAGCTGCGGCCAAGTAGAAGGTTGTAATCCAATTGGGCATTGATTACCTCTATGTCAATAAGAACTGTTTTACCACCTAACTGGACTGGAATGTTGGGTAGAAGGCCTTGGGGCTGGGCCGAACGACCGTCGTAGGCACGTAACGCAGTGGTGGACTGCTGGAGAGGAGGGGATCCTAGCTTCTGCCATACAAATGTAGACATAACGCATGTGGAAGCACCCTCATCAATGATGCACCGATGGATAACAAGATTCCTAACGGAGACTGTAACTTGGAAGGCTAAGCTAGAAGGTAGGCGTGGTTCAGACTGGTCTAAATCAAACGCCATCAAATGTGAATCAGTTGGGTCAATCCCCCCGATGGCGGAAAGTAAAGTCTTGCGCTGGGAAGGGCAGTTCTTCAAGACTTCCAACGCAGACATGGCTGCGGGAGATTGGGCTAGGTCGTCTACGATGTTGTAGTTTGACGCAGCGCGCGCGTTAGGGTTATTGTTGATTCGGCGCAGTGGGAAACGAGGTGCTTTCGCAGCGCCGTCTGTGGGAGGCGGAGGGATGTGTAACGCCTGATCGGTGGGGTGGGCGTTAGTAGTTTTATCCGTGGGAGTGGCTTCAGAGGTGGAGCCATATTGGTTCCGACGGGTCTGGAGGTTGACGTCAGCTGATGACATCATCAATAAGTGGTGGGTACCTGAGTCAAACATGGGTTGATCAGGGGCAGCGTAGGTGATCTGTTGTTGTTGGGGTTGCACGTTAGCTTGAGGGGCCAACGGCTGAGTGTTCACCACGCCTTGGGTCGGTAAGGGGTTTTGCAGCACCAAAGGGGGTTGCTGAGGTTGGGGGGGGTTGGGCGGTGCTTGGGGAGCCGCATGCCCTTGGCGATGGGCCTCGTCAACCCAAAGCTGCCGAGCTCGCTCCAAGTGTGGGCAAGCATGGGTGTAATGTCCATAGACCCCGCAAATAGAACAAGGGTGGTTCGTTCGTAGATTGGGGTTTTTGGCCTGCTTGGGCGGGCGATCAGGGTTTTGATTAGCGGGGGCCGCATTGTTGTTGTCAGGGGGATTAGCCGGTTGACCTGCTTGGTCTGTAGGTTGGTTGTTTCCCCGATTACGGCCCTTGCCGCGGTTCTGTTGGCCCTGGTTACGTTGGTTATTCTGGTTTTGCTGCGGGTTATGTTGGGCGTAAACTTGCCCTTGGGCAGCAGGTGGATTTTGAGGTTGCGCAGGTGCAGGAGCAGGCTGCGGAGGATGATATGTAGGTTGAGGCTGAGCAGGTGCAGCAACTTGAGGGGGTTGCTGATAGGACTGCGGAGCAGGTTGAGGATGTGCCGCAGGGGCTGCCTGGGGCGGATAATAAGCTGGTGGGGCTTGGGAAGGCGCGGGAGCCGGGGCAGTCTGCTGATGGTAGTAAGGCTGAGGGGCGACTGGAGGAGCGTAAGCAGGAGTCGCATACCCGAAGCACTGAGGTGGACATGAAGGTCCATGGGAATGGTGATGTGTCATGGGAGCATATGAGTTGGTTGCTCCAGACTGGGAGGTAGCCCTCGACAGGTCGGGGCCAGGGGTAGGTCGTGCTATAGAAAATGGTTGGGGATGCGAAGAAACACGGCCAATGATACCATCTGCAGCGTGGGATGCCCCCGGCGCATCATGATGGGAGGACTCGCCGTGAGGGGCGTCAGGTATAATGGTATAAAGGTAACCCGACTGGGCGTAAATGAGGTCGAACTGCTGTGCCTTAAGGATGGCCTCTTCTTCAGACTGGGGTCTTTCTGAAGCTACATCCTTAGCAATGACGGGAAGCAGGGACTTGAGGAACCAATCGAGGAAGATACGGTCATCTAGTTTGATCTTGCATAAGCTACGGCGTCGACGCCACTCATGGATGTGGTCCGTGATATGGGTAGCCGTGTTTTGTCTACAAGATAGAAGGATTTCAACGCCCGCGTCATAGCGGACAGGCAACTGGAAGAACTGCAGGAAGGTCGAGGCCAGGGAAGCAAAGGTGGCGTGGGTCCCATGAGGTTGCTCGATATACCACTTGGCTGCAGAGCCAGTGAAGGTGCGCTGTAAGAGACGGAGGCGAACAGAGTCGTCCACTATGGAGTTAGAGGAACACCATAGGTGGAAAGACATGATGTGGTTCTGTGGGTCCTCACCGGCCTTACCCTCGAATTTAGGGATGTCAGAGGGTAGTTTGGTAGGCATATGAGGCCACATAGGGTCGTGTCGAATAGGATCATTGGTCAATCTGGCCAGGTCAGGTAGGTTGAGGCTAGCCATGAACGGCAAACTGGAAGAAGGCTGTGACACAGTAGTGCTGTGGACCAAGTTGGGGCCAGTGCCCCCAAGTGGAGGGACAAGATTTAGGGTGGTGCCCCCAAGTGGGGGAACTGAGGTAGTGGAGGATGGTCCAGCACCACCATGGGTAGTGTGAGCCACTGATGTAGTGGGGATAGGTATTCCCGCTGTGGGAATAGGTACCGTGAGGGGAACGGTAGATGGTTGCCCCATGGAGGGCATACCAAAAACAGGTGTAGTAACTGGTGTAGTGGTGGATGTGCCACCAATGGTCCCTATGGCAAATGGAGTGGAAGTCGTACCAGCCATGGGGCTAGTAGGGGC
The DNA here is from genome assembly GCA_027924585.1 of Larix kaempferi. Taxonomy (NCBI): domain Eukaryota; kingdom Viridiplantae; phylum Streptophyta; class Pinopsida; order Pinales; family Pinaceae; genus Larix; species Larix kaempferi. Next base: position 12,673,352 of record BSBM01000248.1, read on the forward strand.
AGTATAAATAGGGTTCTCAGACTCTTCGTCAGAATCAGAGGTAAAGTAAGGTGCGTCACTATCTGGTGACGGAGACCTACGTCGCTGACGGGTGGAGTCAAGTGACAAGGCTCTAGATCTGTGATGAGTGGTATCAACGGACAATGATCGGAATCTATGACGAGTGGTGTCGAGAGAACCGTGCTGTGGGGGCTCGCCCCTGAGGCGCCGAGAATGTCTCGGGGACTCAATGGTGACAGATGGTGTCTAAATCTCTGTGGGTTGAGGTGAGTATAAAAACAGCTCAAAAATCCTAATGCAACCGAGTGTGCAGAAGGAGAGCTAAAAAGCAAGGCACTCAGGCCAACAACCAACTCAAAACACCCACTGCAACAGCTGTGCTACAATAGGTGGAGTAACAACAAAGATGGTCAGAATACCAACAAGCAGCAGGTTTCCTAAAAAAGAAAAATGGTGGACTCACTAGACCAAAGGGAGGTAAAGGAGCATGCAAACACCTAACTAAAAGTATTCTGACTTAACTAAACATATCCTCTGCAAGGTGATGAAATCCAAGTCAGACAATATGAGTAGGAAAGCCAAGTGGCTATGATATCCCCCTACCGGGAGGGACACCGGGTAGTCAATCCTAGAAGAATGGCAACTAAGATACCCCGTTCATGACACGTCCAGAAAGGTGAATCTGCCGTTTAGTTCGTTGACCGCAATACCCCTATACAGGGATATCCCGCGAACCGCGAAAGGTAGCCCTTCGGTTACTGAATGGAGTGCGGTATTCCACTCAGGCCTCCGGAACCAGTCTCCCGACTTCAACCCTCCTAAGGGAGAGGCCCTCTGATAAACTGGTCGTGACCGTGCCAAAAAGTACTAGGGGATTTTGGTTCCCTAGTTGGACAACAACTATGTCTCAAGTGAAATAACCAAGGGGTGTTATTGGAATCCTATCCCCCTGATCCTACCTAACTACAATGATTCTTTTGTGTTCCCCAAGTGGGGTTAGAATGTTGGTTTAGTTAGGTACTTTTTAAGGCTCACTTGATTTAATGTGACAGAGTGTGTGCTCGTGAGGTGTTGAACCCAAAAACAGAAGTGCCACAAGGGAGGGCAACTTCCAATCTATCAATAATGCTGAAATTGATTCTTTTAATTTGCAAAATTTTCTGAAATAAAAATACTGAAATTTTAAAAAGATTCTGTAAAAGGAACAGAAATTATGTTGCAGAAAGGCTGTAAGGAAGTAGGCTGCAGGTGGGACAGAGGGCTGTTCAAATGCAGAAAATATTGCAGCAAGAGGGGCTGGGCTCAAAAACAGAAAAAGAGCAGAAATCAGACCGCGGGTCTGTGGCGGGTCAGAACAGGCCGACCGCGGGTTTGAATGAAACAGCGGCGGTCAGGTCGCGGCTATCGGGCCAATAGTTGCAGTCGGGACGCAGGAAACAGGGGAAAAGGCACAGTCGGGTCGCGGCTATCGGGCCAACAGTGGCAGCCGGGACGCAGGAAAACTGGAAAAAGACACAGTCGGGTCGCGGTAAAATGGCTAACAGGCGCAGTCGGGACGCACGAAAGAGGCAGGAAGCCGCAGTCGCGACGCAGGAAAAAGGCCGACAGGCGCAGTCAGATCGCGGCAAACAGGCTGATTAGCCACGGTCGGATCGCAGGTAACAGACTTGAATCCGCCGGCAGAGCGTCGGAAGCAGTCTGAGAGCCACGGTCGGATCGCGGGTAAAGACCTGAAAGGCGCGGTCGGGACGCGACTACAGAGGAAAAAGACGCGGTATGCAGCGGCCGAAAGGGACAGCCGAAAGAAAAAATTTAAAAAAGGAAACCAGAAATTCGAAAACTAGGGGAGTCGCCAAAACTGTAGCTAGGGTTTTACCCCTCGCTTGTGCCAATGAGCACCTACTAAGGAGAATGGACTCCTTAGTAGCAGTTCAGTATATTAAACTAATTATGCAATAAACAAAACATTAAATTATTTCTAATACAAGCATGAAGCATAAACACCAAAATGAAAGAATGTCTTTGTATTGATGTTACCTTGAGTGTCAAGGTTGGTGAAGCCCTTTGCAGTGTCCAAGAGGATGCTCCAAGCTTCAAGAATGCTCCTTCTCCTTCTCCAAGGTTGGGAATGGGCCAAAGGTGGCTCTCAAGGTGAAAATAGTTCAAAGGTGAACTAGGGTTTCGAGAGAGATTTTGGCAGAGTAAGGGTGCTTGTGATTGTGGATATGGAATAAGGGATCTCCATCACCTATTTATAGTTTTTTGGTGGTGGGGTGCTGACCCATGGTTTTGGGAAACACATGGTTTTGGGCAGCTGTATAGGGTTTTTTCCTCCTTTTCCTCATTATTTTATATTTTTTATTCCTTTTTAGGGGATTTTTGCTATTTTTGGAGGAAAAGGGGGTTTTTTAGCCTTTTTTAGGCTATTTTGAGGGTTTTTTGGCCTTTTGAAGGCATTTTAGGCCTTTTGGAGGCTTTTTAATGGGTTTTTTGGGATTTTTAATGGAAATATGGTAGGAAAATGGACAAATGAGTCACATAATGTGGTAAATGAGCTAGTGAGCACTTTTTGGGTGTTAACAGCAACACTAAAAGATTATTTCCCATTGCCATTTATTGATCAAGTGCTCGATGCCCTAGCTGGGAAGAACTATTTTTCATTTCTAGATGGTTTCAGCGGGTATAATCAAATTAGCATTGCAAAAGAAGACCAGGGCAAAACTACTTTTACATGTCCCTGGGGTACATATGCCTACAAAGTTTTACCTTTTGGTTTATGTAACGCCCCAGCTACCTTTCAGAGAGCATTCTTGGCCATTTTTGCAGATCTAATTCATGAATGTGTTGAGGTCTATATGGACGATTTTTCTGTGCATGGAAATACCTTCGAAGATTCCTTATCAAACTTGAAGAAAATTTTAAAAAGGTGTGTTGAATCAAATCTTTCCCTAAGCAATGAAAAGTGTTTTATGATGATAACTGAAGGGATAGTTTTAGGACATCACATTTCTTCATCTGGAATAAAAGTAGATCCTGCCAAAATTCACATTATTGTAAATCTATCTACACCAACCACTCAAACAGACGTGAGAATCTTTCTAGGGTATGCAGGCTATTACCGTAGATTTATTGAAAATTTCAGTAAGATAGCTCTGCCATTGTTTAAATTACTTTCAAAGGATGTCCATTTCAAATGGAATACTAACTGTCAATCTGCATTTCAGACACTTAAAGAGAAGCTCTCAACTGCTCCCATTCTAAGGGGACCAAATTGGACACTTCCCTTCCATATTTCTACTAATGCATCTGATACTGCAATAGGGGCCTCTTTGGGACAAAAAGAGCATACCATGACTTATGCTATTTATTTTATCAGCAAAAATCTAATACCTGCATAATTGAATTATACAGTGACTGAAAAGGAGATGTTGGCAGTAGTCCATGCTGTGAACAAATTCCGTCACTACATTACTGGCTACGAATTTTTTGTCCACACGGATCATTCTGCTTTACGATATTTAATGAATAAATCTATTACTAATGGCAGGATAACCAGATGGTTACTATTAATGCAGGAGTTCCATATCACTGTTTTAGATCGGCCAGGACGAGAAAATCAAGTAGCATATTTCCTGTCTCACTTACACAATTCCGGTGAGGTTGTTCCTGTTTTAGATAGTTTCCCTGATGAACACTTGTTTGCAATTTCTGTTATCACTCCTTGGTATGCTGATATAGCCAATTATTTATCATCAGGACAGCTAACTCCATCTATGTCATCCAAAGAAAAGAAAAAGATTATTAAACAAAGTGCTAGACACATATGGGTCAATGGCGATCTCTTTTACACAGGATATGATCTAATTATTAGGAGATGTGTACGACAAGATAAAGTTTTAGATATTTTGAAAGCATGTCATGATGAACCGTGTGGTGGCCATTTTGCAGAGAAAAGAACAGCATACAAGATACTCAATTTGGGGTATTACTGGCCTTCTATTTTCAAGGATACTAAGAAGTATGTTAGGATCTATGATACTTGTCAGCGGATGGGACGGCCAATACGATCTGATGAAATGCCACTCCAGCCACAAATCCTCATTGAACCATTTGAAAAATGGGCTCTTGACTTTATTGGTCCAATTAATCCACCATAACAAGGAAAGAAGTACATTTTAGTATGTACTGACTATGTTACAAAGTGGGTAGAAGTCAAACCATTACCAAGAGCCACGGAACAAACAGTGGTAAACTTTCTTTTTGAAGAGATCTTTGTCCAATTTGGGGTTCCTAGAGAGATTGTCACCAATCAGGGTGCATAGTTTACTTCTAAACTGGTGCAGGAGATAGCAACCAAATACAAAATTACACACAGAAAATCTACACCTTACCATCCACAAGCCAATGGCCAAGTGGAGTCTACAAACAAAACTTTGGAAGGAATCATCACCAAAACTGTTCAGATGCATAGAAAGGATTGGTCAGCTAAGCTTACAGAAGCTTTATGGGCCTATCGAATCACTTGGAAAAACAGTACTGGTTTTTCACCCTATCAGTTAGTTTATGGTAAGCAGGTCCTGTTGCCAATAGAATTTCAAATTCATACCTTTAAGTTAGCAACAGATTTAGGGATGAATCTTTCTGAAGCACAGCAAGAAAGGATACTACAATTGAATCAATTAGATGAGATGCGACAGGCAGCAGTAGAACACAATATTTTGGTACAACAACAGAGAGCCCAATGGCATGACAAGTTTATCAGAAAGAAACAATTTCACATCGGTGACTGGGCCTTATTGTTTGATTCAAAGTTCAAAGACTTCAAAGCCAAATTTACAACTCATTGGCTTGGTCCATATGCAATTGCATAGGTATATGACAATGGCTCAGTCAAACTCCAAACAATCGATGATGAAGCACATACATTTGTGGTCAATGGCCATCGGCTAAAACTCTACACAAAGCCTATCAGCAAAGAAGATTTCATACAGCAAATTTCATAGCAAAGGGAGATGGAAGTGCTGGATAAACACACTGTTGTTTCTCCTTCACTTCCTTCTTAGCCATTTTCTAATTTAAAAAAAAAAAAAGGGGGCGTTTAGTTGTGAAAACCAGGCAACTGGCACAACATAAACTCGAATTTTCCTTGGAAAACCAAGTTTACTTGGCCATTGAAAATTCACAAAAACATTTTTACTTTTTCAGCATCAGTTATTTCCTAGCTCTCAGTAAAATAAAATTTTTGTTTGACTTGAGAACAAGTTCATAAATAGACCTGGGGGGACAAGCATTTCATGCTTTCTATAAAATAAAATAAAAATCCTCCAAGCCTTCTTCAAATGCCAGAATTTCAACTTTTATTTCACAGACCTCAAAGCCTAGCAGAGGGACCTGACAACATCAGAAGTCAGCAGAAGGGACCTGAAAAGAAGTACATTTTATTGGAATTTTTGCACAGGAACCTGAGATAGTAGACAATTTTTTTTAGAAGACATCGGAAGGACATGTGTGGACCAGGAACATGCAAATTCTCTTTTCAACAGACAAGCAGATCAGCTACATCAAGCAGCAAGAAAAGCACAAGGGAATATCAAAGCAAAGTCTGTAAGAATTTTAATTTTTATGCTTTAAAAGTTTGCCTGATTCTTTATTTTGAAATAATGACGAAAAAATACCTACCTATCCTCATAAACTTGACTGTCTACTCTATCACCTTCATAATCCTTGCCAGCAGCCCATTCACTTCTCATTATCTTACCCTAGGTGTCAAAATTGTGGCCAGGATCATTCTCAGAAGAAATTTTTGACTGATCAAAACCTAGATTGCATTCTACAGGCAGGTCTTTTCAATAAAAAGCAGAGAAAAAAAAAATGTTTTGTTTACCAAGGAAATTTGAATATTTTCATGTTTTCTTTCATATACTCTAAGATGAAGACATTATGGCATGATACGCATTAAGTTAAAAAGAAAGTGAGTATATGAAAAGAGGTCATGGAACATGGGTGAAGTGGCGAATCAATGGGGATTAAGTGGCCTGTTCAAAACATCATTGCATAAGAGGAGGGAATCATTGATATTACCTCCCACGAATTTCGCCCATGTATAGGGAAGCACAATTTACAAATTCAAAATTTGAAGTGATATTTCATATATCCGTGGTTGTCCAGCTAACTTGCTCTTTCCCAAACCTCACATCCATGCTGATTAAAAGAGTTGACATATTTTTATTAATCTAAGGAGGAAACACTGGTTGCATTACAGTGGAGGAAAGCGCAGTCTCTCAACTCAGAAACTCAAAGCATTTGTTTTTTTAAATCCTCGGCACAAATTTTTTTGGAGTGATGAAAGGAAACACCATTAGCATTACAGAAGAAGAAATACAGATATGAGGATGTGTATTTCATTCAGAATGTACAAATTGAGAAACCATGCAGGCTAGGTAAGCTTGAAACCCTGGTTTTTGCTAGCAATTTAGATTTCCAGAAGAACGATAGAAGAAAAGAGAAATTTTACAGAGTTTAAAATTTGAAATTGGAATTGCAAGTTGGGGTTAAGTCTTATTTGAAAATCTTCCATTGCATAAAAAAAGATTTTTCCTGTTAAAATTGAAAAATGGTGTCTAGAATAGAACCAAATAAATTCGATCCCACTGCCATTCATGAAAGATGCATGGAAATTTTTGAGAAGAAACAATGGGTGTCTTTCTTTGAAAAATTTGATGGGCACAATGATAATGTTATCCTAGCCTTTGCTGGCTCATTCGATGGAGAGAGGGCTACAGTAGGAAATTTGAGTTTCAGACTGTCTGAAGATATTTTGGCACAGATCATTGGCTTACCACAGCAGGGGGAAAGATTCTTTAAAACAAAACAATTCAAGGAGAAGGCATGGACACCCTTTCTATGCAGGTCAAGGGCAGGTTCAGTGGAATGGAAGAAGGGAATACCAAGGAGTCAGTTGGTTCATCCCTGGGATGAAATAGTATATATCATCCAAATATTCATCACCTGTGAAGGGTGATTTAGCATTGTATATCTTTATCACATCAAGATGTTGCAGCACCTAAGGGGTGATTGTGAGATTAACATGCCCCATTTTTTATTACAAAGCCTTTCCAAGATGGCTAAGGCTGTTCAAAAACATGAAAAAGACAAGCTGACAAGCCTTTTCCATTTTGGGCTCATCAAAATAATAATCACATATGAGTTACATAAGCAAAAGTTGACATGGCAAGAATTTATCATTCATAATCAGTTTGAAGAGCTAGAAGAGCTTCTTGAAGAAAACTTGAAAGAAGACAAACTGTTGATGATAACATACCCCAAGGATGAAGAACAGAACCCTGAAGCAACAAGCTCAAAACTGCTTAAAGGAAAAAAGAAAGAAACTGTGTTAATAATCACAGATGATGAAGATAACTCTGAGGCAGCAAGCCCAAAACAGCCTCAGAGAAGAATAAGAACCAGGAGCATGATGAAAGAAGAAAGAAAGCTTCAAAAACAAGATCAAATCTTCACCACTCATGAGAAGAAGCCAAGGAAACATCAGCAAGCTCAAAAGAAGTCAGCATTAGAAAAGGAGGATGAAAGCCAGCAAAAACAGTATGAATACATACAATCCTTGGAAAGCCAAGAAGAAGATCCAACAGGTGAGATAGGGCAAGTCCATGAAAGTAAAAGTACCCAAGAAACTGAAAAGATTTCAGATGAAGTGATAAAGTAGACAAAAAAGATAAATCTTTTCTTTGATCAACAAGAAAAAGAAGAGAAAAAGCATCCAGGACAGGAAATTTCAGATGATCAAGCTTCTCCTTTCTTGGAGCAACAAACTATAGAAAAAGAAAAGAAGGGAGATTCAGTGCAAGAGAATGAAGATATGGATATTAATTCTGAGCATCCTTCAGCGAAGATGGAAAAGAAGAAAACTTCCAAAACCAGTAAAAAGATTAAGAAGTTGAAAATGGAAGTAAGAGAATTAGAACTGAAGAATGAAAAGTTAACAGGAAACTTAAAGTTCAAAGGGCACGAATCTCCAAGCATGCATATAAATGGCATAAACAGAAGAAGATTTACCAGACCAAGTATGAAAAACTGAGAGTTCTTTATGCAGCTCGAACTTCTACAGATGCATCATCTCAGACAAGAGGTACATCAGAGGATTAGAAGCAGAGTTTCAGTAACAAGATTTTGTTCAGAACATAAGCAGGGTCAAAAAATTTGGAAATACTTTTTTGTGCATGAGGACATACAACAGCTCCCTCTTGGGGGAGATGTTGGGCACCATTTTTCACCTATTTTTCCATCCAAATACCTTCCAGTTTTCTCCATGAACCTTTATACTCGATCCATAAAACCTTAATTTTATCCGCAAAACCTTGGTCAAAGGTATAAATGTCGTTGCTTCTTAATAAGTTGAATTATGAGATTTTTAAGGCATTTAAATTAAGATTTTATTCAAAATTACAGAATGTGCTAACTTCCCGTAATCTCTCCCAGGTTGGATACTTGCAGGCCAGCTGGGCACAAACTGAAGAGTGGAAGAAGATCCTCGATGTCCAAGGATGGTTAAACTTCTAACAAACTTGTGGTATGTTTCTCATAGGTGGTGAGTCAATGCTGGTCAACGATGACCACCTGTGCAGTCATCTAGCATAAAAACAGGGCAGTTCGATTTTCTAGCGATCTAGCCTATTTTCTTGGAGATGATGGGCGATTTCGAATTTAGGGAGATTGTTATTGCCAATGTCATTATTAATTTTCCATAGATATAGCATTTCAGTTCAGAAACGAGGGATATATAACTATTTGTTTTGTAAGAGGAAAACTTCTTGGATGATATATGCATGATTTTGAAATAAAGACTGGAGTATTCGATAAATTGTTGTGTATGCCTATTTCCATATGGTGAATGCGATTGAGCTTTAGAGTTCTGTGATTTTCTTTGTGTGTGTAAGCAAAGCATTGGAGGGCCCCCTTTGCCAAGCCTACACACCTATCTCTGCATCATTGTGTGTGGTATGTTTTAGTTGAAACCTGTAGATTCGATTTGTTTTACTTGATTTCTCATACATTGCAGAACGAGTAGATCATATATTGCAGAACGCGTTAGATTATAGGAATATGATTATGAGCTCTTTCATCTAAATGATTAAACGTTGTAGAAATCATATCAATTGCATTACTTATTTGATGTTGCACTGCTAAAGATAGTTACACATTGCGAATTGTCTTCTTGTAAAGGAAATCAATGGTAGTATGTTTTCAATAGTGAGATATTAGACATTGTATTGTGATTCATTTTTAAGATTTAGGTTCAACATTTTAATCTCAGAATATTTCATATATGAATTGCTGGTTAAACTAAGAGATCGAATGAAGTTGCTTCTATAAGGGAGGTTTTGCATTTCAAAGTTACAGCATTCTAGCATTCAATAGATTTATTTCACAAGCCAACTGAATTTCCAGTTAAGTCCAGCTCTAAGTCTCTATATTTGGGATATGCCTCTAAGTCTTACAAAATCCGGATTGACATAAACTTAAGGTCTAATTTACACCAGTGAATTGGATACCAACACCGAGCACAAGCCAGGAGCACGAACACCAGGAGCAGCCCACAAACAGGAAGGAACAAGAGCTTTCAACAGAATAATTGGCGCCAAGGACCACAAACAACAAAAGAGCTTCAGACAACTTCTCCAACCCATGGCCTTGAATAGGAGCAAGCCACTCTAACAGACCACCCAACGAAGTTAACAACGGTGGCTCTCCCGAACAGGATAACAACATCGGCATAAGGAACAACAAGCAATGGAGGATAGGAAACAGACGACGGAGCATCCACTAGGCGGCAGAGTCGAACAGCAACAGGGCACGACTAAGGAGCAGCATCAACACCATGGTGGACAGCTTTCGAGGTGGGAAAATGCTCACAGACTAGACCCGAACAAGAATGAACGGGGTGGTGGAGAGGGCGCGGGGAATTGGACGCACATAACACACACTGAGGCACCATAAAGCACATTAAAGTGCAACCTATTGGGGATGACGTGGAAAAGCCACCTGGGCATGTCCATACCTCGATGTGTGGCCTCCACATGGCCATCTAGGTGGCTATTTGGTACCCGCGCCACTACTGGCCTCCCTCCCCTAGTATGATGAATTATTGTTAATAGATCTTCACATGTAGTAGAGCAAGTGATGCTATTTCACAAGGAGAATATAAAACTATTCTCGAAGCAGAGAGGAGCTCAATAAGCTATAAATACTCTTTTATTCCTATGTATTAAAGATGGTTGTAAATTTTTAAATGCATGTCTATTTCTTAAAATATTGTTAATAAATTTAACATTTCATGGTTCATTGATTTCTACAGGACTTTGTAGTAGGATTTAAATGGCTGTTTATTTGCTTATATATTATTTACTCATATAAAAATTATGTCTTTGATGGTTTATGCGGGTCTTGGTGATGGACATGCATCTCGTGGGCGACTCTTATCATGTTGAAATGGCTGAGAATCCGCAGTGAGAATTATAGTTGGCATCTTGTGGAGAGTCTGTGGTAGGTGAATTTATGTTGTCTACGTTTCGAGCCATCCTTATCATGTTGTATGGGCGAATGGATCTGGCGAAAGGACAATGATAAGGTAAGTTTTTTGACGTGTTTTTTAAAGTGGGGTTTGACATGGTTTTCTCCTTCTACTTTCCAAGTTCTCCGGTTATTTTAGTGTTTAGAAGATCCGTCTTGAAATGCATCAAATATATAATTATTTTGGGTTTGGGGATCATAATCAACATTTTGAATTTTGGTTTCTATTTTTTAATTGATGCTTACTAGTGAAGGATAATAGGCATCCATTGTGTTGAAATACCACTCTTAGGTCAAGACCATAGTCATCACACACTAAGACAAATTCTTAGTGAAATCTGACATGGTGAAAATTAGTTGTACCACTATGGAGAAAGGGTTCTCTAGGAACCAATCTTTTGCTAGTGCAAGAAGTAATCAACTCAATAAGGTCTTATATTAACAAGAATGGCTTAAAAATTTCATGGCCTAGCACAACCAAGGACTCCATACTCTGAATCGTGGATCCCTCCCTTGTGATAATCTGCAGTAGGATCTAATAGTTGTAACAAGCCTCACACAAACTCTCAAGAAGTTGCAAAGAATAAGAGAAGAATGCACTCAATAATCACTCATGAACACAGAAAATGGAGAATAGCAGTATCATACATTAGCTGTGAGCTGGGATAACATTGGAGACATCATCCAGTCAGTAGTATCAGTCATAAATGGTAATAGTCAGTCAAGTGAGTCTAACTGAGTCTAACAGAACCATCTAGGCATGATTCAGGGGATGGAGACTCCAAGGAGGGAGCATGAGGCTTTCAGAAGATCAAGTGGCACTCCAGAACTAGCTAACTAGGAGCTACAGGCAGTTAGCATGAGCAATCAGTGGAAGAACTGCTCAATCAATGCACTAACTGACTGTTAGACACCTGGTAGGTGAGATGAGGCGCTCCAACTGAATGATAACTGGTGGTAGGTGAGAAAAGGCGCACATGTCATGTAGAAGAGTCAAATAGGGCGCATCAGGTAGGTAGGAGGGCTATTGGGGGCTGAAGCCATGCTTTAGGGAGGTGAAAATAGGCTCTAGGTGCTGGGAGGACCACCAAGATGATGACTAGATGCATGCATTTGCATGTAGATGACTGGATGCATGCAGACATGCAAATCTGAAAAATGATGGTGAGAATATTCCAACACCCCCCTGCAAGCTATACTATGAGGTAATAGCTGAAAAATGAAAAATAGGGCCCTGGAGACTGAGACCAAATATCACCCCGTACAATCAATCTAAATAAACTAAGTGAGGAAAGAGGGAAAAACCATTGGGAAGAAATCTCTCCCTCAAAATAGACTGAAGGATGCTAATGTAGCATATCATCACTCACCCCAAAAGGAGGCATGTGTCCTTCATTTTCGAAGAAGGATAGATCGATCTAGAATGGATCAGTAATGTGAGAAGGATGAAACCTTCTTGTATGAAAATCTGATATGGTTCTTCTCTGATCATGTGGATCACCAACCAAATCATCGGTAGATTGGAGTGTAATGGATTCCCATCGAGGAAGAGGAGGATCATCAGGTGAGAGATCATCAGGTTCTTGTGGATTTGGGTCTAGCATTTGCTCTTCATCATCTACATCTTCAGATCTTGAATCTGAAATCTCATGTGATGAAGGTTTTCTCTCTTGCTCATCATCACTTCCAAACTCTGAATCTGAAATCTCATTTGAAGAAGCAAGTGAAACTGGCTCATCATCACTTCCAAACTCTAAATCTGAAATCTCATGTGAAGAAGCAAGTGCAACTGGCTCATCATCACTTCCAAACTCTGAATCTGAAATCTCATGTGATGAATCTTTTCTCTCTTGGAGCTCATCAAGCAGTGATGGTGGTATCTTCCTCTTGGGAATAAGTGGATCATGCTCCAAAAACATAATATGAAGATCATTATGGAGCATGTGAGTCAAACCAACTGAGGTAGAATCAAAACCATGAATGTGTAGATATTTCTTTGATATATCCTTTGAACCAATAGGGGCGAGATCAAAATCAAATGAACCATGACATAATGGTGATGGCTTGAACTTCAAATTAGATCCAAGAATTTGAGGATGGCTTCTTATGATCTCCTTTGAACCAACAGGGGTGAGATCTAAACCAATATCCCAAGGATATGCATGAGACTCGAACTCAAGCAAAGGATAGAGTCTTCCATCTTCGGTGAAACTCTAAAAATATGTGCCAATGACCAAAGAGGAGTCCATAGGAATATTTTGATCAAGGAGGGCGAATGCATTGCCTCCCAAATCTGATTTTACTTCCAAAATTCTTAGTAAGTCATCATCTTGCACATCAGCAGGCTCATGGGAAGTAGAGATTGTGAAGGTTTCTTCAACTTCTAGAGTAGTAACTGACATCTTTTGCTCAGAGTTCGAATCAAAAGATGGATCAACTGAAACCATGTGTTTTATTTCGAATTTATCTTGAACAACTTCATCATGAGGGATGATTAAGGTTGAATCATGAATAGAGAGAGCATTGGAGGAAGTATCGCTGGGCTTGTTTTCCAAATGGTTAGTATCATCCTCTTCCTCCTGATTTCCAAATAACCTATCCAATATAGTCCATAGATCACTTGGATTTTCATTAAGATCAATGAGGTAGTACATATTGGAATACATAGTAATACATATTTTTCCTAAGGCTCCGTCACAAGCATCAAGCCAATCTTATTTCTCTTGATAGGAAGAAAAATCTCTCTTAATACCAATACACACATCAAAAAGATCATCTCTCTTCAAATATACAATCATCTTTGGTTTCCACTCATCATAGTTGAATGGAGAGAGAGAAGGATCTCCTTCCAAATGCATGGACGTTGTTGTTCAATTCGAATCTATTGAAGAGGGATTCGAATGGATGAATAAACCTGCAAAACAAGAAGAGTTTTGTTGATGGAGATTTGCTACACTTCAAATGAACACTACCTTAGGATACTTGAGCACATATGACTAAGTCCTTCACACCTGGCTAGACCTCATTGGATTGATCCAGTGAATTCAAGGTAATAGCACCAGGATTTGTTGTGGAAACTCAGAGGCTTCTGGTGCTCAATGAAAGATAACTGCTCAAAGAAATGTTGCAACTGCTGCAATTCGAATAGCTGTTGACTACTTTGATACTATGTGATAATCTGCAGTAGGATCTAACAGCTATAACAAGCCTCACACAAACTCTCAAGAAGTTGCAAAGAAGAAGAGAAAAATGCACTCAATAATCACTCATGAACACAGAAAATGGAGAATAGCAGTATCATACATCAGCCGTGAGCTGGCACTGTGAAAACTGAATACAATAATACAATACCTGTGTAGAGAATCCGAATTAACCAAGGAGGTCATTTGAATCATGCTCAAAGTCTAGCTTGGATAACATTGGAGACATCATCCAGTCAGTAGTACCAATCATAAATGGTAATAGTCAATCAAGTGAGTCTAACTGAGTGTAATAGAACCATCTAGGCATGAATCATGGGATGGAGACTCCAAGGAGGGTGCATGAGGCTGTCAGAAGATCAATTGGCACTCCAAAACTAGCTAACTAGGAGCTACAAGCAGTTAGCATGAGCAATCAGTGGAAGAACTGCTCAATCAATGCACTAATTGACTATCAGACACCTGGTAGGTGAGATGAGGTGCTCTAACTGAATGATAACTGGTGGTAGGTGAGCAAAGGCACACATTTCATGTAGAAGAGGCGAATAGGGTGCATCGGGTAGGTAGGAGGGCTATTGGGGCTGAAGATAGGCTCTAGGGAGATGAAAATAGGCTCTAGGTGTTGGGAGGACCACCAAGATGATGACTGGATGCATGCATTTGTATGCAAATGCATACAGATGGCTGGATGCATGAAAAATGCATGCAAATATGAAAAATGATGGTGAGAATATTCCAACATCCCTCAGAGAATAAGATGAACTGGAATCCCTTGGAAACCCAAGGTTGTTTCCCATAACAATGTTCTAGAAGGACATCCAAGTACTAAGTAGCAAGGGGAGGCCTAATGGGAAGGGAATCCTCCTCATGTCTTTTAGTCTTAGTGTAAACTCATACTCTTCCAAAGATGCGATGATCAAGTATGAATCTGACTACAATGCCCATTTTGGAAATTTTTTAAACACATAGCATGCACTATATGTATAGGTTTTAATATTTTATCATATCCCATGAAAGCTAAAGCATCAAATCATCACTTCATTCAATATAGTTTAATAAACTATTTAACAGATTCACTTCAACAAGTTTAGAACTTTATAGATAAAATTGTACTTGGAAATAATAATGCGTGTGACCAGGGTTGGAATTTGACGGCAAAAATGCCCATCATGGGCCATTTTTCCCGTTAAATACAGCCTATATTTTACACTTCCCGTCAAAAAATACGAAGAAAACATTGAAAACGTTCGTATATAGTGTAGAAATAGTCATTTTTGTCTAAAATTGTTCTATATCTCAACAAAATACATTGTTAAACCATTAGTACAATAGAAAGAAAGACAGAGAAATCATTTATCCAATCAAAACAAATTAATTCAAGGGATAATCTCATTAGTTAACAATAAAATTTACCTGTAATAAAATTTATTCTCCCTTCAGTGGCGAAACTAATCCAACCTAGTTGATCACGAGGGAAATATAACTCATATCTTTCATTGTGCTCAGTGTTGAACGAAAACAAGTCGTTTCGTAGAAGGATTTCATGGTTTCCAATCATTTTGAGGTGGTTGCACTTGTCTAGGAGGGTGTAGGGCATCAATTCTTCTCCATCTCTTATATTATTGTAAGCATACCATTGTTAGAAGGAGATCGATGCATTTTCCATTATGTATGGACTAATAAGGAGGGCCATAGTGATTTGGGAAAACATGGGACTACCCTGAGTGCGATTTAGAGAAAGAAGACACCAAGATTATGTGCCATTTGTGCTGCCATTGTATTGTTGTTCATTGTTTGCAAAGGGTTCGAATTGTATTGTTGGGTGCATTCCTTTGTACCTCCAATATTCCAATGCTCATCCAAATTGAGTCATCAAAGGGGCTGCGCATTACCTAAGGGAGTTGTACATTTAAGATAACCTACATATTGATTAGTTGGGCATGTTATCTATAGTTGTATCCATACCCAATGGTTTCGTTTGAGTGCAATTACCTCGCCACTTTATCTTGTTGTCAAATATGATATGCCAAACATAAACACAATCATTGGTGGGTCGCTTTAGAGACTTCCTGAAGCAAACGTCGAGGAGTGTATCCTAAGTGATGCACTCAGATGTTTGTTAAGCAATGTATCATACTGACACTTTTCTTAAGCAACATCAAGAAGTGACATCAGATAACATCTCTTAAGGGATGCCCAATGTCATCGCTTAAGATATGTCTTGTATATGTACGTCGCTTAAGTGACATTACGTTATCGTTTTTGGAAAAAAAACCCCAAAAGACGTTTATTCGACGTTAAAAATATATTTTTTCCTTTAGACGTTGATGCAAATGTTGATCAACCATGATACAACAACATACAAATACCACCAAACTGATCAAATTATGATACGATAAATACTCCTCAAATAAGTTTGAACATTATCACCTCCATCATCAAAACTCAATGCAGTTTTCCAATCCATCAAATAATTTGTCACATGGTTGTTTAAACAATCCCAATTGATTAATTGATTGGACAATTAAAAAACACATTCCAATATATCAATCGACTAGACAAAGGTGCAAGAAACATAAAAAGTATATGTCCATCCATGAAATAGGTACTTGTATACAAGATAATATCAAATATATACCCCAACAAATCATAAGCAATTCTATTGAACATAGTTCAGTTGGTATCACCAAGTTCAGTCAATTCAACAAGAAACAATTGAGTAAAAAACAGTTAAGATTACACAATAGATAACTTCAATTCCTACCTCCTTTAAACAAAACCGAGGGATGAATACAATAACAATACAAAATGAAGCCACAATAAATATTATTCAAAACTAAATCGACAAAAAAACCAATCTAAAACTATAGTTGAGTGTCACGACTGGTTGAATCTCAGTCAACCATTCTTAATTCAATCAACGACAACACATATTAGTCAAATATTAGTTGACTATATTATATGGTTGAACTTTAGTTGAACAACATATATGTTCAAATCATATTTGACCACTCCAAAGCAATCAAAAGAAGGAAAGAGGATCATTGTACAACAATACAACCAAATATACACATTTGTATGAAGTCCATTCAACAATCCAACAACAATCTATTCGAGTAGTCGGCATTGGTCCATGGTTCTGTCTCTCACGTCTTTTCTGTAAAGTCCAGAAAGAATAATTGACATATTTCCAAGAATTCTCATTCCAGGACAAATTCCTCCAATTTTTATGATGAGGATGTTGATATGGCACAAATTTATGTTATGGTATAATTGGTGATGCAAGCTCAGGTTTTGGTTCATCAACAAGAGTATAACAACACTGTACATTAGTAATAATGTGATCTGCAAAAACAATCTCAATTTCAAGCTCATCAAAGACAGCTCCTTCATCAAAAATTTTAACACTTTCAATAGCAGGTTTCTCTTCCAATAACTTGGTTTGAACACCTCCAACAACAAATAACACTCTTTTGGTGTCGGACAAACTAGGTAAAGTAGCATCATATACAAGACCTGTTCTTGGTGACTTCATTTCAGGGATAATAGGAGCAACAATACCTTTCCCATTCTTCCCAAGTCCTCCTCTGGTATATCTTATCTTGCACAGTAGTCAAAACTAGGAGAAATAACATTAGTAGCCAACAAATCATGAGATGGAATAAAAATATCATCAACATCTTTCTTACGATCAACAAATTTACAAACATATGGGTTGCAAGCAAGATTATCACAAGTAGAATAAGAAATAGGTGAGCTTGTAATCTCAATAGCATCAACAATATTCTTCTCAACTTTTTGTAGTCAGTTGATCTACAATTCAAGACTCTGCTTGCACTCTTGTAAATCCTTAACATTCTCATATTCCTTCGTCAGGTGCATCGACAAAGCATAATAATCTTCTTTCAAGCTTGATATGCATCAAACAAGTGGTTATTATATTCTTGAAGAGGAGCAACTTCTTCATAAATCTCATCGACAAAGGCATGCAAATGGGAAGCCTCATTAGTTAGTTGGGTATTATATTCCTCACATCTACAAATCTTATCCTTCAAGACATCATTTCAGCATGAGGAAAGACCTTAACCTCGACCTCCAGGTCATCAATGATATTTGTCTTGTCTCCAAAATCATCAACGATATTTTGGAACATGTTTTCCATGGTGTTTTCCAGGACAACAATCTTCCCGGATTCCTCATCCATCCTCTGCAAAACAACAGTCTGGAAAAGAGAAGGCTCATATTCAAACAAGGAATGAGCAATCTTTAAATGATCCTTGAGTCATTCATTCTTTGTCTGCAACAAGTCAATAGTAACCTGCAAGGTAACAACTTCCTGTCGAATTCGATCATGGTATGCATGTAAAGCAACATGTTTCTTTTCACGAACCTCCTTCAATATCAACAAGATCAAGGCTCCATCTTCGTCAAAGGAACCCATTTTTAATAGAATTTTCATAGTCAAGGTGTTATGCAACAAATTTCCAAAAAGAGTATGAAGAGAGTAGAAATAGATCAGAACGAGTACTCAATGGCTTTAATGAGGAAAATAGTTGAATAGCAAGCCTCTTCAAGGGGGAAACCTCCTTATACAATGTACTAAGTACACAATACAAGGAAAGAAAAATACTCCAAATGAAAAGGTCTCCTTCCTATATATAGGAGACCAAGGGTTCCAATCCTAACTAACTAACCCAAGCCGACGTAACTAATATAATCATACTAATGACAATTACAACTAATGGACCAAACCCGACATCAAAACTAATGTAATGCACCACAATATTGGGTAAATGTGCCCATATTTAGGGCTTAAAATGCCCCTCCCCTTCAAACTGTGAAATTTAGTTCACACCAAGATCTGATCAAGAAATTACACACTCTCACAAAAGATCTCACACAACCAGTCAAGAACACTGAAATTTACCCATAGAATATACAAGCTATATTACTCAAATGAATAATGATACATCATCCAACCTTAGGAAATTAAATGGTTGTCATTATATAACTTTACATCAGAGATTCAAATGCATGAAGTTTCCATTCGAATTCACACAAAAGTTGACTTACTAAAATAATGCAAATACCCCCTAGGTGGAAAGTGTGTTCTCCAAGTCACACCAAAGTCTCACGAATTTTTGATTTAGTGATCAGATAGTGATTTATGATGAAAAAACATGCCAAATCCCAAAAATGGAAGGAATAAACATCATGGAGGATGAGTGGTCCAAAAAACAGTTTCCCTAGACAACTAGCTTTTACCTTTCACCCGAAAAGTGCTAAAAAGCAGTAAAAGCAGCATGTGCACCAATCTAACTCAGAACTGTCTAAAAATAGCCAGAGTCTATTTTAAGACATCCAGAAATAGTCTCTAGTGGTTTTAGGAAACTTGTGGTCCACACACTGATTCATATGCCAACTATCTACTCTAATACATAGTAATTAATCATAAAATGATTAATTAATGCTACTAATGTATTAATATGACATAGACAATGGATTTAATTATTCCAACACCCCCCATAAGTCTGAATTATGTGCTAAAAATGAGAAATAAAAACTAGGGCCCAGTAACAAGACATGGTCACCCTGTATAATACTGCCTAGTCTACAAAAACAAGGAAAGAAGGAAAACCTCATGGGAAAAACCTTCCCTCAAAACATGGACATATCAAAATTGAAAGAATGTTGATCAATCCTTCACTCCACCACATGTTCAACCATCCCAAGCAGTGATATAAGATAGCTTAAAGTCTTCTCAGTAAAATCTTTGGTGAAGATGTCTGCAGTTTGCTCACCTGTTGGGAAATACTGCAAATCAATGATCTGATCATGCACTAAACTCCTGATGTAGTGCATATGAATCTCAATATGATTGGTCCTCTGTCTCTATACTATATCACTTGAGACCCTTATAGCACTCTAATTTTCACAAAAGATGACAGTAGGAGTACTAAAGGCAATCTCAAACTCTGAAAGAATACCCTACAACCACACACACTGAGTAGCAGCATTCACTGCTCCTTTGTACTCGACCTCTACTGAAGATAGTGCAATTTCACTCTGTTTCTTTCTATACCACCAAATAGGACCACCTCCAAGCATGAATACAAATCCAAATGTGAATTTTCTATCAAGGCTATCGCCAGCCCAATCTGAGTCAGTAAAGCCAAGAAGATCTAGGCTAGAATCTGTAACATAGTGAATCCCATCAGTCTTGGTTCCTTGCACATAATGAAAGATTATTTTTGCATCCCTCCAATGAATCTCATGTGGCTTCTCCATGTACCTTGATGCCATACTCACCACATATGCAATATTAGGTCGAGTATGAGTCAAGTATAACAAGCTGCCAACAAGATGCCTATACAAGGTGCTGTCAACCAAAGGTGTAGATTCCGCTTCTTCAAGTCTAACTCCTGAAAGGAAAGGAGTCTCTGAAGACTTGAAATCAGCCATCTTGAACTTATTTATCAGGTCAGATGCATATTTGGACTGAGATACCTTATTTCCATTCTCTATTTGAGAAATCTCAAGCCCCAAAAACTGCTTAAGAATTCCCAAGTCACTCATGGAAAAAGCTCGATGCAAGGCACTCTTTAATGAAGCTTTATGATCAGTAGAGCTACCTGTGATTAGTAGATCATCAACATATAATACTATAATCATAATTGAACCATCAATCAGCTTCATGTAAACATTAGGATCATATTTTCATCTCACATAAGATTGTGACAAGAGAAAGTTGTCCATTTTGGCATACCAAGTCCTGGGGGCTTGCTTAAGCCCATATAAGGACTTCTTCAACCTGCACACATAGTTAGGATCAGATGTATACCCTTCTTTCTATTGCATATAGATATCCTCCTCAAGATCCCCATGGAGGAATTCACTCTTGACATCCATATGGTGCACTTCCGAGCGCTTGGATGTAGAAATTGACAGAACTAGTCTTATAGAATCCTTCTGTGCAATTGGTGCAAAAGTATCATTGTAGTCAAGTGCATGGACTTGGGAGAAGCTCTTTTCCACCAGAATAGGATTATATTTCACTTCTGTACCATCATCTACACACTTGGTTTTTTAGATCCACTTACACCTTACCAATTTTCTGCCCGGGGGGAGCTTGACTAGCTCCCATGTCTCATTCTTCTACAGTGAATGAAACTCCTCATCCATGGAATCCTGCCATATTGGGTCATGTGAGGATTCCTCATATGTCTGAGGATCAAAATCCACCATCATATAACATCTCTTCGATAGGTAGGGGTCATTCACATTGAGAGCAGTCTCAAATTGTGATCTAGTCCTCCTTGTGTCCTGAGGATTTCCCACTAGTTCACCTGCTGCTTGCAAAGTCTTTGAAGCCCATTTAGGATTTTTTGGTGAATTAGGATATATAATAAAATGGTCATCATCATCAGGAATATTAGAATAAAAAAATTCAAGAGCAACATCACTTACTTCTTCAGGTGGTGGTGAAGACAGTTCTCTAATTTCAACATTCTAAGAGGGCTCTTCTTCGAATTGAACACTTATTTCAATGAAGAATTTTTTACTAGACATGTTCAACAACTTATAGCCTTTGGATTCCTATGAATAGCCGACGAAAACACAAGGTTGTATTTGGGGCTGCATAGCCCTCCTCTTCTCAAGTGGAATCCTAGCCCAAGCCTTGGAGCCAAATATCCTGAAATGAGAAATATCAGGTTTGTGCCCAGTCCAAGCCTCAAAAGGAGTGATTCCTTTGAGATCATTGTGAGGCACTCTATTTTGAATGTATGTGGCACAATTTATTTCCTCGACCCAGAGCCTTGGAGATAAATACTTTTCCTCAATCATACATGTGGCCATCTCTTTCAATGATTTGTTCTTCCTCTCAGCAACACCATTCTGCTGAGCTGTGTATGGAACAGTGTGTTGCATTTGAATGCCTGAAGAGGCACAAAATTGCTGAAACTCAGATTTGATGTACTCCCCACCATTATCAGATCTGATAATCTTGATATGTCTACCAAACTAGTTCTCAACTGAGGCCTTGAAAATCTTGAACAAAATGAACACTTCAGACTTTAGTTTGATGAAATAAATCCAACGGTATCTGCTAAATTCATCTATGAAGGTAAGGATGTATTTGGAATGGTTCAAAGACTCATTGGGGAATGGACCTGATATGTCACTATGAATAAGATCCAGGGGTGTTGAGGTTCACTCGGTTTTGGATCTCTCATACTTATGCTCAGGGTGTTTTCCTAGGATGTAACTTTGACAGACACCTTTGGAAAATATGGAGTTGGGAAAGGTATTTATAATTTAGGTGACCAAATCTTTCATGCCATAATTTTCTTGACTCATTGGCATGGTTTAAAAGAGCAGAAGGTGAGGGGAATGGCACAAAATGAGAAAACCTATAGATTCTTGAACTGTGGTCAGCAGAACCTAAAGCAACAATTCGGAGTGTAGACATTTCACAAATATGAACATCATTAGGTGTAAAGACCACCTTTTTGGGTGATCCTATGTGAGTCATTTGGTATACTGACAAAAGGTTAGCAAAAAGTCCTGGAAAATATAAAACATTACTGAATGTACCAAAATCTAGATCAATGATGCCTTTACCTTTGCTTGAAGTTTCAAAATCATCACCCAATGTAATGTTTGGGCCACTGGAAGAGTCAAGAGATGAGAATATTTCTCTTGTGGACACCATGTGCCTTGAAGATCCCGAGTCAATGATGAATGATGTAGGCCTTTATGTGCTTGCCATCAGTGCAAGTACTCGCTCCTTATCTTCAGAATTTTGTCCTCCATCCTTCCTCCTTGCGCTCTCAGGAAGAGGAATGTTGGATTTCTCCAAGAGTTGAGCCATTTGATCAATGGTCTTCTTCATGCAAGAGCTTTTAGGATGAAATCCCTTGCTGCAACAATTGCGCTTTGTCCTCTCATTCTTCTTGTTTGGATTTCTCTTGAAAATAGAGGAGTCTTCATGGACTTTCTGCTTGTCCTTTCTCTGATCTGTGGGCTTCTTGAAATTGCCCTTCTTCTTCCCTTTCGAACTCTTTGAATCTCCAACATTTATACAGTGGTCTTTTGATGGATTTTTTATGGCTCCCATCAAGACCAATTTGTCTTGTTCTTGTGTAAGAGACTCCATGAATTCTGAGAGTGTTGGGATCTTCCAATTTTTAACGCCTTCCTTGTCGAGTGGAAGGTTGAAAGAAAGACTGAGTAATCGGGGCCAATTTTGGAGAGAATGGACAAGATTAGTTTCTCATCCTTTTTATCAATACCACATTGCTTCAACTGTAGAACAAGTGACTTGAATTTAGAGAATAAATCTTGGACTTTATTGAAATTCTGTGGACTCAATGAAACTAGTTCATTATCCAGCTGGTGGCCTCTTAATTCATTAGTCTTTCCAAACAATTCTTGAAGCTTTAGCCAAACTTCATTGGGATAGGTAAGACCATCGAGATGGAATAGAAGATCCGTGGATGTAGTGAGACACAGTAATCCATAGGCTTCATCTCTTCGATTATGCCACTTTGATTTCTCAATTGCTGAGGTTGGCTCAGCTTCAGTTGCGATAGTCACCCTGTAGAAGCCTTTGCTCCTCAACATGATCTCCATATGCACCTTCCAGTCAAAGTAATTGAAAGGAGTGAGGATGATTTGATGTGATTGATCCATGGAAGCTCTGAAATAACTTTTGGAGTGATTTGGGTGCGCCCAAAGATGATTTGTTGCGCCCTCTGGATGATAGAATGCACCCTATGTATGAATTACTGCACCCTCCTTGAGACTGGTTGGATCATGCAAGACAATAGAAGGAGAAAGGAATATATTGATAGCTATTATACCATGTGAAATTTAGTTCACATCAATATCTTATCAACAAATTACACACTCTCACAAAAGATCTCACACAACTAGTCAAGAACACTGAAATTTACTCACAGAAGATACAAATTGTATTACTCAAATGAATAATGATACATCAACCAACCTTTGGAAATTAAATGTATGTAATTATATAACTTTACATCAGATATTCGAATGCATAAATATGCCATTCAAATTCACACAAAAGCGGACTTACTAAAATAATGCAAATCCCCCCTAGGTGGCAAGTGTGTTCTCCAAGTCACACCAAAGGATCACGAATTTCTGATTTAGTGTTTAGATAGTGATGTATGATGAAAAAAAATGCCAAATCCCGAAAATGGAAGGAATAACATCATGGAGGATGAGTGGTCCAAAAAACAGTTTCCCTAGACAACTAGCTTTTACCTTTCTCCGGAAAATGCTAAAAAGAGTAAAAGAAGCATGTGCGCCAATCTAACTCAGAACTATCTAAAAATAGCCAGAATCTATTTTAAGACATCTAGAAATAGTCTCTAGTGGTTTTATGAAACTTGTGGTCCACACAATGACTCATATGCCAACTATCTAGTCTAATACACAGTAATTAATCATAAAATGGTTAATTAATGATACTAATGTATTAATATGACATAGACAATGGCTTTAATTATTCCAACACAAACAAGTGTTGTCCTAAGCGCTTGATTAGTTGTGGATGCCTTTGTATGAAGGACTCATCTTCCCATGTCGAATCTTCAACTGGTAAGTTCTTCCACTTTATGAGGTACTCAGTAATAGCCCAATTTCGTAGTTGTTTGGTCCTTGCTTTAGTGATTTGTTCACGTTCCAATATGACTTTTACTTCCTCATCAAGCTCAAACAAGATTTTTTGAATTGGGATCGTGTCTCCTATTACCTTCTTTAAGTAAGAAACATGGAAAATTGGATGTTCTCTTGGAGATGAAGAGCGCTCCAATTTGTAATCCATACTACCAATCTTTTGCAAGAATTTATAAGTACCATAATACTTGGGTTCTAATTTATTGTCCTTATTTAGTTGCTTGAGATACATCTTCTTGTAAGGTTGTAGCCTCAGATTATTGTTTCATCATGTTTTTTGACATAGTCAGGTTGTCCTTAAGTATCTGGAGAACTTCTTGCTGGTGCTCTATGTGATCTTCCATGGCTTGAACTTTAGATTTTCCTTTTAAGGGAGATGTGATAGATGGAGGTTGGTACCCATAAAGTGCCATAAATGGAGACATTTTTTATGATGTATGAAAGGAAGTATTATACCACCATTCTGCCAAAGTCAACCATTTCACCCACTGTGTTTGTTTATCAGATGCGAAGTAACAAATATATCCTTCCAAACACTTGTTCACTATCTTGGTTTTCCCATCAGATTGAGGGTGATAAGATGAATTGTGAGCCAATTGGGTACCCAAACAAGAAAATAATCCAGTGAAAATTGGATCTCTATCACTTACAATAATCTTCGGATTTCCATGTAACTTCTAAATAGTTTCCATAAAGGCTGCAGCTACTGTACTTGCATTAAAAGGGTGAGAGAGTGCACAAAAGTGTGCATACTTCGTGATTCTATAAAAAAATACCACAATAACATTTTTTTCCTTCTGACTTGGGTATATCTGTCATAAAATACATGGAGACTTCCTCCCAATGCTGGAAAGGTATGTCTAATGGTTGTAGAAATCCCGGGGTCTTAATTGTTTCACCCTTATTTTGTTGGAAAACCAAACATTCAGCCACGAACCTTTGAACATCAAATTTAAGACCTTTCAAAAAATAATCCTTCTTGACCATGTGGTAAGTTTTCAGGAATCCAGAGTGCCCACCTATAGGAGAGGTGTGTAATTCTGAGAGGACCTTCTGCTTGAGTTCTGAGTTTTTGCATAAATATAAGTGATCCTTATAGCATAGTGAATCATTTTTCCACATAAAAGTATCTGATACACTGGGATCGTTCTATAGCTTTTGAATGAGCGTCCACACAGATAGGTCATTTTTCCATTCTTCCCTTGATACTAATACCCAATCTGGTTGTAGAATGGAAATGGCACAAAGTAATGCCCCAACATCTTCATCTTTTCTGGAGAGCGCATCTGCCACCACATTCTATTTCCTTTTTTATAGATGATTTCAAATTCATATACCAACATCTTGGTTACCCATTTTTGTTTATCTTTTGAAGATAGTCTCTATTCCAAGAAGTATTTAATACTATCATGATCTGTTTTGACCTTGAAGTGCCTACCTATTAGGTAAGGACGCCACTTCTTAAGAGCGTGTAGTATTGCCAACATTTCCTTATCATAAATGGGATTCTGTAAGTTTTTTCCCTTGATTGGGTGACTTGTGAAAGCAAGTGGGTGTCCTTCTTGCATTAGAACAACATCAATGCCATTTCATGAAGCATCACATTCCATAATAAATGTCTTTGTGAAGTCTGGTGTGGCCAAAATAGGAGCTTTGCACATTGCTTGTTTAAGTTGTTCAAAATCTTGAGTTGCCTCTGGAGTCCAAGAAAATGCATATTTCTTCAATAATGTTGTTAGAGGCGCTGCTATTCTTCCATAGTTTTGAACAAACTTGTAGTAGCACCTGTCAGACCTAAGAATCCTCGAAGATTCTTCAGGGTTTTGGGAATCGACTAGTCTATCATGGCTTTAATTTTGTTAGGGCCTACCTTGATACCTTCATGAGATACAATATGACCCAAATACTCCCTCCTTCACCCCAAAGAAACATTTGGAAGGTTTTGCATATAGTTGTTGCTCCTTTAGTAGTTGTAGTACCATGTCAACATGTTGAACATGTTCTTCCCAAGACTTGCTATAGATTAGTATATCATCAAATAATACTAGCACAAATTTTCTAAGAAAAGGCTTGAAAATAGAATTCATCAAACCTTGAAATGTGGAAGGTGCATTCATGAGACCAAATGGCATGACCAGAAATTCATAATGACCTTCATGAGTTCTAAATGTTGTTTTTGAGAAGTCTTCATCCTTCATTCTGATCTGGTGATACTCAGAACGAAGGTCCAACTTTGTGAAGAAAATTGATCCATGTAATTCATCTAACAATTCATCAATGACAGGAATGAAATTTTTTATCTTTAATGGTGATCTTGTTGATCTCACTATAATCTAGACACATATGCCATGATCCATTCGGCTTGTGTACCCGATTACCACTGGTGCAAAGTAAGAACTTTCTCTAGGCCTAATTATGGAAGCCTCTAACATTTCTTAAACCATATGATCAATTTCACTCTTCTGGACATAAGGGTATATGTAAGGTTTGATGTTGGGAGGAACACTTCATGGAATTAAGTGAATAGCATGATAAAAATATCGAACAGGTGGAAGACCTTTTAGAATATCTCCAAATACCTTGGAATGCTTATTAATGACCCTTTGGAGATTTGGGGAAATAGGAGGCTGATATTTTTTAACATCTAATGAGCATAATTGTGCAATTACACCTTGATGTCCCCTTTTCAACAATTTTTTCATACCATTAGAGATTATCACCTTGCTTGGTTTCCCCATGATACCTTTTAACTCATATTCCTTTCCTTCCCATAAAAATTTCATGAAAATCTTATGAAAATTAAAAGCCACAGTTCCCAAGGATTGTAACCATTGAACTCCTAAGACAACATCATCACCACCCATTGGAATAGAAATCATTGGACTATTCGATACATATTCCCCCATAGTAAGATTTATATTATGGCATTTCCCTGAGCAATTGATAGTTCCTCCATCTGCAATCGTTACTTGAAACTCTGGTGTTGGATATACAAAGCAATTGAGAGCTTTTGCTAATTTATAGTGAATGAAATTATGAGTACTACTAGAATCGATCAACACTATTACATTTTTCTTTTTTATAAATACTTCGATATTGAGAGTTTGAGGAGTGCTAATTCCATCCAATGCATGACAGGATATGGTGGGAGTAATCTCTTCTGAAGTGGCATCTTCTATTTCTTCATCTGGAGATGGTTCTTGTTCTCTTGGTTCTTCATCTTCACAATCTATGTAAAATAATTTCTTCTTACCACACTTATGTCCCTTACTATACTTTCTATCACAATTAAAGCATAGGCCTTTTGCTCTTCTTTCATCTAGTTGTTGAGGTGTAAACCTTTGAAGTGGGTTAGAAAAAGGATCATTATTCTCTCTATATGTATTGGAGGTGGTCTCTCTAGTAGCCATTGTCATATTTTTACTTTCAACCTTCCTTGCCACCATGAAATCCTTTTCTAAGGATGGTGGTTCAAATAGATGCACCTCATGTTGAATGTTATCCTTCAAGGATCCAATAAAGAGATCCAACAAGTTATCTTCTGAAATGTTCTTCACTCATAAACATAACTTCTGAAACTGCTTGATGTGCTTTGTAACTGGACCTTTTTGTTTAAGATTTATTAACTGGATAAAGAAGGTGTTGCTATTAATATCCCCATAATGGGAAATCAATTCTTCTGTGAATATAGACCAAGATATAATAGATTCTTTTTTTTCAGTCACAAAGCCATTGGTACCACAAAAACTGATCAGGATCTAAATATAATGATGCAATAGTTACCTTTTGCAAAGTTGGTACTTGGTGCAGATCAAAGAATTGATCCATTTGGAATATCTATGTTATTGTATCATTGCCATCAAACTTTCTCATGTCAATCTTGGGAATTTGGGTACCTCTTGGTGACCATCCCTAATAACTTCCATTATGGGAAGGCTTATTATCCTTGTCCTACTGAGTACCTTGGAACACATCATTACATGTAGGAAGAGTATCCTTTGAATTTTGGATGAGCTTAGCAATATTTTTCATTTTTTCATCCATATGTCCCATCAACTTCTCCTCTAGATTAAGTAAATCGACCATTTTTACATACCCTTTCATAGGTCTTCCATTTCATCGTACGTATGGGATGAACGCTCAGGGGGTTTGAGTGGAGTGTTATTTTTTAAACTACCCTTTGGGGGAATTTTGAACAATATAAATATATATCACACCCTATAGTTCACGTCCAATAGATCCTTATACACAAAATATTCCAATTTAAAATGGCATACCTTTATAAACCCTAATTTGAAGACTGTGTTTCTAGCCGACCTTCAAACTAATATATATATATATATATATATATATATATATATATATATATATATGCAATTTTGGACCCCTTCAGTATGAAACTAATTCCTCAAGTATCATGATATATCCTCTCTGCAATGCCATCTGTCCTACCTAATTCTGATATGCCAGTAGAAAGATATGGCAAATCTCCCAATGCTTGTTATTTTTGGTCCTTTCATAAGAGAGAACTTGTACAAAATTCCATGTGTCCAATATTTTATATCCAAGTCTGAAAATGTTACCACTGATACCTTGGTTCGTATTATTTATTATGCAATAGGTCTCACTCAATTTGGATCTTGCATGCCCTAGATATAACAATTTTACCCAGCACACCTGTTTGAAACTATTTTTTGGACTAGTCGGAAACCCTAACTTCAGATGCGAATAAATTCGAATATGTTAGGGTTCAGGATATGAAACTTATACCACAAATATTTTTTCTTGTTTCCTATGCAGGTTCCAAGCCTCTCTCTTTGAAACCTTGTAGAATTTTTTTTATAGAGAATATTCCAAGATGACTCGTTTTGAAGCACCCAGTCCCAAGCAAAGAACTCTGACACCAAATGTTATGCAACAAATTTCCAAAAAGAGTATGTAAAGAGAAGAAATAGATCAGAAAGATTACTCCATGACCTTAATGAAGAAAATAGATGAATAACAAGCTTCTTCGAGGAGGAAACCTCCTTATACAATTTACTAAGTACACAAGTCAAGATACTCCAAATGAAAAGGTATCCTTCCTATATATAGGAGACTAAGGGGTCCAATCCCAACTAACTGACCCAAGTTGATGTAACTAATATAACCATACTAATGAAAATTAAAACTAATGGACCAAAGCTGACATCAAAACTAATGTAATGCACCACAATATATGGGGAAATGTGCCCATATTTAGGGCTTAACACAAGCCACAACAATGTAGCAACAACAATAACGAGGATACTATCAAAAACCAAGTATCATTTTATTCAATACTTGAACTACCAAAATAGTCGATTGCTCGATAAGTCGATCGCCCAAAGGAAACTAGTTGATGGACAACCCAAGTGTTAGTTGATCAAACAAATTCCAATCAATTTTCAGTCGAAGAACTTTATGAATTCATCAAGCCGAGAGCTCCAAGATGCAAGTCGCCATCCAGTCGATTCACCATCTAGTCGATGGCCATAGAAGTTGACAAAAAGAGGAATTTTCTAGTGAAACACACGCTATACTAATCTGTCAAATATTTGATCGATCACACCTCCAAGTATCCTGTTGATCTTATACAGGATCATCTCCAGTGAAATAAATTGTCGTTGTTCGATACTCTGTCAACTAGTACAATTCAACCACAAGTCAATATGCCTAGAATTCAAGCATCGTAATCAAGATAACCAATAACACACCCAATCAAATAACAATTCTTTGTCAAACAAGCTAGGGCATCATAAGTCTGGAAAAATAACACTCAAGGCATTTCTAGATCTCATCATCTAGGGCACACCATCTCATAACAATCCACCTGACAGTTTCATCTTCATGACCATAGAAGTTGTCTCTCCCATATCAGTGTGCACTCTAGATATGCCAAAAGCAATGCGTCAAACCTGAAATACCTAAAGAATTTAGATGATGCCAAAATTTAGGGTACGATGATCAAATTAAAAAATTCACCATTCTCCTCGACCCAACAAAAAGTAGCTCATCACCAGCGTCTAATGGAACTTAGTCACTCTGCAAAACCCTTAATCACGTACCAATGAGCTTTGATACCATGTTTGAACAAAAAGAAAACAACAGAAGAGAACAAAGATTCTAAGAGATTAATGGTGATGTCTAAAGACACCGTTACAACATTTAAGCACAGTGAGCCATGATCCAATGTGTGGCGATAGACTGATCTAAGAGACCATCTATAAATAGGTTTGGATATGGACCGAACCAACATCCATGGGACCACATTAGTTATAACTATCCATAGAAATTGGATTTGAAATCCAAAGTGGACAAACTTTAGTCGGTGGTCGGATCCCTTCAACAATCAACTCCCTTTAATCCAAGAAGGTGATCTTATATAAGAACCATTGGTTCCAATATCCTTGACAATATGAATTTATCGTATTCCTTTCACTAGTGTCAAGGACAAAGGTATTCCATAATATCATTTCAAGTGATCTCCTCCACCCCACATCAAAGGCACTCAATAACCTAACTTTAGCATATAGGTGGTCATCGATGGCTAAGTGACAAGTTGAATCCATGCAATGACATGGTAAGATAAATGGTAACCAATGAAAGGGTGGAATTTCTTACTAGGGTATTTGCGGGCATGAGGGCGATGATAGATGGATGGCAGGTGGTGACCGAAGTGTGATTTGTTACATGAGTATAGACATGTGGAACAAATATTTAACTAAGGACTTAGATGAAGATGTGCATTGATGGAGACCCCACTTTATCACACAATATAATGAGAAGGTGTTCACACATATAAACGCTAAAATCCCCAAGGATTGGCTCAAGTGGTCATGACCCAACTATGAGATCTCTCCCCTAAAGTTGGAGAGGTCACGAGTTCAAATCTCTTGATCCCTTTGTTGTTAGGCTCTATAATCAAAGTCAATAGTTTACCTGGTTTACCATCAACGCATCATGGGGAATTAATCAGAGGCTTTTCCCTGAGGTTATTCCTTGGAAAAATAGACACTAAATATCTTGTCCACCTAATCCATGTGAGATAAACATTGAAGTGTGAAATCCAACAAATGAGGATGAATGAGCTAGGATCTAGCGATGGTTGTGGCTTGGGCTTACAAAGGTTGTATCTTGAGCCACACATGGACAAATCAAGCGTATGAGGGCTCATTAGAGCATTATTGGTCTGAGGTATGTGATGACATGGACCATTCAACAAATCATAATTGTCAACTATGGCCTACAACTTATCACCTGTATCATCCCCTATTAGTATTTTTGTAATGGATGTAGACCGTCCTTCAAGTCTGTAAATCGTTTTGTATTATACAAGCGTCTTTAGCATGACAATTATACAATCACAATCTATGATCCCAACTCTAAGGGGTACCGATTTGCTACTGGTATTCCTCCAACCTTGTGAGGGTATTCCATTACATACTTGAATTACCTTGAGGTATTTCCTTTGATTTAAACCTACAAGATAAACCCTTAACGAAGATCCAAGAGTCAATCTCACTTTCGGTGTTGATGATTCCATGTCAGTTTTGGTTATTTGCTTGCCTCAGTTGACTTGCTGATCATATTGCATTGTTGGTGGTTTCTATTCATATTATAAACCCTTAGTGCAAAAGGGAATGCCATGGTAAACCGTGGTAACTCAGGAGGTCCAGCTGTAACTTTTAGTAATAAAAAGTTGATAACGATAGGTGGAATTCAAAATTGGTTAGTCATTGATAACACTGTTAAATTGTAGAAGAAGCATGGTGGCATCATAGGTTGCAGAGATTGCATTATTTATGAAATGAAAAACGTAGATCACGTGTCTTCTACAAGCGTCGATGACCTTCGACAACCATGACAAACATTTACAGGTCAGTCAATACAGTTTTAATTTCTTAAAATCTTGTATATATGTGATTTGGTTGCATAATCTTCTTGTAAATCTATCAGTGGATCCGATTGTAAATCTATTTATTTATATATGTATCTTGCAACCTATATCATTATGGTAAGAATCATTGATTACTTAGCGTATAGAATGCATTGGGTCTCTTGCGTTTCTGTACAAAGATTAATAGTGTGATTGTTGAGGGATTGCAAATCATGGAATATTTTTGAGGGATTGAACTTTAGGTAAATCCCATAATCTTCCTTGAATTACAATCCACCTAATAGTTGCATATTCATGACCATAGAAGTTGTCTCTTCCATATCAGTGTGCACTCTAGATATGCCAAAAGCAATGCGTCAAACCTGAAATACCTAAAGAATTTAGATCATGCCTAAATTCAGGGTATGATGATCGAATTAAAAAATTCACCATTCTTTTCGACCCAACAAAAAGTAGCTCATCACTAGCATCTAATGGAACTTAGTCACTTTGCAAAACCCTTAATCACGTACCAACGAGCTCTGATACCATGTTTGAACAAAAAGAAAACAACGGAAGAGAACAAATATTCTAAGAGATTAATGGTGGTGTCTAAGGACACCGTTACAACATTTAAGCACAATGAGCCATGATCCAATGTGTGGTGATAGACTGATCTAAGAGACCATCTATAAATAGGTTTGGATATGGACCAAACCAACATCCATGGGACCATATTAGTTATAATTGTCCATACAAAGTGGATTTGAAATCCAAAGTGGACAAACTTTAGTCGGTGGTCGGCTCCCTTCAACAATCAACTCCCTTTAATCTAAGAAGGTGAGGTTATATAAGAACTATTGGTTCCAACATCCTTGACACTATGCATTTCTTGTATTCCTTTCACTAGTGTCGAGGACAAAGGTATTCCATAATCTCATTTCAAGTGATCTCCTCCACCCCACATCAAAGGCACTCAATAACCTGACTTTAGCATATTATTAGCTGGTCATAAATGGCTATGTAACAAGTTGAATCAAGATAAATGGTAACCAATGAAAGGGTGGAATTTCTTACTAGGGTATTTGCGGGCATGAGGGTGATGATAGATGGATGGCAGGTGGTTACTGAAGTGTGATTTGTTTCATGAGTATAGACATGTGGGAAAAATATTTAACTAAGGATTTAGATGAAGATGTGCATTGATGGAGACCCCACTCTATCACACAATATAATGAGAAGCTGTTCACACATATAAACGCTAAAATCCCCAAGGATTGGATCAAGTGGTCATGACCCAACTATGAGATCTCTCCCCTAAAGTTGGAGAGGTCGCGAGTTCGACTCTCTTGATCCCTTTGTTGTTAGGCTCTATAATCAAAGTCTATAGTTCACTTGGTTTACCATCAATGCATCACGGGGAAGTACTCAGAGGATGTTCCACGAGGCTATTCCTTGGAAAAATAGACACTAAATATCTTGTCCACCTAATCCATGTGAGATAAACATTGAATTGTGAAATCCAACAAATGAGGATGAATGGGCTAGGATCTAGCGATGGTTGTGACTTGGGCTTACAAAGGTTGTATCTTGAGCCATGCATGGACAAATTGATCCAGGTGGATATCGGTGGCGGCCCACCTCTTCCAACTAGCTCAAAACAGTCTTCTGGCAATTTTGGTAAATTACTATTTTTAGCAGTTTTTCGGGTCCTGAACTTCCGGAGCCATTTTGAGGCCCTAAACAACATTTTTTGGCGATTTGGGGGACCAAATGGTTGCCAACGACATGCATTTGGGCCCAGTCGAAAGTTGTAAATCTCGGTTAGACCTTTCCAACGGGCTACCGAGCGCCCTAAACGGAGATCGTATGCAAAATTTTTGACCCCGGGAAGTTGACTGTTCAACTAACCACCTTGGGGCCGAAAACTTTATGACGGTTCATCTTCTAGGGTTAGGTTTTTGGATGATTGGGATTCTTTCCCTCATGCTTATGATAAATAGGCCCTTTTCGGCCTCTCTTTGTATGTAACTTGGCACGAATGAGCATAGCAGCCACATCTCTTCTCAGAGATAGCTACCACCATTCTAGCTATTGTATTTTACAGTCTGTTCTATTTCCGCTATTTAATAGAATATGTGGTTACTGTATCACTGTGTTATTTGCAATATATCTCTGTATATGATTCTGTATATGCTATCTTTTGTTTCGTTCCCACATAAATCCAGATCAGTGGTATCAGAGCGGTCTGCTCTTTGATTGTTTCTCGGTGCATGTCCCCGACGAGGTCAGGATACAGAGAGTTGGGTCTCGAACTAGTTTCACTTGGGGAAGACCACTCTCGCCGCCCCAAACAGCCTCCCATGACGGAAGAAAAGAGAGACGACGGAGCAGTAGATCCTATCAAGTTGTTGCTCGAGGAATCCCTCACGCGACAGAGGAACGAGATGATGGATAATTTCGCCCAAATCCTTCAACGCATGCCAACAACGGAAAATGCACCCTCAACGAGCAGCCATTTCGGAGATACGACTCCCTTCAAGGTACAAGTTAATTTTGATATCCCTTTATTTGAAGGCCAAATCGATGCCGATGCCCTAGATAAATGGTTGAATCTACTAGAAGGGTATTTCTCTGTCCACAATTTTTTCGACAGGGAAAAGATCGTCTTTGCACTCCTCAAGGCCGTCCCCCATGTCAAAAATTGGTGGGAAACTTATTGTGAGCAAAACTCATCAGACGAGTCTGGATTGTTTGAATATTCCAATCCCACTTGGGCCTCTTTTATAGATGCCGTCAAGGAACAATATTACCCTGTTGGAAACTATGATGACCAGTACACAAAATGGACCATTCTGCATCAAGAGCGGGACCAAACGGTGTCGGAGTACACCAACAAATTTCATACCTTGCGCACAAAGCTAGGTATCAAGGACTCCGAGCGGCACCTAGTACTGAAATATCGCAGTGGCCTACACCGGTACATCCAAACAGAGATGGATTTCCTGGAAATCTCTTCACTCGGATCCGCCTATCGATATGCTATCAAAATCGAGCAGAAATTTCAGCAAAAGAACAAGCGTGACTTCGGACCTACACAGAAGCAGGGCAAGGGAAACTCTGGATCGCAGAACATGGGGCAGGGAAAGGACAACCAGTCGCAACCACAAGCGAAGAAGGGTAACGAAAAGACGAAGAAGGACACCGGGAAGTGGTGCGAGTTCCAGAAATTCCCTTGGCTCAACACTGATGAATGTCGCTCAAAACAGTCATTGGTGGCTGAGATCAAAGCTTCAGAATCAGATCTCAGTTCCGATCATGAATCAGAACCTAATTTCATAGCTGCGCAAAAAGGGAAGCAGATCATTGATGCAGAACCCAGTGCCGTTGTTGCCACCACACAGATTCAGCCAGAGGAGCCTGAAGAGTCGGAGGCAGAGGAGCGCCTTTTCCACTCACAGATGTGGGTGAAGGGAATTCCCCTACACTTTGTTGTGGACAGCGGCAGCCAGAAGAACCTGATCTCAGAAGAAGTCATCAAGAGATTGGAGCTACCAATAATGCCACACCCACAACCATACACCATTGGATGGCTAAGCCAAGGACGAAGGATCCGTGTCAGTCACCAATGTCGCCTACCATATGGAATCAAGCCCTTCAAAGATGAGGTATTATGTGATGTGGCCGCACTTGAAGTATGTGATGTTCTTTTAGGACAACCATATATGTGGAAGCGTCATGCTATATATGAATCACGACCTCGCAGTGTCATTGTCACTTTGGGAGGACAACTCTATCGGATACCAGAGATAGTTGCACCTACCCCAAACGAGCAGGGAAGGAAGATAATCTCCCACACTGGGAAATTTTCCCTATTCGCAATTGCCACTAAAGGTGAACATCAGATCGCGGAGACATCCACAACCTCTGCAGATTATTCTTCTACTAAGCAGAAACAAGAAAAACACAAAGTTAGTGCAGCATCGCCTATTCGGGTACCTCTACAGTGCAAGGCCACACATTCAAGGGGCTCCTCCAAAAAGAAACCATCCACACCGGTGCATACCAAGGATACCACAACAACCAAAACTGTTGAACAGCTCCAGCGCATCCATCAACAACAATTACAACCCTCTGAAAATGTCAAAGTAAGGCAACCTTTCCACTTCAGCAAATGTCGCACCAAGAGCTCAATTCGACACACAGCTCGACATATGATAAGGGATTTAACGCAATGGAGACCATTGCTTCCTAAGGAGGGAGGATTGATCCAGGTGGATATCGGCGGCGGCCCACCTCTTCCAACTGGCTCAAAACAGTCTTCTGGCAATTTTGGTAAATTACTATTTTTAGCAGTTTTTCGGGTCCTAAACTTCCGGAGCCATTTTGAGGCCCTAAATGACATTTTTTGGCGATTTGGGGGACCAAATGGTTGCCAACGGCAAGCATTTGGGCCCATTCGAAAGTTGTAAATCTCGGTTAGACCTTTCCAACGGGCTACCGAGCGCCCTAAACGGAGATCGTATGCAAAAGTTATGACCCCGGGAAGTTGACTATTCAACTAACCACCTTGGGGCCGCAAACTTTATGACGGTTCATCTTCTAGGGTTAGGTTTTTGGATGATTGGGATTATTTCCCTCATGCTTATGATAAATAGGCCCTTTTCGGCCTCTCTTTGTATGTATCTTGGCACGAATGAGCATAGCGGCCACATCTCTTCTCAGAGATAGCTACCACCATTCTAGCTATTGTATTTTACAGTCTGTTCTATTTCCGCTATTTAATAGAATATGTGGTTACTGTATCACTGTGTTATTTGCAATATATCTCTGTATATGATTCTATATATGCTATCTTTTGTTTCGTTCCCACATAAATCCGGATCACAAATCAAGCGTATGAGGGCTCATTAGAACATGATTGGTCTGAGATATGTGATGACATGTCTCATTCAACAAATCAATAATTATCAACTATGGCCTACAACTTATCACTTGTATAATCCCCTATTAGTAATTTTGTAATGGGTGTAGACCATCCTTCAAGTTTGTAAATCGTTTTGTATTAAAAACATATAAATAACAGTTACATAGTCATGCATTGTTCACTCCAACAAGTTATATGTAATCAAACCAAGCTTCAATGAGGTATGTTTTTTTAGACATATCTAATGATAACAATGTTCAGCCTTTAAAATTACTAAAATAATATTGCTGAACAATAAATAATTTTTTTAATTGTTTATCTTTTAAACAATATTTTAATTCTAACAACATATAAAAATATATATATAAATGACAGGGATATTTATGTCATATCACAAAGTTTGAATCAATAAACATTTAATCCTTAAAATTACAAAATTTTTAAAAAAATGTATGTTTGTTTATTAAATAAACAAAGTTCACAAACTATTAAGAAATTTCTTGCGAAAGTGCAAAAAAATATATCTAATCGATTTTGGATTGACAACAATAATATGCTTTGGCAAAGGAGTAATAATGACGATTTCCATGATAATATGTGTGGGTTTTGATAATCCCTTCCTCAAAACAAG
The DNA here is from genome assembly GCA_027924585.1 of Larix kaempferi. NCBI lineage: Eukaryota > Viridiplantae > Streptophyta > Pinopsida > Pinales > Pinaceae > Larix > Larix kaempferi. Next base: position 12,711,301 of record BSBM01000248.1, read on the forward strand.
TCTTCAAAGTGGCATACATGTGTGTGGGGTTTGATAATCCCTTCCTCAAAGCAAGTCTTCAAAGTGGCATGACCATGGTCCATATCCCCTTGAACGTTGACAAATGATATTACAGCAAACAAGCTTAGATTCAACGCCAGTTATGAAGAAATTAGAAGTCTTAGATTGGTTTTGAAATGATGGTTGACAAATGTGAAAGGTCTCTTTATTTTTATACATGATGTAAAGTACTACTTGCCTATAAATGAACATAGCAAAACTTCCATGAGCAACCCAAAAAAATCAAAATTCATATTCCTTTCAGAAATTTTATAAATTTAAAATAATATGTATTTCCAAATTATATATAACAAATTTGACCTCTGCTCCACATAATTAAGGTTTTATATTTTGTCTGAAGCCAAAGGTTACAATTACAAACTTTACTAAATAAATTTAACTACTTTTTCAAATTTTAAAGATGTGCATTATGTTTTAGAAGTCATTGGTTATAAACCTTAAGAGCATGTAGACTTTCCATGCTACCCCTATCCATTATTGAATTTTTTCCACTTAGCAAACACAAGTGCAATGGATGGATTTTTGATGATTTTAGATACCTTACACCTTCAAAATTGGATGTAGATATCAATTCCTTTTCTAGTTTCGATTTGTCTAATTCAATATGCCTCTTCATTCTACATGAGGGGTTTTCAGCCGTAACTCCCAACAAACAAGGGTGAGGCATTAAGTCTATCCCATCACAACCCTCATAGGGAGGGTTGGGTATCTTATTCATGGTTGGGCATCTTAGTCAATGTGGCAAGTCTTGATCGTATACGTGTTTGTCTTTAACTACATAGGTTGATTTCTTCGTCATTGGTTGTAATACTATGAGTTTATTAATTTTACCTTTTCTTCATGGAGGAATCAAAATATGACATAACATCCATTAAATGGCTTGTATGCTGACAAATCCTACATTGAAAAGTCATGTTCTTGTAATCCAAGACCTGAGGCCATTAATAGTCTTTACAATATACCATGATATAATCATGTAGACCTGCATTCAAATCAACCTCCACACTCTAGTTATTTGAGGACATGATTCCTTTCTCAACCTAGTGAGAGTCAATTTTTTAAAAATTAACAAATAAGATTGTTGATCTCTTGTAGAATGTTGATGTTCGAAAACTACACATGGAGATTTTGAAGTTGCACCCAAATCGATGTTATATAGAAAGACATGTCATCTAAATTGAAATATGGGGACCATGTTTTGAGGAAAATACTAGCATTACCCAAAAACCATATTCCTATTTCTATGATTAATATCTATGCTTCTACACTATTAAAAATGACAATGAAAAAACCTTTAGAACCAGAGTTTATCTTCAATAGTAGTCTTCTATTTAACAAGAGTTGCAAAAGTGGATCATAATCCATAGAATCTGCATATTATATTTTTGTCTAAGTAGTGTTGGATTGTCTGAGTAAATATCGACAAATCCTTTCTCAACTCTTGGATAACTTCCTATCTCTCTATAATCAAATTTACTGATTGAGGAATTTTCAAATCCAAAGAACATGATGAATGATTTTGTATGGATCTTGGAAGGACAATGGACCAATGAAAAGGATGCACCTCTTCTTAGTACCCCTCCATGAAGATAACATGAGGAAGAGATTGGATTCCTTCTAAATGTAATCATGTTCTAGGGTACACCTATCTTCTAGTTATCAATCAAAGAAGATCAACCACCAATGGATGGGAAAGTCCTTATCTTTTATTTTATCCTTGCCATTGTATATAGTATATGATCTCTTTACCTCTAAAGTGATAGAGATACTAGAGAGGGTTTTTACAAATGTTTACATACCCATTTTCCTATTGAAACCAAGAACTTTTGTTTGAAATTTCAAATAGTTGAAGAACATCCTTCCACTTGTAAATATTTCTTCCAAATTGTTGGGACACATCCTCTAACCTTCAACTCTTTGTTAGAATTAGTACTAGTGGCAAGAAATCTAATAGAGTTGCTCATATAGGAACATAGCCACAATCCCAAATGTGGCTTCACGTTGTAAAAGTAGCTAGACTTGTGAAAATGTGGTGGATTTAACTGGAACCCCAACACATTCATTCTTTGGAAATCATTAGCAATAACCGAATCACTCCTTAGTTCTCAAAGTCACAATAAGCCTCTTGGAGATGTTTATCTACTATGATTGTAGGCTAGTACTTATTCTTTAATCCATAAAAACTCCCTCGCGAAACATATACATGAGTATTTACAAATCACTCCATATTGATATCTTCATCCAACCCTTTAAATAAACCTAGACTACATCTACAATGGCCTTCAAAGTACCAAAAAACCTCCATAATTGTCATTCTATGATTTTTTAAAATAATGCGTTCTTGTCTTCATACATTGAAGTAGAGCCCATTCATCAATAAATCCCTTCTCCTATGAATATGTGTTTCAATTAAATGGTAAATTGTGTTGTAATTGTTTAGTTTTTTTATCAATCCCAACTGACCTACACAATGTGTTTGTTGCGTCACTCTAAGTTTTTAATAAATAAAAATTTCATATTTCAATTAAAACACAAAAAATGTACATTTTCCAAAAAAGTTGCATAGTAGCGACCACAAGCTATAGACAAAACAAATATACCATAATTGATCAAAAAAACCATGTAAGACCACCCTAAATTAAAGATTCATAAAGTGCCTCATATCCCAAGGTAGAAATAAGTTAACACATAACCATCAAGTAACTAGCTAGAGTGAGTTCCCATAGGGGGGTAGATCAATTGGTAATGAGTAATTGAGTTGAGAAGTTGTAAATGGAAGGTCACAAGTTCAAATCCCCGAGGGTACTTACAAAAAAAAAACTAGCTAGAGCGAGAAAAAAAATTACGATGTTGTAGGGATCAAACCCACATAATGAGGAGGGTTTTTGTCTTCAAATGGAGGCCTGCATTATTCAGTTGTGGGATCAGGATCATCCATGGTGGGATTTCATCTATCGTTTCCATACATGGGTTATTTGTGACACTTTGGCTCTAAGATGGAAAGAGAAACAATGAGAAACTTGTCAAAATAATGGAATTTAAAGTTTATTTTAGAGGCCATCTCCTTCACATCTCTCAATTCTCTCTTATAGGTTTGCATACTTTGTATTGGTGTCTACGACTACTAGAAGCCTGAGAATGAGTAGAACATGTAGGGGTGTGGAATTTGTGTATGTGTCTTACTCATGGTACATTGCATGTTGGTCCATAATCCATTAGCTCACACATGTCATCTAATTCCATATCCAACTTATGAATATTTACTTTTATCATCACAAATAGGAGATCCTTCCTACTAAGTGACATATGTATTGTGGTGTGTATTGATGAAAATGCATTCATTTCTTCTTTCTAGAGATGATATATCATATTAATTCTAATTTATTGTCTTTATGTATGAAAGTCAATGGTCCATAGAAGAGAATATCCCAATAAGGCAACCTGGTATTATTTGTCAAGAGCAAGGAATAAGTAATCTTGAATTCCAAAATCCAAGATGATTAAGTGTTTTAGAGTTCCAATATTGCCACACAATGGGAATTTGGGTTGAATAATTCCAAAGTGTTTCAAGATTTTCTTATGGCCAAGCCTCCATGCAATAAGTTCCCCAAAACACATGTGTTTTTAGGTTTGAGGTGCCACTTCCAATTGGAATTCAATTTATATAGGAAACTCATCTCCTTCAATTTGATTCTCCATACTTCATTCAGCTCCACCTCAAGTCTAGGACAACTCGAAAACCATATATTTGTACCCATTAGTCGACTTGTATTTCATAAACCCCTTTATTTGGTTCCATCTCATATCTAGCAATCCCTAATCCTTGGTACTCCAAGATTAAGGAAGAGATTATTGGGATTCATATCCAAAATTTTGACTAGAATAATATAATCTCCAAGACTAAACAAAATTGTGTGTTTGAAGCATCCCAAATCTTCCAATATCTATATTTAGTATTATAAAGGTGTCCTCTACCCTAGACTTATTTATTATATAGTCTATTAGCTAAGAACTAGTGATTTTCATTCAAGGAACCTATATTCCTAAACAAACACTAGGGACCACCATAAGCAATAGTCATTGGAGGAGAATCCAAACCTGATTGAGTCACTTTTGCAAACTAATTTGTGTTTGTTGGCTTTGAAACAAAAGTAAAATGCTTGGGTGGGGCTTGGGGTGGTGGAAAAATCTCTACAGGTTTAGGTTTCTCTGTATCTTTTGGCCATATAGGGCACCATAAGTAATGTATTTTCTAATCAAAATCTTTCATTATCCCTTATCTTCTACACTTCTAACAATCCATTTGGCACATAAATCTTGGTTTTTTATTAGATATCCAAAATATCCATTCCTCCTTCCTCCCTTAAGGTGCAATAGAAGCCCCAACTAACCCTATGGAAGACATTATCTCCATTAGAGGTGGCCTACAAAAAAATTGATTACAAGCTTATCAAGCTTAGCATAGGAATGTGTCGATGGAACTCAACACAAGCAGTAGTACACATGAGTAGTATCTAATACCTTGGTGCAAATTTGAATCTTCCCTACAACTATAGGTTTAATAATCCATTTATCAATTTTTTTTCAAAACCCTTAACAATACTACTTCACATAATTTCTTGGGGGGCTTTGAAGTCAAAATGAATGATTTCCTAGGAATCTGAATCCTTGGCCAGATTATAGACATGTTCATCCTTGGCTTAGAAACAAGTCTCACATGTTGACTATTATGATAACATTGCTTTTTTTTCATTTGTAAATTTCAACCCAAAAGCTTCCCAAAATATTTACAAGAAGTTCATGGCATTGTCCAAGATTTCCCTCTTACATGACAGTAAGGAACAATTATCTATAAAATGCCCATTTATGAGCAAACCACCATTAGGCCCAAAAGGAGGAAAGTTTTTTATTAGGCATTGTGTACTATTATTTTGTGGAAAAGATAGCTAAGAGATTACATGGCCAATACATATAGGGTTCAGGCCAACTAGAAGCCTTGTTGAATGAATCGAAAGAGTCTTGTTTATTTAGACTGATCTTGAGTGATAAAGAGATAGGTTGAAACCGATTAGAATGGTATTTCAACTTTTTGACAAAAAAGGAGCTAAATCCATGCACCTTTAACATGGCAAGGAAGAAATACCATTTCAGATTGTCATAGGCTTTTTCAAGATATATCTTTATTTAAAAGGGTCTTCAATTCTACTATTCTTACTCATTCCTTTCCTTTCCCGTCATTTATTACATTATCCAAAATTTATCTTCCATTGATAAACCTTGTCTTCTCCTAGTTTTGGCAAGATATTGTTTTCCATGTAGAGAAAAATATTTGGATAGAATTTTGTAAGACACATTCAACGGAGTTATCAGCTCCATATTGTGATAAGGTTTGGGTCTCCTAACTTTGAAAAGAACTTGATCAACCCTGTATTAATGAAAATGTAAAAGTTTGCATAACTTTTTTGTACACATACATTTCGTCCTATGCAGTGTTGAAATTTGATGGGTAAATAGTCGTCATTTTCCATTTTACACGTCAAAATACGACCACTTCATAAAATTAAACGTCATTAATGAAGTGTGAATTTTAATTTCACCCATCATTTTGAAGTGCATTTTTATTTTTACACGTCATTAGTATGTATATCCCAATCCCATATATATATATATATATATTCTCTTTATATTTTTATTTCTAATATGGAAATTGATTTTGTCATGGTCTGGTTGGTTGCCTCCCCTTAGTAGGTAAACTTGACTCGGTCATTGTTTTTTGGTGTGGCCTATATATATAGTAATAGATAACATTTAATTACTAATAACTACTTAGAAATATATAACAAATTAGTTATTAGTAATTAAATGTTATATATATATATATATTCTCTTTATATTTATATTTCTAATATGGAAATTTTGATTTTGTCATGGTGTGGTTGGTTTTCTCCTCTTGTTAGGTAAATTTGACTCGGTCATGGTTTTTTGGGCTCATGGTATTTGGTGGCCCAATGTAGTGTATTGTTTGTGAAGAATCCTACTTAAAGGTTTTGAGGATAAACCTTCTTTGTCACTATGTGTGTGCTTGGTTTAATCATTATGTTTTTTTTTGTTTATTATATTTTTGTACTATATAAGGCAAGATATGAGAATTCAAGGTTTCATGTAGTTATTATAAATGTTATTGAAAAAAAAATCAACTATTATTATGATGGGTAAAATTAATATTTAAATGTCAAATGAAAGGAAATATCAAAATTAAAACGTCATTAAAAAATTATTGGCATACAAGATAGGATGTCTAATTTTGATCCTAATCCTATGAATTATAAATTTTCAAACGGCCTTATAAAACTCACATAGAAAACCATCATAGTCAAGTGACTCATCTTTGACATCTCTTTAAACACAATCAATAAAACAAAAACACGTGTTTGCCTTCGAGTTTTCATCTTTTAAGTGATGAAGTCATTACAAATTTGCATTACCACCTTCCTTTTCGTCATCATACCCAAGAGAGGGATTATTATGTCCCCGAAGGGGATCATATATGTATCATCAAACTTGTATTATTTTTCTTCAAAACCTAAAATTTTCCCTATGAACTATATAAAAACTATAGTTTATTTGATCTACTATTTTTTGAAATTTTTAAAATTCATGTTTTTCAAACACTGATTGGTGGTAGGAGGTGACATTGTCCTCGATTCTCCCTTCCCAGGAGGAGGTTGCGGGGTGACCTCATATCAGTAAGCTAGTTCAGTTTTCGTGCCTGTGCAGATCTACGCTGGTGGGGTTCTCGCTTAGAATCCCGCATATACATAAGAGAAAATCTTTTGAGAGGTAGATCCAGCACAGGTTGATGCCACCGAGGAGCTTCGGCATCTGCAGACAATGATTATTGAGTAAATACAGTTAATTATAATCCGTCGTAACCTCCCTTGATCCTTGTAGAACTGTGCCGAGGTGAATGATGCTTTCAAAGATGAGCATGCAGTGATTGAATTTGGTTTCCGTTCTCGAAGTTGGTTTCCGTTCTCGAGTTGTTGGCCGCAATAATTAGGTGCAGGTGTAGGTAGGCGTGTGCAGTATTACTGCTAGGCGTGCACATCATTATTTATTTTGAAGCAGGATGTATGCCGTGAACTAAGAAAAAACTATCTCAAGTGAAGTTCATCGGTATTCTCGAGGTGTGAATAAACTATTTAGCGGTATTCTCCAACGTGTGAATAAACTATTTATTGAGGAGTCTTTTATAATGTATTACTTTGTAACACCTTTGATATGGTCTCGCCATTGGTTAGGTTTACCAGGATAAAGAAACCAAACAACTGCTCATCACCGCTTGACAAGTGTCAACTTCATCAAATAGGTGTTTCAAAAGCTGCATGTGAAGCTCGCCGGGCCCTCGCAAACTGCCACGACGCTCACAATTGCACGAAGGTGGTACCGTTAAAACCCCGTTTCTACTCCTCTCCCCCCCTTCATACCGCATCACTTCCACTTCCAATAAGTGTAGCCATATATTTGGATCAACCAAGTTCACTAAGCAATCACAAACATACACTGTAAGTTGTTAGTTTCGTGTTTTGACTTTTTCAGGGTTTCATTGCATATTTTTGTTCAAATTTTAGGGTTTTGCCAAAACTCTACCATGACTCCATATTTTTTTTTTTTTTCTGAATGTTGTTGAATCTACCAATACCAGTGTTTAAATAAAGGAATTACCAACGATCAACATGAGTTCCCAGGAGCAGAGACCCGGCCTTAACGGACAAACCGGTCCCATCTCCATTGGAGAGGTACTGCACATATTACAACAAAATATATGTTCTTATTCGAACTAACATTTTCAGATTTGGGTATTGTTTTAGATTTGGCGTTTTCAAATTTGGATTATTTTAGATTTCGGTAAAAATGATATTGAAAATTTTCATATCTGGGAATGGGAGATATTTGAAATCATTAACGTTGTTTCTTGCTTCCGCCATCATTTGCAAGCGTTGCAGGTAGTCGTATTGTGCAATCCCAATAAGCAGATTGATCTCGGGGTTGTCAGCGCAATTAGGAGTGTAGAAGGGCGAGCTACAGGTGTTAAGGAATGGCTGCCTAATGGCCCTGCTGCTCAAGGTCAGCATTTCCTTGACAAGAACATAAGTCCCATGGCCGTGGCTGTAGGAGAGGAAAACAACCATGCATTCATTTACAATGACATGACAATTATTTGAAAAAATAATTCGACATACATTAGTTTCGTAACCATAGGAAATAATATGAAAGACTTGCAATTTTGGAAATTGATGATAGAATATTTGATGGCAACATGCTATGGATACTCCGCAACCACAGAATCCTGTCAATATTCGGGATGCCCAGAAGGTTATTGAGTCTTAAATGCGCAACAACCCAAATGGCCAAGTTGATAAAGAAGGCCGATTGGTGCAGTGATTAAGGAAGCCGCATACTACAATGTTTCTCATGGATATGTAAATCCCAACACTGTCTAATATATAACAATAGTGGATACCTTGCCAAAAAACCCCTATTCTTGGTTATTTGGTCAAGGATTCATATGCATGATATCCATTCTGAAGGGGTTAAGAGGATTAGAGTTTTCTGGAGTTGACTTGAAGTCCATTTGAAGTTTCTGGCATTGTACTGTCTTTGTTTTTTATTTTTTTGGTTGCCCTCTTCCAATAAAATATTTCAATAAAGGAGGCATTTACTCGGCCTTGGTTTTTAGATATTTTGGTTTCATAAGCTGTTTTATTTGTGCTTCTTTGATTTCATTTATAGAAGATCTGTGAGATGTGATGTGAAACTTTAAAGTGATTTTTTCGTTTAAATTGGGCGGTTATCATAATTTTTTGCACTTTTTTGGCTGTCCACCATTATCGGTTTTCGACAAAGATAGATTTTACAAGTAGTGGATTTTCAGGATTTGGGGGCCAAGTAAGATCTTAGATTTTTGCTTCACTAACCAAACTATTTCTATAAAAAAATTTCAAAAATCTAAGACCTGTTGTTTGACTAACCAAACTATCTCTTTAAAAAAAATTGCAAAAACAAAACTTCCTACAGCTTATGCAAAAACCAAACTTCGGACAGCTTATTATTAGTTTACTTTTCATTTAAAAAAATTTGCAAAAACGAAGCTTCCTACAACTTATGCAAAAACCAAACTTCGGACGGCTTATTATTAGTTTACTTTTCAAATTCATTTCGATTATTAAAAAATACAACAAATTATGTATTACTTTACTTTTCAAAAGAAAGGGACATTGGCAAAATATCTATTCTTATGTATTAGGTTACTTTTCAGAATAAAACTTTCCCATTGGAAATCGATTAATCCTAACCCAAAAAAGTAATCGATTCCTAAGCCAGAATAAGTATTAAGCAATATGCATGATTAAGCAATACAACAAATTATGTATTAGGTTAATTTTCATCATGAAATTATGTCTTAAGTTAATTTTGAAAATATAAATATTTTCAAATGTATATTGATTATTAAGCATATTATGAATGTATATTGAATGTTAAGCATATATATTGATTGTTTCAAATGTATATTGAATATTAATAATATATATTGATTGTATTGATTGTTTCACATGTATATTGATTGTTAAGCATATTGTGTATTAGGTTATTTTTTAAATAAAAGGGATGCCAACAAAATATCTATTCTTATGTATTAGATTACTTTTCAAAATAAAAACTTTCTCCATGGATATCGATTCTTAAGAGTAAGTATTAAGCACTGCAGTGTTGTCAAAGTTATTGATTATAGATACTTGTCATGCATGGTTATTGGTTGGGTATCCAATTCAAAGTTAACTTTGTCATTTTAGATTTCAAGTTTACTCAAACTTATAAATTGAAAACTTACTTTTAAAAATTGAAAACTTCCAATTGAAAAGTTACTTTTAAAAACCTTTCTTGACTATGATTGCACATTTTTGCAGGACGATGTGATGCACACCATTTTCTTTGTTCAGTTTTCTAGGTAGGTATAACAACTGCTCTAATGGAAATCGTAAAAGCTAATGGATGGTTGTTCTTTAGCCAACCTCGTCTTTGCAAGGTGTACTAAGGTTATTTCTAGAGATATCCTGGGCTACTTAATGCTTAAGATTATGATTGCAATATTTTTTAGGGAATAGGGATAGAAGAAGACAACACAACATCGTCAATGCATATGTAGGAAAATTGTGTTTCAGTTGTAACATTTTTTTTGGAATGACATTGCCTTTCTGGAAAAAATTCAGTGCTTTATTAACATTTATAGGCCATGATTCTTCTGGATAAAAATATTGTTTCCATGATAAATCACGGGAGACATGTAAAGTGCATAGCTAAAGCAACAGTGGATCATATGGTCTATGGTTTTGAAATCCTTTTGGCTAGTAGTGTCATACAAGTGTTTTTTACTTTGCACATCAAGTTGCTTAGGCATCTTGACAACACTATGAAAAATACAAATGCTAGAGACATAAGATAATATTTTAGTTGAATGAAACTGCATGCTTATGAAAAACTATTAAAAGATGTTTGGATGCTTATGAAATGTAATGCAATAGAATATAGTGGCCTCATCATTGATGAAATTTTGTCATCAATGTCAAGCTTGGGTGTTAGCAAGTTCAATCTATGGTCATAGTTACAAATTGCCTCATCATGCCTTAAACATATTTCCATTATAGTGTAAGCAAATTTGTCTGCATTTTGATGTGTTTTGGAGGTGGTTTTTTTAATTGAAAGTAAAATTCTTCCCATTAAATTATTCATACAGAGGTATGTACATGGCATTTTATATAACAAATAAAAAAGCATGTTATTAAAAGCTATTTGCGCAAGAAAAAATCTACAAGCATAAATTTGTAGTAAGCTAGAGCACACAATTGCCATAAGGATACAAAAGACAAGGGAGAAAAAGCCACGAAGTGGATAGTCCCTGCTTTGTAAACCATTTTTAGTTCATAACAAGTGTGCCTTGTAAACCATTCTGAGTTCATACCAAGTGTCTAATCTTGCCTCTTTAGGCATAGACTCTACAAAATTCATGAAACTCAAGATTTATATGAATGGTGTTGTCCACTCTACAAGTTTATATGAAGCTTTGGTTGTTTCAAACTTGATCAATGGATCTAAATAATTTTGATGTCCCACATGAGATTATGTCATTATTTCATTTGTAAATAGCTATTGCAACAAATCTCCACCCTAAATAGTTATTGCTTATGAGTTGCACCTCATTTCACATTTAATATATGTTAATATTGCATGGAATGTATATGGAAGCAAACTATGATGGCAAGGGGCATTAGGTAGGTTTTCCAGTCTGACAGATTTTTCAACTTCAACCCATTCTTCGATGGTCATTCTCCTAGATGACAAAATTAAGTAATCAAGACAAGGACTCAAGGTTTCCAAGACAAGGAAACACCATGTCTTGTAACGGGTCTTCTTAGAGGGCAGCAACAATGGCAACATCCTCTCACAATAGAAATGCAATCAACATTCCCAACACCTTGAAGTTAACAGAAAAGGATTTGAACAATGGTTCAAACATGGATCTGACGCTAGTTTAGCGTAATGTCTACTCAGAATCTATCAGCTTAATGATCTGCACATAATTCTGCAATTATGTTTCCTTCATGTGTCTTACCTATTAATTGATACCATTAGTCAGTTGACCTCTATCCATTCTCAACCTGATTTCTTGTAAAATGGCTTGTGTTGTTGTCGGGGGAGCCCATAAATTTTATGTGAGTGGAGACTTTTTGTAGAAAAAAAAGAAATGGATGGGATTGTTTGAAAGGGGGTTCATGGACAAGGAGGTCTTTATCCTGCAAATCGTCTTCCTAATTATCTGTCAAATGGCACATGGTCCTGTGGGTGAAAACTACACTTTTGGTGTGTGGAGGGCTCCTTGAGAAGTGTTATTGACCAAATAGGGATTTGGTTAGTGATTCAGTTGAGTGGAGTAGAAAAAATAGAAGACCAGAAAGTCATACTAGTTCGGGTAGGTGAGTTCGATAATAATGGGTGAACTTGCATCAAACCGACGTATCTAAAATCTTCTTCCGGCACTAGAAAGCCAAATGCACGAATTTCCACATGGCTCTTAAGTCTTGACCAATTAAGGGAGAGGAGATACCACTCGATGGGGCACCTACAACCTTGAGTCTGAAAGTAACAATGTATATGTGAAATGCTAGTCATTATTGAACTTAGTAAAACTTTCAAATTTAAAAACAGGGAATATTAACCTAAATTATATGTTATGAAACCCTCATTCACCCAAAAAATATAATATTATGTGGATATATCCTAATTAAACCCAACTTGTAGATAGTTAAACAAAAACAAAAAACCTAAAACATCCAAAGCACAACATGGACTTCAACCCTTAGTTTAACATTCTTGCAATTTGAAAGATGTCAAGGCCAATGATGCAATATTCCCCAATAGAAACATTCATGGAGTTTGGACATGAAAGATTTAGTTCTGGGGTAAGAAAACAAAACAAATGATAATGCCTCATCCAAAAATAAAATGGATTCCATGAGAATATGATGTGCAATAGATAATAAGAAACAAGACCATCTAAGGTGGATCTTATCAACTCATTTATTGTTGGATTGCACTTTTATATAGGTGCATATAAAGCATTACGTCATGGCTCAACCAACATGGATGTTTGTAAAATTTGAAGCATTTATACTTAGCACCTCTTGCCAAAGCAATTCTACTTTCTCTTTCTAGCAAGATGAGGTGGCAATGTCGGGGACATTGCCACCTCATGGCTCTTGTTTAAAAAAGTATTAATAAACAAGTGACTTTCAAATAATATCACTATTGTTTGTTGAACATGCTAATAACATTCTTGGTAACATTTCATATTCAAACCCCAACCATGGAAATATTATTGTTTGTTGAACATGCTAATAACATTCTTGGTAACATTTCATATTCAAACCCCAACCATGGAAATATTAATGGCTGTTTCCCTCACAAAATCTATTTTTCCCATGTTTTTAATAAATTCCCCAACATTACAAGGCACGTTTCCTTTGAAAAATTGTCAAACTAACATAAATGCCATGAGGAATATCATGTGATGTTTCACACAAAATGAAAATACATTTTCGGGTTAAAAACAATAAATTGCCTGCCTATTCATAATTTGCACTTAACTCATTTTGACCATTTTGAAGATGTTGTCCATTTTTTCATAGATTGGTGGGTCATTTTATGGTGAGGATAGTGATGGTCCAAGGGGCGGTCATAGTTTGGGAAGTAGCATGTTTGTCATGTTTTTTTGTCTAGTCGAATTTATTGTCAACATTAATATCTATTGTCAAAGTGTCATCTTACTTTCTATTTGGATACCATTAATCTTACGCAAAGGAGCCAACTTCCATCTTAAGAAAGACAATGGTAATGGAAAAACCACATTGTACAAAAGATGTGTCAACATTAGATAACATAATGTATGTAAACTTTTGTATACAAGTATAACATAATAGATTAGATATCTTTTTGTCAATAGATGTGCCAACATTAGATAACATAATATATGTAAACTTTTGTATACAAGTATAACATAATAGATTAGATATCTTTTTTGTCAATGCTCAAAATTGGATCTTCTGTGTTTGGCCTCTACCCAAAAAAATGAAAAATTGGCACTAGGTTTTTCTAATGAGAAAGAGTATGAAGTGGGTCATTAATTTTCAAAGCTTAATGGAATTTGAGATTTTGGGTAAGTTTAGCTCTTGAATGAGATAAAATTAGGCAATGTTGTGGTGTGTAGGGTTTTAATCATTTCTTTTGTATACTTCAAGTTGGTTACATTTCTTCATTTTTATCTTTTATTTTATCTTTTAAAGTTTATGTAAACATTCAAGCTTGAGTTGAGGTAGTGGGTTCATCTTACACCCTCTATTTTATGACCACCATTCAAAGATTGGGATTAAATTGAATTAGTAGTGAGCTCATCCTCCACCCAAAATTTGGGCTTAAGTTGGGGTTGTAGAGAACCCATCATCGACCCCCAAAACGTTTGGCTTAAGTCAAGGTCATAGAGATCCCATCCTACTGACTTCCAAAGTCCTTTTTAATCCTCATATCCCATCCTCCTAAGGAGGGGTCCCTTACTTTCATTTTGTCTTCACTTCACCACATCTCCACACTTCTTACTTTCCTTTTACTGGGGTGGAGGGTGCATGCATACCTCACTTCTCCTTTTACATTCCATCCTCCACCCCAAATTCTTTCTCCTTCATCCACCCCAATATCTAATTATGCCCCTTTCGCCACACTCATATTTTCTTGGCTTCCACACTCCACTTCCCTTCAAGGAAAAGGTGAAGGCACCCTTTGTATTCTCTTCCATACATTTCCTTTGTCTTATGCTCTATTCACATACCTACATAGTTTGTACTCCCATCCATGCATTTCCTGTCTCATGCTCTATTCATCTCCCTTCATAGTTTTCCCTTGCTATACCACATCTACTTAATTAGGGAAAAGGGTGGGGGTATCCTCCATTTTCCCTTCAATTGACTCTCCCCCACCCCATGCTTTTATACCTTAGCTTATCTCCTTTCCCTTTGTGTTTCACTTTCCACTTGGGGTGGAGGGTGGAGGTAATCAACCTCCATCTTTCAATCACTTACATAGACCCCATTTTGCCTCCACCCCATGCTTCTATTCTCCCTTAACTTCCTTTTACTCACATTCAACTCTCCTTGCCCCTATGTATTTCTCATATTTATTTCACCTGTGTGGAGGATAAATGTATTCCATAATCTCATTTCAAGTGTTTTCCTCCACCCCACATCCAATTCTCTCAATAGCATGACTTCAACATATATGTGTTTGTTGATGGCTAAATGACAAATGACGACCATTCAATGACATGGCAAGGCAAATGGAAACCAATGCAAGGGTGGAAATTTGTGACTAAGGTATTTGTGGGCATAGGGTCAATGATAGATGGATGGAAGGTGGTGACCAAGATGTGAGTTGGAACATGAGTATAGACATGTGGGTCCAAAATTAACATAAGGACTTGGATAAACATGTGTGTTGATGGAGACCCCACTCTATCACACAATATAATGGGAAGGTGTTCAAACATATCAACACTAAATATATTGTCCACCTAATCCATGTGAGATAAACATTAAAGTGAAAAATCCAACAATTGAGGATGATTGGGCTAGGATCTAAGGATGATTTTGTAGGAATCTGAATCCTTGGCTAGATTATAGACATGTTCATCCTTGGCTTAGAAACCAGTCGAGGATCACATGTTGACTATTATGATAGCATTGGTTTTTTCTCATTTGTAAATTTCAACCCAAAAGCTTCCCAAAATATTTACATGAAGTTCATGGCATTGTCCAAGGTTTCCCTCTTACATGACAGTAAGGAAAAATTATCTATAAAATGCTTATTTATGAGCAAACCACCATTAGGCCCCAAAAGAAGAAAGTTTTTTATTAGGCATTGTACTATTATTTTGTGGAAAAGATAGCTAAGAGATTACATAGCCAATACATATAGGGTTCAAGCTAACTAGAAGCCTGGTTGAATGAATCAAAAGAGTCTTGTTTATTTGGACTTATCTTGAGTGATAAAGAGATAGGTTGAAATCGATTAGAATGGTATTTCAACTTTTTGACAAAAAATGAGCTAAATACATGCACCTTTAACATGGAAAGGAAGAAATACCATTTCACATTGTCATAGGCTTTTTCAAGATATATATTTATTTAAAAGGGTCTTCAATTCTATTATTCTTACTCATTCCTTTCCTTTCTAGTCATTTATTACATTATCCAAAATTTATCTTCCATCGATAAACCTTGTCTTCTCCTAGTTTTGGCAAGATATTGCTTTCCATGTAGAGAAAAATATTTGGATAGAGTTTTGTAAGACGCATTCAACAGAGTTATCAGCTCCATATCGTGATAAGGTTTGGGTCTCCTAACTTTGAAAATATGACTTTGAAAAGAACTTGATCAAACCTTTTATTAATGCAAATGTAAAAGTTTGCATAACTTCTTTGTACACATACATTTCGTCCTATTTCGTCCTATGCAATGTTGAAATTCGATAGGTAAATAGTCGTCATTTTCCATTTTACACGTCAAAATACGACCACTTCATAAAATTAAACATCATTAATGAAGTGTGAATTTTAATTTCACCCATCATTTTGAAGTGCATTTTTATTTTTACATGTCATTAATATGTATATCCCAAGCCCATATATATATATATATATATATATATATATATATATATATATATATATATATATTCTCTTTATATTTTTATTTCTAATATGGAAATTGATTTTGTCATGGTCTGGTCGGTTGCCTCTCTTTATTAGGTAAACTTGACTCGATCATTGTTTTTTGGTGTGGCCTATATATATAGTAATAGATAACATTTAGCCCCAAGAGTTAGCTCAATCGGTCGAGTACTCGTAGTTAGGCCTCCCAGCATGCGAGGTAGCGGGATCCATTCTCATTGACTCTCTTGGGGTTAGGCACGCAACGGCCGCGGGTGTGAGGCCCCTTCGGGTGGATCCGCCAGAAATTATTTCGTGGATGTAGCGGTCGGCTAAGCCGATTAAAGTGAACCACATGGGAAAAAAAAAAAAAAGTAATAGATAACATTTAATTACTAATAACTACTTAGAAATATATAGCAAATTATATATATATATATTCTCTTTATATTTCTATTTCTAATATGGAAATTTTGATTTTGTCATGGTGTGGTTGGTTTTCTCCCCTTGTTAGGTAAACTTGACTTGGTCATGGTTTTTTGGGCTCATGGTATTTGGTGGCCCATGGTAATGGCCCAGTGTATTGCTTGTGAAGAATCCTATTTAAAGGTTTTGAGGATAAACCTTCTTTGTCATTATGTGTGTGCTTGGTTTAATCATTGTCTTTTTTTTGTTTATTATATTTTTGTACTATATGAGGCAAGATATGATAATTCAAGGTTTCATGTAGTTATTATAAATGTTATTTAAAAAAAAACAACTATTATTATGACGAGTAAAATTAATATTTAAACATCAAATCAAAAACAATATTAAAATTAAAACGTCATATAAAAAATTATTGACGTACAAAGTAAGATGTCAAATTTCGATCCTAGTCCTATGAATTTTCAAATGACCTTATAAAACTCACATAAAAAACCATCCTAGTCAAGTGACTCATCTTTGACATCTCTTTAAACACCATCAATAAAAAAACAACACGTGTTTGCCTTCGAGTTTTCATCTTTTAAGTGATTAAGTCATTACAAGTTTGCATTACCACCTTCCTTTTCGTCATCATACCCAAGAGGGGATTCTTTAAATAAGTATTAATAAACAAATGACTTTCACATAATATCCTTTTGGCCATTTTGAAAATGTTGTCCATTTTTTCATAGATTGGTGGGTCATTTTATGGTGAGGATAGTGATGGTCCAAGGGGCGGTCATATTTTGGGAAGTAGCATGTTTGTCATGTTTTTTTTTGTCAAGTTTATCTAGTCGAATTTATTGTCAACATTACTATCTATTGTCGACTAAAGTGTCATCTTACTTTCTATTTGGATACCATTAATCTTACGCAAAGGAGCCAACTTCCATCTTAAGAAAGACAATGGTAATGGAAAAACCACATTGTACAAAAGATGTGTGAACATTAAGATAACATAATGGTAAACTTTTTTATACAAGCATAACATAATGGTAAACTTTGTCAATGCAACCTAAAAAATGAAAAATTGGCTCTAGGTTTTTCTAATGAGAAAGAGTATGAAGTGGGTCATTAAAATTTTCAAAGCTTACTGGAATTTGAGATTTTGGGTAAGTTTAGCTTTTGAATGAGATAAAACTAGGTAATGTTGTGGTGTGTAGAGTTTTAACCTTTCTTTTGTTTACTTAAAGTTTGTTACATTTCTTCATTTTTATCTTTTATTTTATCCTTTAAAGTCTATGTAAACATTCAAGCTTGAGTTGAGGTAGTGAGTTCATCTTATACCCTTTATTTTATGACCACCGTTCAAATATTGGGATTAAATTGAATTAGTAGTGAGCCCATCCTCTACCCAAAATTTGGGCTTAAGTTGGGGTTGTAGAAAACCCATCATCCACCCCTAAATTTTTGGCTTAAGTCAAGGTCATAGAGATCCCATCCTACTGACTTCCAAAGTCCTTTTTAATCCTCATATCCCATCCGCCTAAGGAGGGGTCCCTTACTTTCATTTTGTCTTCACTTCACCACATCTCCACACTTCTTACTTTCCTTTTACTGGGGTGGAGGGTGCAGGAATCCTTCTCCTTTTACATTCCATCCTCCACCCCAAATTTTTTCTCCTTCCTCCACCCCAATATCTAATTATGCCCTTTTCACCACACTCATATTTTCTTGGCTTCCACACTCCACTTTCCTTCAAGGAAAAGGTGAAGGCATCCTTTGTATTCTCTTCCATGCATTTCCTTTGTCTCATGTTCTATTCACCTACCTACATAGTTTGTACTCCCATCCATGCATTGCTTGTCTCATGCTCTATTCACCTCCCTTCATATTTTTCCCTTGCTAGACGACATCTACTTAATTAGGAAAAAGGGTGGGGGTATCCTCCAGTTTCCCTTCAATGGACTCTCCTCCACCCCATGCATTTATACATTCCCTTATCTCCTTTCCCTTTTTGTTTCACTTTCCACTTGGGGTGGAGGGTGGAGGTAATCAACCTCCATTTTTCAATCACTTACATAGACCCCATTTTGCCTCCACCCCATGCTTCTATTCTCCCTTAACTTCCTTTTGCTCACATTCAACTCTCCTTGCCCCTATGTATTTCTCATATTTATTTCACTTGTGTGGAGGATAAATGTATTCCATAATATCATTTCAAGTGTTTTCCTCCACCCCACATCCAATTATCTCAATAGCATGACTTCAGCATACAGGTGGTTGTTGATGGCTAAATGACAAGTGACAACCATTCAATGACATGGAAAGGAAAATGGTAACCAATGCAAGGGTGGAAATTTGTGACTAAGGTATTTGTGGGCATAGGGTCAATGATAGATGGATGGAAGGTGGTGACCAAGATGTGAGTTGGCACATGAGTATAGACATGTGGGTCCAAAATTAACCTAAGGACTTGGATAAACATGTGTTGTGATGGAGACCCCACTCTATCACACAATATAATGGGAAGGTGTTCACACATATCAACACTAAATAAATTGTCCACCTAATCCATGTGAGATAAGCATTGAAGTGCAAAATCCAACAATTGAGGATGATTGAGCTAGGATGTAATCATGATTGTAGCTTGGGCTTACAAAGGTTGTACCTTGAGCTACATATAGTCAAATCAAGCATATGAGGACTTATTGGAGCATTCTTAGTTTGAGGTATGTGATGGCATGCTCCATTCAACAAATTTTTCATTGCATGTGAGGTCCACCTTCGATTCAAAAGAATATTTGTCACATTTAAATAGAAAAATCCAATTTTCAAATGTTTCAAACATCAGTGCCCTCCTTCTATATCCTAGAAGTGCCTGAAAACAAAATCATGATCATATGTATTTCATTAGGAATCGATATTATTCTAGCTACTCTATATACGAAGGAAGGGTCATCTCTATGACCAATCTTTGATTAGTCACCATGGAGGTCAATTATCTCATTTACAAAGGAATTTGTGGGTGCCCTTTGCTATACTTAGTGGGCTTGAGAAAGAAATCAAGAAGTTTTGTGGGATTGTCCATGGTTTCATCCCAAAGGGAATATGACAACTCAAATCCATAAGAGGTGATTTTTCTTGCCTCCCTAAATAAATAGAATGTGAAAATTTGGTTAGTAATTAATTTCCCTATGCTTTATTCATATTATGCATGCACAATACATTTGAAAGTATATTGGAAAGACGAACTGCCAAACTAACCATAAGCATGGAGATGCTTAATCAGCATAAGAAAATTTTAATCATGGTTGGATCTACTCAATTAAGTGTTGTTGGATTCACTTTTAATTTAGATGCCAAGGTCCACCAACCAACAAAGAGCTCCAAAATTCATAGTCTATCCATGGAGAAAGGGTTATTTCTCCTTGTCCTAGTATTCTGTACTAACAACTATGAATTAACCTTTATTTTATATTATGAAACTCTCATGATTGAAGCAAATTTGAGGTCTAAATTGGGCCTCATAAAAATGTGTTCCATAGATGAGTTGGATTTCACAAACCAATAGAATTTCAATCAATTTGGTCAACGATTATCGTTGAGTTGGACATATAGAAGCCAATGATTCTTATGAGTCATATATTTGGCAATAGGTAACTCCATATAAACCTCACCTTGGTTAAGATCATGAAAATTTCATCTCGAAATATGATAAATATAACTGAAATAATAAATATAGAGCATTTTATGTTATCACTACTTCAAGTCCTTTAAGTTATAAATCTCACATTAATTAAAATGATAATGGAGTCATTTTGAAATACTAAAAACATTTATATAATGAATCTTTTAAAAATAAAAATATTTTTTTTTTTAATTTTTAATGAAGTTGCCTTAAAATACTAAATATTTTTTTTAGTATTTCTAATATTACTAAATAACAATTGCTTTTAAAAAGTCTAAATATATTTACTTACTATATCCCCAAATAATTAGAACATCTAAATACTAAATACTAATAAAAAATATTATTACTAAATAATCCTAAATCATATTACTAACTCCTACCCTCACATACTTTATATAAAAATTAAAATGTTAATTAAAAACAATATGCTCTTGCACCTTCCATAAGAATTAAAAGAAATAATTGATTTGAATTAAAAATGTAATATATATATATATATATATAACCCGATGGGTTAGCTCAAGTGGTTGAGAGCTGTGAGTTGTAAGTAGAAGGTCTCGGGTTCAAATCCTTGGGTGGCTATGCATAGATATATAAGAGCCTCACTTGATGTCCCCACCGGGTTATGCTCCGTAATCAGAACCAGCGGGGTGAGGCCCCTTCGAGTGCCCCTCTGATGAATTCTTCCTGTGGACGTCGCAACTCCTCTCTAGAGTTGTGGACCACATTGAATATATATATATATATATATATGGGGTTTATTTTTAGTATTATTGTAATTATATTTTTTCATTATAATTTTTTTGTCTTAGATTTTATTAAATATATAAAAATAAGTTGTGATACATTTATAAAAAATATAAAAAAATTATAATTTAAATTTAAAAATTTAACCACTATATCATTTATTGTGTATGCACAAGAATCTAAACTTTTCATTAATATTTTCAACCCTCATCTCTTAACTCTACACTAAGCAACGTATTTGTCAACTACCATTAATGAGACAATATAGGTTGACCTTCACTAGATAACACCTTTAACGTAGTGTGACATGGTTTTTTAACTATTTTCCTTAGGAGGCCCATTTTAGACCCCAAATTTGCTCTAATAATCTCATTATTTCCCATTTGTATCTCATCTCGGTATTGTAGGAATGCATTCATAAATTACAGAAAATCACTCTTATTGTATGTCTCTTTTGTATCCTTTTGTTGATCCCGAGATTGCACAACGAGAGAAGGGGTTGATGAAGTGTTTAATTTTCAAGCCCCTAATACGTCCTTGTAACAAACTTATGATTAATAGAAAAATTTCTTAGTCATGGATGTAACTAACCCACTTTGTGCGATGGCTCTATTGATTTTCTATTGTTCTTGATTCCCCTGTCGAATATTTAATGAATGTGATTTATCCCTTAAATTCCTTCATTGGTGTATTGATAAGTAGAATAAGAAATTGATATAAATGATATGTAGATTATTTTCTAGCTTCCTAGTAGTCTTCTTCATCTCTATTTTGAACCCCAAACATAGAATGTGTTGACTTGATATCCCAATGGGTGTTGCACAAATTTTGGCGATTTGATCCCTCCAAAGGCTTTCCTTTGGCGTATATTATCTCCATTCCCCCCAAAATTAAACTTTGTGCTTCAACGTCAAATCTAAATTCAAATGATTTAAAGACATGTCCAATATATTCAATGGATACCACCCTTGGGTTGTAAAGCACCAACCCTAAAGACAGAGAGATGAATACTAAGGTGATAGTGGCCATTCCCTCTATACTACCTTAGGGGAAATATCTTTGAGATGATGTTCTTCGTTATCTACATTTTTCAAGGAGAACTCAGGAGGCACCAACTATATGGAATTTATCAAGGACTGAGGATTTTGGTCTCTAAGATTTGCAACGTCACCTACACATTTTTATATGAACATGAGCCAATTGAAGACATATTTACTCATATAGAGACTCCACCAAGGGACTAAACCATGTCTCATGTGAATTTGAAGTGCCAAGTTGTATGCATGTTTGGTGAGAACAAACAAAAGTGTGAAAGGAAAGAAAAATCCCACCTATGTACTCCAAACAATGGGATTCAAGATATAGAATATGCACATGAAGCTAATCCATTGTCCAAGATACTCGATGGTATGGTTGTAAGATGTAATGAACAGATGGATCAATTCCTTATCCTCATTAAGGAGATTCAAGAGATTGCAAGAGGTCAAGCTACAAACTAGAAAAAGAAGAATTTCATGATGGTTGGTTTCATAAAGAAATATAACAAGATGTTGTATTTAAATCTTAGTGCATAACTTTTGAAGTTCCCCATATTTAATTAGCTTCATTGCTTGATTTTTCAATAGTTGACATCCCTATTAGAAGAGTAGTATATTGAATATGTTGCATGTGATGGGATATTTCTAATCCCACCCAATATTTCATTGTTGCTAAAAATCCGGTATGTGATGTTGATCATGAATTATAGGCAATCATGATTGTATTCTCTCTTTTCTCTCACATTTGCATACTAGAATAGGATCAATACATTAAAGAGGATAAATATAATTATATTCCTATGCTTAAGGAAGATGTTGATTCAAACATACTACCATTCCTACTCGACTTTTCTAAATCTAATAATGAATTAAACAAGAAATGGACTATAAAACTCCATGCTTAAGCAAAACTAAGCATGTCTTTATTAATATTGATTTGACGAAGAACGTGTAGATTTCTGAGATGGTTTATATATCCCTCCCTCATGATTCTTCCAATGTTATAAGAACAAAGAAGTGAGGAAGAGAAAGAGCCAATGTCATAATTTGAAGGAATCAACTCTCAGAATAATCATGTTGATGTTGATTTTAGTCATGAAATAAAAATAGAAGAGGATTGTTATGGCTATGAAGATAAAATTTTAGTAATAAAGGATCTTTATCTCTTCCATTCACCCAGTCATGTTAATCCTAATTTTAGTCATGAAAACATAATAGAAAGGATTGTTATAATCAATACTATGAAGACAAAATTTTAGTAATAGAGGAGCTTCAAATTTTCAATTCACCAAATACAAGAACAAGACAAACCAATAAACCTTGTTCCATTGGAGATGCATAATTTCTCTCCCAAGTCTATATTTAACAGTGAACAATCATAAAAAGTCCATGAATTTTATGGTGACCCAATATATGGTATAGATTTAGTAGAATGCAATGAAGAGAAACCAGGACAGTTGCATAGCAACAAGTCCCTACCTAAAAGTTAGTCGTTGTTGCTAGTAGTAGCAACTTGCATTTTGAAAATTTAAAAAATGAGAATCGCGGAGAACAAACTGCAATTTGTCTCTTTTAACTATGTATATCGCTCAAAGCTGCGTGCAATTTGTCTCTTGTCTTTTCGCTGCTCAGGAACCTGTCTACTTTATGTGAGGCATAATTGTAGCGCTGTATTGCGCACTTTGTAAGGAATCTTTAAGTAGTTTTAGTGAATCAATTAGTTCTGACAGGATGCGTTGAATGTCACAACCCTCCTGTGAGTTCCCATTCATCTGTATTTATACAACTGACTTGGGAAACATTGAATTCAGAATATTATCTTCTCTTGTTTTTTTATTGTGCAATTTAGAAGTGCATGCGTATGTTTCAAATTTATACGTGATCCTCTACTCGCAAGAACACCCTAGAGGCCAAAGAAGTTGGTTTTCAAGGAGGGATCGCAAATAGTATGATCCCTCAATGGAAACTACTTATTCTAAGCTTGTGATTCCATTTCCTTCAACATACATCATTTTGTCACTAATTGTGGTCTTGCTCTTGCTGATTAAACTGGGTTAGCTGGATGAGATCAATAAAATCATTATGTTCACAATTGTCATTATCCTTCTGTATAAGGAATGTACCTATAAAAAAGTAAAAAGTGGAGATATATAGTAATAAAAGATGATCAAATTTTGGTGAGATCAAGGTGGGAGGTGAGAGTAGTATATCCTTTAGCATTTATAAATCATTCTAGCACTCAACATCCTAAACATAGTTAAAGGGATAGGAGACCTTTGTCAAACCATTTGCAAAATGTAAAATAACACCCATAGGACCTAAGAAGGAATGAATAGCTCTCACATTACAGGGTTGGGGCATCTCAATGATGGCCTTGGCTTTAGAAGGATCTATCACTACAACAAAATAGCCCTTTAGGGGCGGTTTTGGCTTGCAGGGTCTTGGTAAAACCCCCCCTAAAAGTTTTTTTTAGACCTTTGGAGGCGGTTTTTTAAACCGCCCCTAAAAGTCATGGAAATTGGACTTTTGGGGGTGGTTTTTGGAAAACCCCCCTAAAATCCCAATTCTCATAACTTTTGGGGGCGGTTTGTCAAAACCCCCCCTAAAAGTCATGAGAATTGAACTTTTGGAGGCGGTTTTTTTGGAACCCCCCTTAAAAGTCATGAGAATTGAAATTTTGGAGGTGGTTGTTTGAAAACCCCCCCTAAAAGCCCAATTCTCATAACTTTTGGGAGCGGTTTGTCAAAACCCCCCCTAAAAGTAATGAGAATTGAACTTTGGGAGGCAGTTTGTTTGTAACCCACCTTAAAAGTCATGAGAATTGAACTTTTGGAGGTGGTTGTTTGAAAACCCCCCCTAAAATCCCAATTCTCATAACTTTTGGGGGCGGTTTGTCAAAACTCCCCCTAAAAGTCATGAGAATTGAACTTTGGGAGGCAGTTTGTTTGGAACCCTCCTTAAAAGTCATGAGAATTGAACTTTTGGAGGTGGTTGTTTGAAAAGCCCCCCTAAAAGCCCAATTCTCATAACTTGTGGGGGCGGTTTGTCAAAACCCTCACTAAAAGTCATGAGAATCAAACTTTTGGATGCGGTTTTTTTGGAACCCCCCTTAAAACTCATGAGAATTGAACTTTTGGAGGCGGTTGTTTTGCACCCCCCTTAAAAGTCATGAGAAATGAGCTTTTGGAGGCAGTTTGTTGGAGCCCCTAAAAGTCATGAGAATTGAACTTTTGGAGGCAGTTATTTGGAACCCCCCCCTTAAAATTCATGAGAATTGAACTTTTGGAGGCAGGTTTTTGAAACCCCCCCTTAAAATTCATGAGAAATGAACTTTTGGAGGTAGTTTGTTGAACTCCCCCCCTAAAATTCATGCAAATTAAAAATTTGGAGGCAGTTGTTTAAAAACCTCCCTTAAAAGTCATGATAATTGAACGTTTGGAGGCTATTTTGTGAAACCCCCCTTAAAAGAAATGAGAATTGAACTTTTGGAGGCAGTTTATTGAAACCCCCCCTAAAAGTCATGCGAATTGAAATTTTCGAGGAAGTTTTTTGAAAACCCCCTAGAAGTCATTTATGTACGTGGGTTAGGTGTGTCACATGGGTTCAACAATGCATCTCATCAAAACATTGGAGCTAAGCGCACATAAGCTATTGTAGTGTTAGGAAGGGTGTGCATCATCATTCAACACCATATCCCATTAGAGCTCTACAATTGAGGTAGCCATGCTAGGTTTTTCACATCAAATATGGTTCTCACACTCCAACTTTCCATGATCCATGGTCAAAATACAAACTAGTGTGCCATAACATTATCCTTTATGGCTAATGGGCCATGTGTAGGGCCTTAATTACCACATGATTCCTACACAAGGAATATTTAGCTTGCAAGTGGGTATGGTGGCGATTTCAATATTTACAACATCATAGATGGTTCTTGAAGCCTAATCCATGGTGTCCATGGTGTTAGATCAAAATCTAGTTTATAATGGCTGGTAGTTACCTCAAGGTCTTGTGACCTATGGGCATTTCTCTGTACCACCACATAGGCCATAGGCAAGGAATATTTAGCTTTTGAGTAACACATTGTCATTTTTTTTAGTATTTTCATGTCGTGGATGGTTCTAGGAGCCTATGTTATGGTCTAGGGCCAAAATGTAGGTTCTTGGGCAATAAAAATTTATTTTGAGACTCATGGGCCATGCATAGGGACTTGAGTCATCATACATACCCTAGATAGGGAATATTTTGTTTATAGTCTAATTTCTTGTGTTTATTTTTGCACTAATTTTTGTTTGATAAAATCCCATACAGTGATCATTCAAACTTTGATGTCAAAGTCTTTGATCTAAAACCTTGGTTATAAATAAACCAAGGTCAAAGTTTATTGTGTTAGTGTGTTGATTTGGTGCAGTAGGCATGTTAGTGAATGGGTTAGGGGTTAGTGGGTTAAGGTTAGAGGGACACTGGTTAAGGGGATATTTTCTACAATTTCATAATGTGGTAGGATTTGGGGAGTTTTTGTATTAGAAGTGAGGCACCTAAGGGATCAATGGGTTAGTGGACAAGGGGTTTTGGTTTTGTTGGTACCAGTGGTCAAGTGGTTTATAAGTTATCATGTTATTCAGTTTGGGGCTAGATGTTAAGGTTAGGTACGAGGTGAGGGGGTTAGAGGTTGAAGCTTCCTAGGTGCATGAATTCATTGCATGGATCAAGTGTGACAAGTTCCTGAGTCATTTGCATGGGTTGGTTGTGTTAGGTCAGTGTCTAATTAGTGGCATTATTTATGGTGTCCATTTCAATATTTGTAACACAAAGGATGGTTCTCGTGGCCTAGACTATGGCATGTGAACTAAGTTTAGGGTCTAATGCCATATTAATTTTCCATGGGGTTGATGGTCCATGCATGCCAACCTAGATTACCACATATGAACTATCCTACATGTGAGATCGTCATGATCATCATTGTCACCATCGTCGATGTCATTGTTGTTGTTGGTTTGTCCATGGTTATGTAAACCAATAAACCAACCATGGTTTAATATTTACAGGTTATGTAAACCAATAGTGGCTCTCATAACCTAAATAATGGTCCATGGTTAATAAATTTACGATATGATTCATGGTCCATGTGTAGGGCCCTACACATAATTACTTTACCTTACAAGCGAGATATTGTGGCCATTTCAATATTTGTAACATTGACGATGGTTCTTGTGGCCTATGCCATGGCCTATAAACTAATTTTAGGGCATAATACCATATTAATTTGCTATGGGGTTGATGGTCCATGCATGCTAACCTAGACTACTACATATGACCTACATATGGAATATCTAGCTTATATGTAACAATTCCCTCTGTTGCTCTTGAGTGATGATTAAGGCCTTGCGACATCACATAATCTCTCTAGATTGAATCTAATTTCAACTACAAGTGGGATATGTTGGTAATTTTTAGATCTGTAACACCAAAAATGAAAATTTTCCTGCCAATTTCAACATGCTAGTAATTTTCATTACATCACCCTTTCTTCTCATTGTTTTCCCCCTTTTTGTGAAGGGTGACTCAAGTGGATTCCAATGGACAACAATGGCAACAATAGAGCATAACATAACAAACACATGCTGATATCCAAGGCCTAGAATATATTGCAAACTAATGAGTTGAGTGAATTCAAGATGCAATTATAATAATTATTAAACAAAGGGTTCATATGACCAAGTGCATCACCCTGGATAGAACACATATTGGTAGTCAATAAGAAGGACGGAACCTTTTGGATGTGCATTGGTTATTCAATGTTAGATAAGGTGACAATTAAGAACAAGTACCTCCTACCCAAATCGATGATCTTCTTTATTAACTCAAATGGGAAAAAGTTTTTTCAAAGTTCGACTCAAGTTTTGGGTATCATCATATGAGAGTGGAATAAATTAGCGTACCAAAGACTTCTTTTATAACTATACATGGGCATTATGAGTTCCTATATTTCCCCTTTGCATTGACAAATGATCCATACTTTTCATTTAATTAACAAATGATGTGTTCCAAAAGTATTTAGACAAGTGTGTTTTGGTATTCATTGATGACATCCTAATATATTCTCAAAATGAGGAGGAATGTAACACTTATTGCATTTCTTCCTATTGTTGTAGAAGCTACGTGAATACCATCTATATACTAAGTAAAGACCTAAATGGTAGTCAACATAGCCTAAATGGTTTATCTCATAAATGAAATTCTAGGCATCTAGCACCAAACACAATGTCTTGAACACCATACTTGACCTTGATACCAAATCCTACTATGAAAATACTACGAATGCTTCCCATATCTGTAATAATAGGATTGAAATTTCCTATAGAGTCTATTTGTGGTGATATTGTTTAGGTGTTAGAGGCTATGGATTAAGGTTTATAGTATTGAGGTAGGAAGTATGGTAGGTTATATAGGTTTAGTACCATTGTAGTAGGAACATCCACGTGTTTTAGAGTGTGTGTGCATTATTAACATGCATGAATTTTAGAATGGATGTGCATTCTTGAAACATGTATGTAAAAATGGCCTAAATCCCCACCTCAAACTCTTTGAAAAATGCTCTTTTCTTTGTAGGTTATCTACCCTCTTCCTTGAAAATTGGTTTTTACATACAATGTTTATGATTTTTGTGTGACTGGAAGGAAAATATTTGTTTATTTCTTGTTGACAAAACATGTAAAGATGGTGAACATATGTAATCAATCAAGCATGTATTTTAGGAAAGTGTAGCCTAGTGAAAGGCCAAATTATGAAGGAAGAGAAACAACAATGTTGGGTATGGACAGATCCATGCTTTCAATTTAGGCAAATCCAAATTATAGTACAACATATGCCACTATAGTCCAATAACTCTTTCATCAAGCCAAGTTGTTGTAGATGAGCAGACGATGATGGATTTTCTTAAATCTAATTACACTATGCATGGAATGAGAGAGGCAAATGGTGCAAAACCTTATGGTGAAGAAGTTCATGTGGTGGACCCTCTTGTTAAATAGTTATAAATTCTTGAAAATAATCATGGGTATGTCTAGTCTCAATATAGGGCTCATGATACACGTCTTAATTTAAAGGATATCCACCCTTGAGGAAAAATAAATATATCAAGATGCCCTATTTGACATGGTTAACAAACCCACATTTTTTGGATCATCATTAGAGAGTTGAATTTATTGCAATGGAACTACCCATAAATTGTTGAATTTTTTGATCTTAATGTGGAATTATAGTAGAACTTGAAATCAATGAATAATCAAATGCATTAACAACATTTATAATTTATAATTGAATTAGGTATTATTATGTAAGTATCAATCCCAAACCCACAAAAAGGCCCTGATAGGAATCCATTCATGTTGTGTGACACCTTGTAACAACATTCATATTACACTTTTGGGAAAAATCTCAATTATGGACCTTGTGCATGGTCCATCGAACCCAAAACCAATATTTTATAACCAAATTCAATGACATATAAATGCATTAGGGATTATGATGTAGGTATCCATTTAAAGTATATTTAGGATATTTACCCTTAAGGAAAACTAAAGACATCAATATACCCTATTTTACTATCTCACTTGCATGGTTAACAAACCCACAATTTTGGGATCAACATTAAAGTCTTCAATTTTTTGCAATGGAGCTACCCAAAATGCCTAACAACATTGATAATTGAAAATGCATTAGGGATCATATCCCCATTTATAATTGGAAATGTGAATATGTGAAAAAGAAGAGGCCAAATTTTATGAGGTCAAATTCAAGAGAGCAAGTCGAATTTTTAGAGAGTACGAACTGCTTTGTAGAATGCCGAAATTACCCTGAGCCCAATTTCTCATTGGAGAGGCCATGGAGTTCTGTAGAGTCCAGTCATTCAGCAAAGATCAAATCTATTGAGGGATTGAGCTTGGTTGTGAGAGAACCAATTTTTATTTTCTTGGGGCGTCATTATTTGAGAAGGCTAATCTCTGTAAGGGCAATCTCAGTTGTGGAGTTCGAGCTCCACTGAGCCAACTCTGCTCAGTGATTTATTTGTGGAAGGTCGTCTCACAGTTCCTGAAGGGATAACGTAAGATGTTAAGGGGACGCATTCAGTCTTGAGGAGGGTCGACCGGTTTAGAGGAGGAATCGTTTCTTCTTGTGGGGTCTGAATTCATCATAGACGACGAATTTCATTCTAGCAGAGGACGAGTCTAACTGAGGGGGTCATGAGTACTGTGGGGGATGCGACCTTTGTAGAATGTCGAATTTGATAGAAGAACCAATTGTGGGGAGCAGGGCTAAATTGTGGAGAAAAGGGCCAAAGTGGGCAAGGTTTGAGGTATCGTGGAGGAGATCAGAATTCCTGAGGCGAGCCATAGCACTGGAGGAAGATGAACCTTGAAGACTGAGCGGAATTGAGGAAGGGGTCGAATCAACTAAGCTGGGAATCATCATTTCCAGGTTCTTCTATTGTCATGTGTTCTTAGTGTATTGAAGCTACTATAGAAGCCATTAGATAATTATTGTACCATCTGCCATTCATAATAAATAGCAATGTTGCTCCCTCTATTTCTTGTGCACATGGATTGTTTACAATATGTTTGATGAAATGGCTATGAGATGTTTTGTGCTTGAGAAAGTTATAAATCAATGTATTTCAAACTCGTGTCTAAATCACTTAATAAACACATACAATCAGCAATAGCAACAAAATCACATAATTTCTTATATATCCTACTTGGTAACATCATAGTATCCTACATAAAAGGTGATATTTAGAAGAAAAAATTCTAAAAAACAAGAAAACCTTCCTAAATTAAAAAATAGGGAAGGAATCATAGCACATACTCAAAAGTACCAAGGCAAAGCATATGGGTTTCTAATGTTTCCTGTGTTAAAGGTACTCAGTCTCTTGTGTTCAACAATTTAATTTTGAAACCTTCAACATTCAAACATGATTTATATTTCCTATGGATACCAATGACCTTAATATTCTGAACTTTGTTTTCATTCCAGTGATCAGTTCTAAGCCATGGCTTTCATAATTCACTTCTAGCTATATGGCATGCAGATCTGATCTACATTGTACATGCCCCATTGCCCAACCATCTGATTCAAAGGTTTGATATGCCTTGTTCTTGTCCTAGCATAACTCATCGTTCGGGTATGTTCTGGTGTTCTTGTGCCCTGCCAATTGATATAGAAGCATGTTTTTGCTTCCAGTACACTTGAAAATATGCTTCTTTGTGAAATCCCCCACCCCATTAGAAAAGAAATTTTATTGATCTTGTTACAACCTACAAGGGAATTTATGCTACTCATATTACAGCTCAGAAAACAAATAAGAATTGGTTAGCATAGTATCCATAGGTGGAGGGTATATGTTCTGTCAAAAGCATTTGTGACTAGCACTTTGCTGCAGTATTTTCTATCTAGACAACTTTGTCCAAAAAAGTGCCCACTATGTTAAGATGTTGGGTATTTATTTAGAAATTAGAATGCTTTGTGCAACTATCTTTTGTGTCATAATAGGATCTCCCATGACTAATTTTATTTACATTAATCCCAAATAAGAGATCAACATTTTGTCAATACTTTGCTTGTACTTTACTGAAATACACCACAAGTATGTTCTCCTTGCAGGGTGACAGAGCATGTTCTGGGTATACTTTCAAATACAAATCTATGTATATTATAACCAATCATCAACAAAGGAGAGAATTCAGGGGATTATACATCCAAAACACCATCTCCTATTAGTTAAAACTAAAAATAATAGGTCAAACATCAAGGTGTCATAATCATCCCTCTCTACCAAGGGCTATGGCCCCATAACCAAGTCATCATCACAAGTATTTCATTTCTAATTATGATTCCCAAGCGTCATCATCTTCTAAGTAGTGCTTTCAATGGACCTTGAACTAATTTATTACTTTGTTTTTCAAGTGTTGTTGTTCGTTGCTACCAAATACTAAGGGATTTTTGAGAAATTCTGTAGTTTCCTTCATCTTTATGGCATAAAATTCAACACATGGCTATGGTCAATCAAATATTTCTTAAGTGATGGTAAGGCCAATTTGTAAGCAACAACACCATATGTACCAAGATAAAAAAAGGTCCAAAATATCTTAATCTTAGTTTCTTTCATTTCCCCAAGTGTAAAGAACTCCTTTTTGGCTTAACTTTAAGGACCATCTTTTCTTTGACCTTGAAGCTTTGATTTGATTGCCTTTTATCTGCATAGTTCTTTTGTTGGTTATGAAAAATATTTAGATTTTATTGAACTTCTTCCATTGTATTCTCCATTTTCTCTAGGGTTCCCTGATCTTGAGTTAGCATACTTCCAGGTTGTCCCAACTATCAAGGGAGTTGCACTTTCAACTTGAACCACTCCTAAAGTTTTCTTTTAAATCCTATTCAATAGACATTTCCATTGTTCATCTTGTGTGACAATAATACCAAAGGGGACATGCAAGCAACAGATAACTTGTCCTTGATGTATCAATTTCCATCTCCTCAATAACCAGTCAGGATAATAGTCCTGACTGATGATATTTAGACTTGCTTCATATAAGCATCATGAAATATGTCATGTCAACACCTTAAAACAATTAAATATTCCATGTAATATGCTTTATGGTAAAATAGATAAACTACTGAACCAGACTTTTGTATGCATGTGGGTGATGACATATTCTTCTCTGAGCTCCAGCAAAGCTGCTTATAGCTTAGAAAAATCTCAATCTCTGTATCAAAGGAGGTGGAATATAAGGAACAAAGAGGAACTTGGTGAAGACTTTGGAGTCATTTCAATTGTCTTGGAATTGATTCAAAAAATCTCAGATGAGTGGAGGGCCGTGTGACTGTGTCTATGAAAACAACATGAGGGCACATGGGTGCAGGTGAACCTCTCATCTTGTTTGTCTTACGGAGCTGGAATCTTGGAACTCTATTGTTCATGGTTAGAAAACTCATAACCCACATGCTTGAGATGGGAGCTTGGGTTTCTGAAACTGACTCTTGATTTGGAGTGATGCAGCTAGTATTGAATGATTGCAGCATTGTAAGCATTATACCATAAATCAAATGACTAATAGTGCTCCTCTTTCATTGATTTTACCAGCATTCTGCTCATATATGTCTAAAAATATTGTTTAGTCTTGTATGTTTTTCTGGTGTAAGGAATATCATCAAATAGCTAGTGTACCTTATGGTTTATGCCATCAATGTACGAGTAGCAGGCTTAAGATTATAAAAGGTGTTGGAATTTTACTGAGGACAGAGGTTCTAACAAACCAATTTTTTTTCAGGTCACCAATGTGGTATGTAGTTCTTTTTGTCAGCAACTACAAAAGAGCAGTTAAAAACTTAGAATCAACTAAAACTTAGCAGTGATTGGAGAGCATAGGGCAAAGTCATCAGAGTTAATACAATGTCAATATTAGGTTTTTATTGGGTCTAATTTTATTGTAAATTCTTTTTGCCTTCAACCATAGTGCTTGTGGTATAAGTTTGCTTGCACTATTATTATGCCCTTTGGCTCTGTTAAGCTTACTTGTTCGGATTCGATGCAACAATTTTAGTTCAACAACCTATGTCTGGTGTTGGATTGCGAAAATTGGAGAAGATATTGGCAATTTGGCACTAATAACAGGATAAAAAGGTCATTTCAAATGTCATCCATTAAAAATAAATTTTAAGTATATATAATCATCCAAACGTAATTCATGATAAGCAAACCTGCAACCTAAAACCCTAGAAAGCAACAAACTAGAAAAACTCACAAAACTATTGGTTTATATGCTAGACCTAAAAACACATAGATAACTGAAAACACAAAAAGCAAATAGTAGAATCTGCAGCATTAAAAAACACATCTCTATTTTCTTATTAAATCAGAAAATAAAACAGTACAACTCACTCAAAACTGGAATTAATTGATCAATCACATCACTGTCTTTCTTTTATGGATGAAGAAGGCTAGGAAAAAATACAAAATACCCCATCTCTGTGGGTGCCCAAATTAGAAAAGAAAAACCCTAATCTAATTCTGAAAAAAGCAAACTGCTAAATCTGAAAGTCAAACTTTTGAAAATAACAAAAGCAATGCCTAAACTTAGACTTCTAAGTGTGCAACAGTCGTTAACTCACTGCTAAAACAGAACCTAATCTAACACTAAAAAGGAATCACTTTTAATTTTATAACAACAACTAAAATTATAATTACTTTAAGTCTAGCACATACATGCCTACAGCATGCATGCACCCTCTACCTCTCTGTCCATATAATCTGCTGCTGCTACACCTCATTAAGCTGTTGTTGTTCACACTCAAGGTGCATCTTATGTTGTGCACAGATCCCGAGGCTAGTATCTGCGGTCACCTGCAATCTCTGCTGGAGGAAGAACAGTGACTGAGCAATCACGGGAAAAAGCTCACACTTGTTCAGCTTTGATGCAACAAGTTTATACTAAGTTTAGTTCAACAACCTATGTCTGGTGCTAGATTGTGAAAATTGGGGAATATATTGGCACCAAAGCCAGCGAAAAATGGTCATTTCAAACAGAATCAAATGTCATCCATTAAAAAGAACTTTTTCTGTCTATATAATCATCCAGACTTAGTTCAACCATAAAGTTGCTTCTAAATGTTATGATGGTACTTTTAAACTGTCTCTTGAACAATTTCTATGGTTATGATTAGAAAAAAGTTTAAGTTGCAAAGTCATTGCCACTTTTTACCTCCCTTGAAGTTTTTATATTTCAATCTTGCACATAGCAACCAGCTCCACGAAGATGCTCCCACAA
This sequence comes from Larix kaempferi, assembly GCA_027924585.1. Classification (NCBI taxonomy): domain Eukaryota; kingdom Viridiplantae; phylum Streptophyta; class Pinopsida; order Pinales; family Pinaceae; genus Larix; species Larix kaempferi. The sequence continues at coordinate 12,746,386 of BSBM01000248.1, forward strand.
AGTTCCTTAGACTAGTTCTTATAACTTAGATGTGACACAAGTTCCAACGTGTAGTTGAAGAGCCTCCCAATTCTTATTGACCAAAGTTGAACCTTCATGAGTCTTGAACCCTAGAGTTCTCCAACCCTTTATCAAAGTATACAGTTTGTGTCCATGTGTACCTCCCTCAACGCCTAAGTTAGAAGGTTGCTGGAAAGTTTTGTCATCATATCTTCAAGCGGAAGTTGAATTTAATCAATATTCTCAAATGCTTGCTTGAGGTAAAACATTGAGTAAAGAAGCCATATTCTTAATGTTGAGCTTTCCACTAGTAAAGCTCTTTGCTGGAAAAGAAACTATTAGATAAGTGCATGCCTCAAGTTGGAATTAATCAAAATCAGAAAACAACTTAGCCAACACTAGGAAGGAGTAGCTCTCAAGATACTTGCAATAGACCTTTATATCCTACTATCATAAAGAAGACTAAGGTCCCGATGTTCCTCATGTCAAGAAGACAACCAAGGAGCACAATTTGGGGTCTTTAACTAGAAAAGCCAGAAACACAATCCCTCTTCCCTTACTCTAAAGTGAATATTAACTTTAGTACATAAACTTCTCAAGATGACAAGGAACCATTTTTTACATGAAGAATTTGAATGCCAGCTAGAGGCAAAAGAAAAGAATATAGAAAAGCAAAAAGTCTAGGCCAAGGAAGTTAGCTTGATCCAAAAAACAAAGGAAAAGAAAAGCATGCAGGTTTATGAAAATATATATGGAGATTGAATTTGAGATGGTATTCTATCCTCAATCATTAATGTCTTTAGCTAAAATTTAAGAAAATTTTCCATGTTATGTAGTCATTGTCAAACAAACCTAGACTGCACATCAATAACATTGGGGTAATTTGTATCCTTATAGTCAAGATCCTATGGTTTAAGCTAAAGTCAGACAATGGAGGTTGTTTGGCTTGGAGATTAAGTCGTGCATCCTACTTGATGAAGGAAAGAGTAGGGGTTCCAGTACATAACCCATTCACAAAACCACTTGGAAGACAAGTCACAAAACCCATTCACAAACTCGTTGAGTTGGGAATGCTTTCTTTAGAATACTAAATGAATATAGCGATTTTTATAAATAGAATGAAAACAATGCTTGGGACAAAATCATTTGTTATTTGTAAAGTTACACAAGGCTTCATTATCAAAGGTCTGAGATGTGTTCCCTGTGTGGCTTGCATACCCTGGATGAGGGACGGGGTGGGACATCCCTTGTTTATTGTCCTGAATTGGTAGGGATGCCACGACTCAGATCAGGTGCCAGGATGGGGACATCCCCTGGAATCCCCAATTGGTAGGGTATGTCCTCATGATGTTCCCTATGAGAAGGGGCCATCCCAAGGACATCCCTTGGCCCCACAAGGGATTCCCAGGGGACAGATGTCGCTTGCAGTGTCCATACATGCATTTTTAATTTCTCATATCAGTGGAGCCTAGCTATGTTTCTAAATCATCCTACCCCTTCAAAAACCCTAAAGGCTTCATTTTGCAAGTTAAGAAATTCTGAAGGCAACAACAAGTGAGTAGCTTTTTAGAAGTAACATATTTTGAGCTTGAAGGAGCATTTTGTAGCTAGCAGCAACAAGGTTTTAACTTTTAAGCTTGGAACCATGAATGGAACTAGTTTGGAGCACGTCCAAGCTTGTTTTTTAGATTTCCTTTTGCATTTTCAAGTTTTCCCTTCAAGTTTCCACTTTTTAGTTTCATGTTCTCTTCAGGTTTTGCATTTTAACATTCAAAACCATCTATTGAAAGAAAAAATTATTGTTGTTCGGTATTATAAACACATAAGTATCTGCGGGTTATATGTCATAGGTCAATAATCATTAAGATTATATGAAGATAGTTATGTGAGAATCGTTAATTAGAATAAAGATTCAAGGGTCCATTATAAAATGGGTGTTCAAGTGTCAAGTTAAGAGGAACATATGTCACCTAAAAAGCCAAAGGAGATGAAGAGTCATAGGATATGAATTGCAAGGGTGAATGTTAAGAGAACATAAATATATGATCTGTAAATTTTGGATATTGATAGAGGGATGTGTAACTTGTATAATGTACCACCAAAAAATTTTCTAATACAATATTACTCTCTCTCCAAATCTCTGCTAAAGCACTAAAGTATTTGTCTTGTATTCTAAAATTCTCGTGACATACATTCCAAATTAATTCTACATCGTATCAGAGAGCTCCTTTGTAATATTGTGATCCTGTGAAGAAGAGGAAGCATTCCAAGAGCCACTATGATCTAGTGAAAGAAGAAGCAAACTTGAGAATTGAAGATTTCCAGGCTTGTTGCAAATACACTGTGTGGTAGATAAATTTGCTCTGCATAATCCCTGTAAAAGTCTGTTGTGACTCAACTTCAAGTAATTCTAGCTGAGCATCATTTCATGAAAATATTATGTAAATGGCATTGCTAGAGATTACACAATGGAAGTTGTTTTTTAATTATTGTTACTTTGAAGTATTCAATCTTCATGCAAGGGTTATTGCTTCACTCTACATAACACGACTCTTCCAATAATCTTGTGTTGTAAGCACTAGAATACGGTTAAAAGAGCCTTGTGAAGGGATTGGACATTGATATAGTCCAAATATGAAGAGAACTAGGGTTTTGAAAGGAGTATTTTGTCCAAAAATTGCCATTTATTCTATCCAAAAGGAATATGTTCATATGGATCATTTGTTTTGGTAGAGTTTACTCAAGATTTATTCAAAAGTCAAGTGGCTTATGGCCAAGGTTGGATACATTGTGTTAGAGCTAATTACTTACACAACTCAAGATTTATTCAAAATTCAGGTGGCTTATAGCCATGGTTGGATAAATTGGCTTAGATCCAAGGTTGGATACATTGGCTTAGAGCCAATTACTCACTTGCACAACTCATAAACCTTATTTTTGGAGTTAAACATGTTAAATTTGAATAGGATGGATAATTATGATGATTACCAATTAAAGTGGAGAAAATAGAGTTTTATTCTTCCATTTATTTAGTCTATTGATGAGAATAGTAAGGAAAGGTAAATATGCATGGAAAGCTACTCCTAACAGGGATAGGAAAAACATATGCTGAGAACATTGTCTTCTTTTCCTTTTTCATTATTTGAATGTAAAGTTTTGCACTCCTCAAGGCTCCCTGCAGAAGGTAATGGTGCTTGCAAATACAGGTTTTAAATTATCTCCACGATACTAGTAAATTTTCCTTTTATATTTAGAAAATTGCTCAAATGCATCAAAATTTGTTTAAAATGAGCATCCTAGACATTTGCACAACTCCAATGAGATAAAAAGTCTCTCGCCTTCATATCTTTGAGGTCTATACTTTAAATGTCACTAGCTTGATTGCATAGAATTGCATTTCTACAAGTTCATTCAAGGTGCCTGTATGAGATTTCTTCTGTCACATCTCAATTGTGTTAACACATTTCTTTTCTTTTGGTCTATTGCTTATCTAAGTTGCTAATTTACAAAATTTTATATTTCATTCCTATTGAAGCAGATTTTGTGCATCTAGCTTAGTATCCATGCTCATAAGTATTCTTATTCAACTTAAGAAAACAACTTCTTTAATTGCAAACTAATATGTCAAAGTAATCATTGAGTATTACATTATTACAACTTAGTCATTGATTGATTATCCTCATCACAACAAGGAAATAAGTTTAAAGATTAGGGTCAAGCCCATAGACTTCCTTTAAACTTTCTTATGTTTATGAATCAATTTGTTGGTTAAGGGTGATGATTGAATCTTTGGTCTGAGGTTAACTGAGGTAGGACATATCAGATCTAATTTACCTACAACGTAGGGTAGATAAGTGTGCCATAAATGTTGATTCCCTCCATACATTGAGACGGGACCATCCTCAAATTAGGCCATGATGAGAATAAAACTACAGATATATGCCTTCACAAGCTGTGGCCTATCAAGATGAAGGGTCTGAATGAAACAACCCTAATGACCTCCCAAGAAGTAATGCACTTCACATTATAATCAATTTTTGCAATACTCTAAAACAAATGGTCCAAAATTGTTGACATAATGCTAAGATCAAAGACAGATATGGGATTAGGTCTGCTCCACCATTAATTTTCCAACATCTACAGACTCCTAACACCAAAGGTGAAACCTAAATAATTCTACAGGACCAATGTGTATCAACCCCCTTTAGGGTTGTTTATATAAGAGGAATTATGCCAAAGATATCATTTTTTCACTGCTCATTCACATAGATCCACCTAGATTTAAGATGGTTGCTCACTGTTTCCTTAAGATCTAAAATAAAGACTTTGGGAGGCTATTTTTTATGCCCAGGCTTGGTGATTAAGGTATGATCATATTCATTGCTGCTGCAAGCTCACTTGGACCTTTATTTCATCCCTTATGGCACATTGAAACAAATTATTAGTTTGTTAATCATGGTTGTGTGAGTGTGGCAGATTTCAGAGAATGAAAACATTCTCCAACAATCATTAACTATTAGCTAAATACCCCATGGACTTAATTCATACTTTTTAATTCTTAGATATCCTCAATATGGGAGCACTAGGACAGATATATTAATAAACCTTTGTTCCCTCTCCAAAAATAGGACAACCCAGAAACATGGGCATCCCTAAATTGGTTGGCATAGGTTGGCCCAAGACTTTATTTGCAAAGGTTGTCCCTTTAGACCTTATTGGAATGGCACCCTGAAACATAATATAATGTTGGGTTCTATTATAATGAGTTCAAGCTACAAGGAGTCCCTTTCCAAGGCTACAAATGACCTTAATCTCCTCTAAGGCTAGATTGATGATGAAAGGATGCTATACCAACACTGTTGATAGTCATCATCATGCTATTTTCTCTAAACAATCCCCAGGGAAATTCCCTTATTAATATCAACATCGTTGACTGCTTTTCATGCATCAAAACTACCCCACAGACTGATCATTATCAAACTTTCACTCGAAATTAGTTGTAAAGACCTCAAACGATGATTGTTCTAAGACAAGGTTGGGCTGGCATAAGGGGTAACTGCTACTATTTGGAACCTTCCAAAACAATGGGATAACTCCCTCTATTGTGTAAGAATATCTTCAATCTGACTCCTATAAGATGCGCTCAGACATCACTATGTGTTGTTACAGGACTACTATGCAACTGTAGGCTGCTGATCCAAGTCTGGGTGTTGTAGGTGACCTTACTGTTGAATGGTTAGGGCCCCTATTTAGGTCTCATACAGTGCACATAATGTTCTCATACCTGTTGCACATACCCTTTCAGCTACAGGCCTAAAAAATGATGCTTTAATGGATTCCATGGGGATAATATTGCCACATAACCAACTCCAAATGAATACAAATATGCCCACATATGACATTTATCCTCACTATAATTTTCCAGAACGCCTTCTAGTATGCCCAGATTTAATGTATGGCCATATTCATTACTATTGGATTGTACGGGATTGACAATGAAAGGGCCCACTGCTATCACAAATCAGAATTTCCCATTATGATCATAAGTGTTCTATCTTATTGTCTCAATATTATGATCAATGGTACATGTGGACACCCATACAAAAAGGGGGGTAATAGGCCCAAATATGGTAGTAATCCTCGTACAAAATGGAGGTTAATAGGCCCAAACATCCGAATTCCGATAGAGTGCATTTTGTAAACAAATGCAAATCAGTCTACCATGCAATTTACTCGACATAAAAATGCCATTGAAGACAAGAAGGAAAGCCATAAGATGCATTTGGTTATAGTCTAGTTGGTATACTTGTTGTTCAATGTGCTTATTATGAAGAGGGTGCATAATAAGAGGCTCTTGCAATTTCTTCTACTTGCATATATTCTCTCTTTTCGATGGCAGTTTTTTTACTTTCATCCAAGTATGTTATGATCCTTGTGCTAAGAAGATGATGATTATCAACACCCATGTATTCTCTCCTGTCTTCAACCTTCACTGAATTTTGTAGTTGATTAGCATCTTGTAGGTCATCTCGCAGGTCACTATCTCTTACTTGGTTATTTCTAAGGTTATAGGCCAAGATTTTATTCCCAGCATCATTAAATGAAGCCATGTTGAGAACGGATTTGCTATCTACAACCGCTTCTTTCTCAAATTCTTTCAACACTGGGGAAGAAACCTCCACTATTTTATCGGGGGTCCCCGCACCTACAAAACACTCCACTACTATCAATTGATCATCTACACTATTATCTTTAATATCTATGTCCAATCTAGCTTCACTAGCTAACCTACCTTCTCCTTCAAAAACACAGGTTTTCACATCTATTTTAGCTTCTTTTTCACCATCATATTTACTCATATTGGATGCATTTAACCCATCTTCTGTCCTCCTTCCAGACACACAAGTCATTTCTGTTGGTAAAGTAGAAACCATCTCTTTCACTACTTCACCCTATTTCCCAACTGGAACAGAGCTATGTTCTATACAGTGTTCCACCTCTTGATTGAAGGAAAAATATTTCGTCTTTCCAACAAATTTATGTTCAGGGGACATGCATGGATATACATGAACCTTGCCAATTCCATCTAAATAAGAGTTTAAATCCTCTGAATATTCACTAGATGGGTGCTCTAAATCCTTGTGGGTATCAAGTGTTTCTTTTTGAGGATCATGCCTTCCAATTTTCTGAATCTTATTCAACAAGTCATAGCTAGAAACATCTGGACTCTATTTGGAAACAATAAGGTCCTTCACTTTCTTTATCCAAAATGGTACTTCTATCATATGCATGGTCAATAGGATTAGAATGGATTTTATCAACAAAGAATCTTATTACAGACTCATCTAGGATACCCTCTCCCACTGTTGAGGAACATCTTTCACTGACAACAACAAGAACTTGCCTGTCCTTGGAATTTTCAGTGGCTACTAGATTTACCAGTAGATTCGTACCCCCATCATCCATATCACTTAAAGTTGCATTAGAAAGTTGTGATCATCTCCTTTGAAACGGTTTCAAATCCAAATCACTCACTTGTCTTAATAGTTTCTACTTGAATCGGACCCTTTTATGGATCATTCTCCTTGCCTGGCTCTAATGATGAAGCCATTTTATATATTTCCGATGTTTTCTCAATTTATTCACCAATTCTGCTACGCTCTTCACTTGGAATGGTAGTGGATGATATATCTCCATCACCCCCTTCTGTGAAGCCATATTTAACCTCATTGTTATGCAATGATTCAGTATTAACCACCAGGACACTATTAGCGTGAGAAACATCGATCTACACTTTTTTTCTTGCTATTACTTGCATCATTTTTATCAGAGATAGTGGGAGAAGATCCTTTACTTGCTAGTATGACAATGTCATCAATCTTCCCACTACTGGGACATGGAGGTGGAGTGCATCCAAGGTTGGGAAGTTTAACTATTAGTTTGGGACTGTTTGTATTATCCCCATGGGAATTATCTATTGCCTTGTCATATGTGTGACCCGATTGTGATGCTTTTTCACATGTTTCACTTTTACTCCATATTAGCTTCCCTCCATTGGCCTCTTTCTGGCATCCCAATTTTCTAGATCCCAAAACTCCATTTCTTGATTGCCTATGGTGTGATCCTAAACTTGAGCCTTTAGCACTCATAGAATCCGTTATAGATCTCCAAGCATCCTCTTTCCAAAATGAACCTATAGCCTTTCCAAGCTCACTCGACCATGACTGATTGTTATTTTGTTATTGACTAGAACTACTACTTTTCTCTTCCTTAATTGAAGTCATTGAAAAGTCATTTGTGCCACTCAACATGGTCAATTTACAATGAGAATCCTTGGTGTTAATGGTTGAGGAGTGCAACAAAGAAACCTTGGAAGACCCTGAGGGGATATATGTTGATCTTGATAGAATATATGTTGGCCTAATCTGTTTGAGACTGTCTTTGCAGTAGAGTTTAATGGTATTGATTTTTTCACAACTTCAGTAGATCTTACATGATTGCCACCATAAGTATAAGCAACTTTTCATGTATCTTACTTATAGGAAAAATATGCTCCCTAGCTTGATCTAGACTGTGTCATTGTTCTTCATTACTGCATCGACATGTTTCTTCCAAGTATCAACTAAGATCCTAGCCTTCCTCTGAATCTGCTGGTGCTTCTGATTTTTCAAGTGGTTTACAAATTTTACACCCATACATGTCTTCAAAGCATCAAGATCTATAGGTAGTCTATCAAGAGCACGTAGCAACAATAACAACAGTGCTTCGACAAATTTGTCACCCTCCTTTGGTATTCCTACATCTCTAGTATTTCATTTTTGGGCTTCTTGAAGTCAACCATCCAAAATAGGCAAGCACCTGAGCTGCACAAATTGGCTGAGACAACCATCTTGATCGGTGGTTGCAATCACACCTACAAGGGATGTACGCCACAATTCCTTTCTTAACATCATCACTTCTAAGTTTCTGACCAACTGCATTAGATGCAAAAGCTTCCCAACATTTTCTGAGTTGATGTGGCTTCCATCTTTGTTAGTGATTCTGGAAATTTTGTGTTCCTAATGGACATGGTGAAGGAAAATGGTCATAATAATAACGACATATGTGTAGCTTGAATTAAAATGCTGAGGGGAATTTGGGGTAGAAGGAATCTCTATTGGGCTGTGGAAACTGCTGGAAGGGTTATTTGGTGTCCATCAGCTGCTCAAATTGTTTTCGCATACTCATATGTTCCACAGAGAAGGTATATGTGCACTGGGGTTCATAATACCACTCCTTGCACGTTCATACTGAAAATTGTGCAAGAATATCCTATCTCAGCTGCATTTGTCAAAATTATGGAGAATCAATTTAGATGATTGTGCTTTTATAGTGCTTTTAGTGACCCAAACTGTAGATCCCTTCCTGCTTCAATGTCTATCCTTCTCACTTTATACAATTTTGACGTCGCTGTAGTGCGATCTATAAAAAACTGGTTGCTCCTTTGCTGCAATTTTCTTTGTCATCCCCCTCCAAAATCCTGTGTTGTAGTGTCCTTGTAGAGGTTGTCATTTATTTGTAGCAGCAGACACCTAAATGTTGCAAAGTAGTAATCTCCTACATTTATTCAAAGGAAAATTAGAGTTTGTCTTCTACCATGCATTCAAAAAAGTCTGAAATATCTAGTCCCATTGTTAGGAGATCAACCAACGCGAGTAGAAAAATAAAATAAAATATGGCATTTAAACCCTTTTGCAGACCACCTTAATAGATTGTATAATTGTTTTGGATATTTTGTTGCCTTATTATGGTATATTTTTGTGCTTATCAGTGTGTTTTGAAAAATAAATTGGATTTTAAGCATGGTTGTCTTTGGATATTATTGTCTTTTCTTAAAATTACAAATGATGCAATCTAGATGTTCATATTGCTCCTCTACCCAATTTTGAAAGGGTGCTAGCTCAATGGAAGAGCGCCCGCCTTATAAGCAGGAGGTTGGTGGTTCTATTGCTCCGTGCCCTATTGATATTGCAATATTGATAATTTTAATCAAATATATTTTATTATGATTTATTATGGCTATAGAGGGGGTTTCAAACCACCTTTGTATGTTTCTACGAGGTGGGTCCTAAACCGCCTTCATATGTCACTATGAGGGGGTTTCAAAGTTGCCCTTGTATGTTACAACGAGGGGGGTTTAGAACCTCCCTTGTAGGTACCTACGAGGGGGGTTTGCAACCACACTCATAGGTACCTATGAGGGGGGTTTGTAACCACCCCCAAAGGTTTGTAATAAGGACATTTAGGGGGGGTTCTGAACCGCCCCTATAGGGGTTTCAAACTGACTCTATAGACCTTTACGAGGGGATTTCAAAACTACCCCTATAATCCTATACGAGGGGAGTTCTAAACTTCCCCTGTAAGCCTCTACAAGGGGGGTTCCAAACCGCCCCTATAGGACTATACGAGGGGGGGCTCACAACCGCCCCTACAGGCCTCTACGAGGGGGGTTTGAAACCGCCCCTATAGTCCTCTACGAGGGGGGTTCCAAACCACCCCTGTAGGTTTGTATGAGGGGGCTTATGAGGGGGGTTCACAACCGCCCTCGTAGGTCTCTATGAAGGGGGTTCAAAACTTCCCCCATAGGTCTCTATGAAGGGGTCTACGAGGGGGGTTTAAAACTACCTCCGTAGACCTCTACGAGGGGGGTCACAAACTGCCCCCAAAAGTCACTTTTGGGGGCGGTTCCAATCTCGTCAAAAACCGCCCTTAAAGGCAAATTTTTTTAACATCAGTGCCTTTAGGGGCGATTTTTCCAAAACCGCCCCCAAAGCCAACCATCCCCGTAGGTCACTTTTGGGGGTAGAAGACAATCCCCCCTAAACGCCAAAAATGTAGTAGTGAATATATATACCATGGTAAGACATGATGAAACTTAGTAATCTACTTATGCTCACATGATGTAGATGCACTTTATGAGGTTGAGCAAAACTTTGTACTTATGTGGATGTATAAATTGAATATACAAGTTCTACAATGATCTTGTAATGAAAGATATTTTGGTATCAAGTCATCCATGTCGTATGAGTCCATAAGATTATAGATGATATCATGGAAGATTGTAGTCATGGCTCTATAGTAAGTGGCACCCACTTTTTAATAATTCCCCGTTTTTATATAATAACAACTTGGTTTGATCAGGTCAGAGGAAAAGCTCTCTTGTTGTTGGGGAATGAAAAGTGGATTTTATCTTTCTGTAAGTGCCTAGGAGGTTGTAAGTGACCAACATTTGATACCCTATGCCTAGTTGTACGTGCTCAGTCTCTCATAGCCCGTAGTCTTATTATTTTTAGTAGTATTAGCAGTTATGGTTTTCAGTTGTAATACAAAAGCACTTGTAGTAAAATGGCTAATATAAAAAATTAGAAATGTGTGTAACCTAATACGGTTTTTAAGACTTTTGTATAAACGAGTTTCACTTCATAATAATGGTATGTGTAATTGCTCATAAGCATAAAGGCTAGAAGAGGGATAATCAAACAACGAAAACAAAAACTGAAACTTTGTGTAGTCGATGGATGACCGAATTTTTCAGCAAAGGGAAAGCAATAATGCACATCGATATAGAAAAGAAACACATGAAGTCATTGTAAAAGGTGTAGAATAGAATTGATTGTAGGAAATCACTTTTCTCTTTCATAAGAACACTTGTTACTAATTCCTCCACGTATCACATATTTTGTTTAGCAAGCATGTGCTTGAGACACATGGAACTTTGTTGCATGAATAATATGTGCCTCGCCTCCCAATTGTCAAATAGTATATTATTAGGATTATAAGGATTATAACGAGAATACATATAATTAATTGCAAGAGAAATAAAATAGAACAAGCAACCATTAAATATAGACACACAATACACCCTGGAAAACCCCATGAGGGGAAAAACTAGCCAATGAAGATCTTCATTACCTTGGCCAAAACCGGCTAACCGGTCCAAGTGAGCTCACATAATCACCTCCAGGCCCTATTACAATGGAGTGTGCCAAGCATTTTATGGGCTTCATTACATGCAATACCTCGGGCCAATACCATGGGCTTCCAAATACCATGGGACCAAAACCATGTGCTGGACCTAACCACCTTTGACTCATTCCCGAGTCAAGGTTAACCCTAACAATCCCCCCTTTAAACTTGACTTGGATTAATCACCAAGCCCCCTCAAATTTTTAACTAAGGAATCTCCCATACAACCCCCTATCGCCTAGGTATTTCTCTCGACTTTACCGGTGATTTACCAGGGGGATGCATTCCTTACCAGGTATTACAACCATATTCCCTTTTACATGCAAACTGCTCCATTATTTTTTCTTATGTGTCTTCATGGTGACTACACCATCACCATCTGTTGCTTCATCCTCTTGCTTTTCCATGCTCTCTTTCTTGCTCGTTTTCTTCCATGCTCCTTTTGTACCTGCATCCAACCCTGTTATTGACATCCATATAAAGAAGAATCCATGATGGTTGGTTTCATAAAGAAATATAACAATATGTTGTTTTATTTAAATCTTAGTGCAGAACTTGTGAAGTTCCCCATATTGAGTTGTGTTGCTCCATTTTTAAATAGTTGGCATCCCTATTAGAAGAATAATATATTCAATATTTTTCCTATGATGGGGATATTTATAATCCCACCAAAACTTCCAATGTTGTTAAAAACCGGTATGTTATGTTGATCATGAATTATAGGCAATCATGATTATATTCTATATTTTCTCTCACATTTGCTAAATTTATACCAGAATGTGATCAATACATTAAAGAGGATAAATATAATTGTATTCCTATGATTAATGAATATTTTCATTCAAATGTACTATCATTCTTCCACGACTTTTCTAAATATAATAATTAATTAAATGAGAAATGAACTATAAAACCCCCATGCTTAATAAAAACTAAGCATGTCTTTATTAATCTTGATTTGATGAAGAACATGAAGATTTTTTAGATGGTTTATATATCCCTCCCTCATACTTGTGACTCTTCCCATGCTATAAGAATAATGAAGCGAGGAAGAGAAAGAGTGAATGCCATCATTTGAAGGAATAAACTCTCACGACAATCATGTTGATCTTGATTTTAGTCATGAAAAAACAATAGAAGAGGATTGGTATGGTCAAGACCATGAAGATGAAATTTTGGTAATAGAGGAGATTCAACTCTTCAATTTACCCAATAGTAAAGAGTATGCTTATCAAATACAAGAAAAAGACAAACCAATAGACCTTGTTCCATTAGATATGCATAATTTCTCTCCCAAGCATAATTGCATAAGGGTATTGTCCCCAAGAAGGATCCAAATGTTAGCACTCAAAATTGCACCTTCTACATTTGGCATCTTATAGCCACAAAGAATTCAAAAATTGGCATGGGAATTTTACTTCATGATAAGGAGCATGAAAGGGAGATTAAATTTTAGAGCTTAATGGGATTCAAGTTTACACCTTGTTTCTAAATTTTATCTCCTAGTTGAACTAAAGTCTGTTAAAGTTACATCATCATGAGTCATTCTTCAGGTCAATATTGTGTGTCAAGATTGAGTCTCGTGTGTCAAGGTAGTGCCTTATAGGATCCTAAGTTGGACTCAAGAAAATTGGAGAAGAATCTTGAGTTGGACTCAAGAATGGATAAGCTTCATGTGTTGAGGCAAGTGCTTTGTGTGCCAAAGTGATAATGTTGTACAGTCTTTCTAGTCGAAGATAAGGTCTTGTGTGTCAAGACAGATCCTCATGTTTTGAGGTGATTCTTTGCATGTCGAAGCATGTATGGTGTGTGAGTACTACTAACCATGGTTGAGCTATTAAGTCTCCTCTAGAGACTGACCACCTTTACAATGAATTACGTTAGCATATAACCACTTAGAACGATAGTAGAAAAATATGATCACATCATTGTTACAATGTAATTTTCCACATTGTGAGCATCAACACTCTTTGGCTTGCAAGATCCATTTCACTAACTCAGAGGCACTTTATGTCCTTCAGACACACTATTTTCCTATTTTTCTTCCTGTACGCTAGCTATTACATTTTAGCCAGCGTACCCGTGAGCTGCACCACTATAGCTCACGTGTGACAAGTAAAATGGTAAAAATCACTAGTAAATTGCTTTTTACTCCCAAAAAGCAGTCTTAGGGTGACCTTTGGCCCTCCATTTTCCCTGAAATGCCTCGATGTGTCCTTTCACTTACCTTTGGAAGGACTATATATTGAGCACATATGGCATATGGAAGGGGGGAGAAAGAGAGAGCAAGATAACTCTAGTGGATTTTTGCCGCATCTTGAGTCTACACTCATTAATCCTTATTGTTGTGAACCTTTTATGTTCACCTTCCAAACTCCTATCATAGTTTGAGTTTGCCATTCCATGGAGGATTGAAGTGGTGGAGGCACAAGTGGAGAGACTCAGTTCTTGGTTCAGATTGGTTGCGGACAAGAGGTCGTATCACATTGTACTTCTTGTTATTTATTAATAGAAATACTCATATTCTCGTCCATTAATGTTGTGAATGTTGTTTATATTACATTGGGTTGCATTTACTTATAATATCATGGACCATTGCTATTGATGATGTTAATGTCTTTCATATATTATATACGCTTGTTGTATATTGGCTGTCAAGACTAATTTGTAGGTTCAAGTGCACGAATTGAAAGCTTCAACGGGGATCTACATCGAACATCCGGATCGAGGTTGGTTATATTCTCCATTGTCTTAGAATTGTCATTTATATAGCATAGCATTGAGGATTGAGTTAATTTTTGGTAGTCAGTTGTCTGTTGTGGTATACCCCTGTTGATGTATTTGTAACTTTGGAAGATATTCTTCCATATATTACATTTGTACTTTATTGTATATCCCATAGAGATGTATTATTCCTCTGATTGGAAGTGTCGTCATTTGTATTTGTAAGTGTCGTCATGTGCATTGACAAGTGTATTCATTTGTATTGATGGGTTATTAGACCACCAGTGTGGGGTCGGCCCTAGTTAGCACATGTGGCTAGGTTATTAGGCTTGAGTAGCAAGTTGGCCCCAGTGGATTATTGGTAGGTCAAGTCACTGTATAAATAGAGAGGGGATGTCTCTCATTTATCTCATTCACTCACTTCTCAAGCTCGCATAGCTAAGAGAGAAAGTGGAGCACCAGTGGAGGAAGAGGAGCATCAACTAGAGACATCTTATTGGGTTTGATCATTGTGATCTTGTATTGTGGCTTATCTTATCTTTGAGGAAGTTGTGGGGTTTTTCACCTTCTCGGTTTTCCTTGGTGAAACTCTGTGACTCTTGTGTTATTACTTTTGTGTCTATGATTGATATGCTGTACATGTTATTCTCTTAGATATCCTTATGATAATGGAATGAAATTATCGTAAAATTAACATGGTATCAGAGCTAACCTAAGAAGAAGGCACTGTGCAGCTGCGGAAGCTAGGGATTCTTAATTTTTGGGTTTCTCTTCATAGATCATCAAAGGCAGAAGGCTAGATTGACTCTCCTTGGAAGGGTGCATCTTTCTGTCAAGACAGAATTCAATTCTGAGCAATTTCAGTTTTGGCCCTAAAAATTAGGGTTTCCACATAAATTGGAATTTCTTAAATCTGAGACCATGGCTAGAAGCTCCTTGGAAAAATCGAAGTTTAGAGCTTTGGATCGAATTTTTTGGTTGGGTGAAGCTTCGGGAAAATCAAACCCTAGTTTGGGGTCCTCTCTAGTGAAGCCGAAAATTAGGGGCTTCTGCAAAAGTTGGAATTTCTGAAATCTGAGACCATGGCTGGAAGCTTCTCTGAAAAATCAAAGTTTAGAGACCAAGATCGAACTTTTTGGATGGATGAAGCTCCGGGAAAATCAAACCCTAATTCAGGGTCCTCCCTAGTGAATCTGAAAGTTTGAAAAGAAAATGTGAGGGGTGAAACTATGCAGTTTTCAAATTTTGAGTATACCAGCTTGATCAGCTCATCAAGGAGCATCTTTCTATCCTTTCAGAAGTTTGAAATTCAAATTTTGAATTTTTAGGGTTTCTCTAACAAACCCTAATCCAGCTCCAGATCCAGATTTATGCAAATCAAGTGGTAAGGCCTAAATCTTTTATATTTCATTTGAAGTACTCTTTAAGATGTCTCACCACACCAATCTTGAGGATAAGCTTGAAGGGGTTGATAAATTCCGAGCATGGAAGTATAGGATTGGGTGAGTTGGACACCTTCATAAGTGAAGGGGTTCTTTTCCCAGAGGGAGAAGAGACTAAGGCCTTACACAAGATGAACTTGGTCAAGGCTAAGAGGATCATTGCTGATTCTATCAAAAGCCATCTCATATCACATGTGTCATCTCTAAAGACACCTAAGGAGATGTTTGATTCCTTGACCAAGCTATTTGAAGGGAAGAATATAAATTGGGAGATGACCTTGGGGAATCAATTGAAGAATACCAAGGTCCAGAATGCGGAGACCATGCAATCTTATTTCTCAAAGGTCTCCCAGATAAAAGAACAACTTCAGGCTATGGGATAAGATATAGAATGAAGAAGTGGTAATGACCACTCTTAATGGCCTTCCTAGGTCATGGGATTCCTTCATCCTAGGAATTTGTGTTAGGAAGAAATTGATTTCATTCAGGAGATTGTGGGAAGAATGCTCACAGGAAGAAGATCGGATTGTAGATCGAGAAGAAAAGATGGGGACTGAAGATCAAGCTCTCACAGTACATAGCAAGAAGAGGTCACTTTTCCTCAGAACAAAAGAAACAACAACAACTACTACTACAAGCAATCTGACAGGTATGACTTATAGGTATGTTTTGAAATCTGTTCATGATTAAGTTTATAATATGATTATCTTCATGATTTTGAATTTAATAACAATCTTGCTTAATTTTAGACTTGTCTTATCACCGTAGTAAAAGTATGAATGCATGATAGAAGACATTCATTGATTAGGGTTATGACACTTATGATTGTACTAATGCACTGTGGTGTTGTATGAGGACAATGTTATCCGCTAACATGAAGGTACAAATCAAGTGCTAGATCAAGACCATGGTGACAAAGACTCATTCATAGTCATGGATCACATAGAGGTATGTATGTTTTGGTTCTACAATGGTTAACTTATGAATTATGCAGGTCATTGAAGAGAACAAGAAAACATTGCTAGACATAACTAGCAAATATGATGACCATGTATGTTTTCCTATATCAAGTTAGAATCCTACTCTATGTTAGGATCTTATACTTTTGTAGATTATTCTTGAAGTTATAAGTTTAAGTAATCAAGGGTTTATGCATATTATGTTTCTTACCTTGATTGATGATATGACTAACCAGAAGAATTCTATATGCGTGAGTAAAAGAAGTACTCCCTGAAACCTTGAATACTAGTGCTTGTGATAAATTATCTTTGTTTGAAATGATCATGACCATACACATTTAAGATTATTTAGAATCATATAATATTGAGATTATACTAATGGATGGATGGTTATGTATGAGATCTTGAGGATGACACATTCATGACACTAGTGCACACCTAAGCATTCACAGTGGTCCAGGATGAATATAAGTTCAAGGACAGGTAATCCAAGAAGAAAAGATCAAGAGGGCGCACACTCGAGGAAGCAAAGACCAAGAGGGAGCACACTCCAATAGTTCTTGCAAGGAAGAAAAGATTGAGAGGGAGTCCACCCTCCAAACACACGAAGATAAGTATTTGAATTGTTATTACTTAAATGATGTTGTTCATTCATGTACATATTTATGTTCCTAGATTTAGGATGTATATTATGCATTAATGAACAAGATACTACTAATATAGTAATGGGTAAGTGGCCTATGGCAATGTACAACATTCCATTGCTACTTATCTAGAATGAAACCTCTTTGCTAACATGTTGGGAGTAGTGCAAACTCTTAACAATGTTCTGGTAGAGATGGACGACATCTAGAAAGTTATGGGATATGGATAAATGTTGTATTGAAGCATTGGCTGAGATAATTGTATGGTTGTATGACATATATTCTTATGTGTAAGATTTTGGTTCTGAAAAAACTATGAGAAGTTTCTAATCATGCAATTGAATTTGACTTGTAGGAAAGATTGTGTACAATCACCTACAAAAGAAGGACTACAACATTTGTTCCAACAACGAAGTTTAAAGAAAACTATCTATTGAAGATATTGAAGAAACCGAAGTTCCCAGGATTCGGGATGCAGTAATAAAAGAAAACCATGATCGAGGAATATCATTCGATCATGAAGAATGATGTTTGGGATGTGGTCCCAAGACCTGAAGGGAAGTATGTTGTGACTTCTAAGTGGATCTATAAGATCAAGCATGTTGTAGATGGTAGCATAGGCAAAGTTTGTTGCTCATGGCTTCTCCCAGAAAGAGGGGATAGATTATGAAGAGACAGATACACTTCCATTAGATCAGTACTTGCTCTGGCTGTAGTGATGAAATGGAAGATACACCAAATGGATGTCAAGACAACTTTCTTGAATGGTGTAGTCGAGGAGTAAGTGTATGTGGAGAATCCACTTGGTTTTGAGACACATGACAGGGAGTCATATGTGTGCAGGTTGAAGAGGGCCTTGTATGGCTTGAATCAAGCTCCTAAGACTTGGTATGGTAGGATAGATAGCTTTCTATCCACTTTGGGATTTACCAAGAGTAAAGCAGATTCCAACCTTTACTACAAGGTTGAGGAAGAAAATCCTATGATACTACTCCTATATGTGGATGACCTGTTTGTTACAGGAGAAGATGGGTTGATTGCCGACACCAAGAGAAAGCTTGCATCCAAGTTCGAGATGAAGGACTTGGGGATGATGCACTATTTCCTAGGCATGGAGGTGTGGCAGAGTGCAGATGGAATCTTCCTTGGACAAGGGAAGTATCTAGTAGAGATCCTGAAGAGGTTTGGGATGATGGACTGCAAGGCCATGCCCACACCTATGGCATCAAACCTGAAGCTTCTGTCTGATGCTTCATCTGATCCGGTTGATGTCACTGTGTATCGTCAGATGATTGGGTCCTTGATGTACCTGACGAACACAAGACCAGATATTTGCTTTGCGGTGAACACATTGAGCCAGTTCCTGACGGATCCCATAAGTGTTCACCTAATTGCTATAAATCATATTCTGAGGTACCTGAAGGGTACAATTGATTATGGGCTCAAGTATGATGCGAATCAAAAGTTTAACCTGTAGGTTTATGTCGATTCAGACTGGGCAGGCAGTGCTGCAGATAGGAAGAGCACATCTGGGTGCTGCTTCAGTATGGGATCGGGTGTGATCTCGTGGTTTAGCAGGAAGCAGTCCTGCGTAGCACTGAGTACACTCGAGGCAGAGTATGTTGCAGCTTGTTCGGCTATTTGTGAGGCAGTATGGATTAGGAAGCTACTATCTGAGTTATTTGATCTCTCGTTGGATGCTACTGGTATCTTTTGAGACAACCAGAGTTGTGTGAAGCTATCTGAGAACCCGGTGTTCCACGATAACTCGAAGCACATTGAGATCAAATATCACTATATCAGGGATATGGTGCAGAGAGGAGTAGTGAAGCTCTTGCATGTTGCGACGGATGAGCAGGTTGCAGATGTGTTGACGAAACCACTAGCCAGAGTGAAGTTTGAGTACTTCAGAGAGAGACTTGGTGTTCTTCAGATTGATGACACTTCGAGGAAGAAGTGATGGATACATCTGCAGGAGCCATTCCAAGCATGGTGAGAGGAGGATCCTTTCCATGGGTGTGGATATAAGCACTGTGTGATAAGCATCAGGACGATGCTCCAGTTACTGCTCTGTATATGCATCAGTTGGATGATTTGATCAGTTTGATCATATATTTGTATATGCATCATGTTGGATGCTTGATATGATCAGTTGGATCATGTATTTGCACATGTATCAGGTGGATACTTGTATGATCAGGTAGATCATGTATGATGATATGTATCAGGTAGATACATTGTATGATCAGGTAGATCATGTATGATGATATGTATCAGGTAGATACATTGTATGATCAGGTGGATCATGTATTTGCACATGTATCAGGTGGATACTTGTATGATCAGGTAGATCATGTATGATTATATGTATCAGGTAGGTACATTGTATGATTAGGTGGATCATGTATTTGCACATGTATCAAGTGGATACTTGTATGATCAGGTAGATCATTTATGATGATATGTATTAGGTAGATACATTGTATGATCAGGTGGATCCTGTATCTGTATATGTATCAGGTGGATACATTGTATGATCAGGTAGATCATGTAGTTGTATATGTATCAGGTGGATACAGTGTGTGATCAGGTAGATCATGTATCTGTATATGTATCAGGTTGATACATTGTATGATCAGGTAGATCATGTTGTTGTATATGTATCAAGTGGATACATTGTATGATCAGGTAGATCATGTATCAGGTAGATACTTGGTATGCATCAGGTGGATGCATTGTTTGATCAGGATGATCACAGATGACGAGATTCAGGATGTTGCTCTAGATGATATGCATCAGGATGATGCTATGATGATGATCAAGATGATCATGGATGATGAGATTTAGGATGATGCTTTGGATGATATCCATCAGGACGATGATTAGGATGATCATATGTGATGAGTATCAGGACGATGCTCTGGATGATGCTATGCTGATGATCAGGACGATCATGTACATTAGGATGATGTATGAGGAGTATCAGGTTGATTCTCCGTGGCCGTGGATAGGTTGTGCATGTAGCATAGAAAAGATCCTGGGAGATCCTATAGTCTGAGCTAGGATGATCTTTCGAGGTTTTGCTAAGAGAGGCATGTAATCATCCCTAGAGATCCAATAGGTTGAGCAGTAAGCTCGTAATCAGTCCTGGGATACTCCGTAGAGTTCTTGCAGGTTGCAAGACACTCTTCAAAGGTTTTTCTTAACCACATGTAATCAGCCCTAGAGATCCGATAGGTTGAGCAGTAAGATCGTAATCAGTCCTGGGATGCTTTGTAGAGTTCTTGCAGGATGCAAGACACTCTTTTAAGGTTTTGGGGTGGAGGTCACACGTAATCAATCCTGGAGATCCTATAGTCTGAGCTAGGATTCTCTTTAGAGTTCTTACAAGTTGCAAGACACTCTTTTAAGGTTGTGTGACAGTCAACATGTAAAAGATCCTATAGTCTAAGCTAGGTTTTGTTGACGCATGTAATAAGTCCTGAGGATTCCACCGTATGGCCAGTGTTGATGAAGACCTACAGGTGGTGGGCCTACATTCATTATGAAAAAGGACTAGCTCTGTAGAACTTCCTATGACGAGCACATTTCAGAGATAGCCTAGTGATCGAGATGTCAAGTATAGCAGTAGTGATGATGATGCTCTGTGATCCAGTGATGATGATGCTCTGTGATCCAGTGATGTTGATCCAGCTCCAGAATTGAAGACTTGCGCCAATATGTATTGATGACTTGTGACGAAAGAATACCTTCCTAGTTAAGAGGGAGTGTTGATGTATTTGTAACTTCGGAAGATATTCTTCCATATATTACATTTGTATTTCATTATATATCCCACAGAGATGTATTATTCCTCTGATTGGAAGTGTCATCATTTGTATTTGTAAGTGTCGTCATGTGCATTGACAAGTGTCGTCATTTGTATTGATGGGTTATTAGACCACCAGTGTGGGGTCGGCCCTGGTTAGCACATGTGGTTGGGTTATTAGGCTTGATTAGAAAGTCATCCCCAGTGGATTATTGGTAGGTCAAGTCAGTGTTTAAATAGAGAGGGGATGTCTCTCATTTATCTCATTCACTCACTTCTCAAGCTCGCATAGCTAAGAGAGAAAGTGGCGCACTAGTGTAGAAGGAGTAGCATCAGCTAGAGACATCTTATTGGGTTTTATCACTGTGATCTTGTATTGTGGCTTATCTTATCTCTGAGGAAGTTGCGGGGTTTTTCACCTTCTTGGTTTTCCCCGGTGAAAGTCTGTGTCTCTTGTGTGATTGCTTTTGTGTCTATGATTGATATGTTGTACATGTTATTCTCTTAGAGATCCTTATGATAATGGAATGAAATTATCAAAAAATTAACAACCCCAAGCCATAGGAAGTTTTCTTCGTAACAGAAATGGCGACTCCGCTGGGGACAACATCCATTTTTGGGGATTTTTAGGCATTATTCCTTATTTAGAGTTGTTGTGTGTCGAGTCTCTGTGTCATTGAATGGTTGTTATGATACACTATAGAAAACAACCTTTTTCTAAGCCATTGGTCTCTTTTTCTGCTCATTTGTTTTTCCCTGTACGTGGTAGAGCCTAGTTTTTCCCGTGTCTACCCACCTCTGTCTGCACTATAGCCCGCGGGTACCCACAGTTATTTCTTCGACAGTAGTGTACAACTCCGGGGGTGATTGGTTTATGGCCTTTGGTTATTGCTGGGTTGGTTTTTATTGTTCCTGAGTCTTCTTTGGCCTTGTTCCTGACTATTCCATGCCTTGTTCATGACCAGAACTCCTCTTTTCTCTTGGTTTTGAGCCTTGTTGGTTTTTACCCATTTCTAATTTTCTAGCTCATTAAATCGGCTGAGTCTTACTATTTGGGATCTACTAGGTTGTCTGAGTGATCTCCTCTGCATTTCTGTAACTAAATAGTGAGATTTTGCTTGCATTTTTCATTTCATTATATTAAAAAATACAAAAACATAGTTTTGCATTTTCCTTTTGCTTATAAGTGAAAATACAAAAAAATTTACTTTTATGTACTGCATTTTGCATATGAGTGCTTGTGCTTTCATCTAGGATCTGCTTGTGCATTGAAAATATAAAAGAGTTTCATTTTTATTTTGAAACCGTTGGATTGATTTTTCATTATAGTGGCATTGTTTTTATTGGATAGATGAGTCTAGAATTTGACGATTTTGCATACTATTGAGTCATATACATCATTAATTTCACGACCATAACCTTTGAGTAACCATAGCCATTAAAATTAACGCTTAATCTTAAAATTGATTAGAACGATTTTATTTATAGGGTACACTAACTAGCATAGGTTTAGGGTCTTGGAATAGATCATTGTGAGTAAACAATCCAAGACTACTAGATGAAACATTATGTGTCTGACCAAGGAGTGGTGAAATCCATGGTATACATCGGTGTTCTCAAGAAGCTCTACTCAGATCAGAGTTAAGCATGAGGTCACGGGAGGTTGGTTGCGGAGATAGCCCTCCAATACTAGCCAAACGTGGGAGATATTTCCAAGATTCGTTCGTATCTGGGGACTCTTGGGGGATTTGACCCGCTTGAGTTTCGGGCTTAGCTATCCTTCCCATACGATGGATCCCACCTGCAACTGTCCCCCTGACCATTGGTTATACTGCACTGACTATAGTTTCCTTACCTAGGTATCGCACAGGGTTCTTGCAGTGGTTATACTGTTCATATCCTGAGTCAAATAGGGGTTGGACAGCACAGTTGTTTGTTGCCGAGGGTTCCGGCCCTTTGTACGTAGTGAAACCTGGGAACCTCTATAACTGATTCTATTACCTACAGCTATAGTTTACGAGTCTCAAGCTTCTCCTAGGAGAGACATACCGTCTCTAGTGTCGGGAGCTCATTTAGCCACTCTGTTTGTCTTCTCTTGGATGTAGTTTCTCTAGGTGTGTGCTCTTGATTTTCTGTTTTTGATCGATAGTTTGGCCGTTAGGGGATGCTTTGATTTTATAGTCTCTTCGGAGATATCGTGGCATGGAGTCTTTCTCTTCGCCGATATCGTTGGTTGGTTGGTTTACCAGCTGCCGAGATTTCACGTCGTGTTTATAAGGGACGTCAGTGGGCTCCCTCCGAGTCTTCGGATTCTTACGAAACATACGTCATCGATGTCATGACTGTACATTCTAGCACAGGATAAATCCCTATGACTCCATCAGGTAGAGTCGAACACACTTCAGACACCCCTACTCCTCGAGAGGAGTGGGGGGGTGATCCACCTGAGACCCAACCTAGTTTGTTTGGTCCAGACCCACCCGAGACCCAACCTAGTTTGTTTGGTCCGGATCCACCCGTTCGATCCTTTGAATCCAAATGATTTCCATTATGGGATGCCAGAGTTACATGATGACACAGATCCTATGACCAACGCTACCTTATTCTCTTTTGGTATGCCTGATTACAACACAGTTGATCCTTCCACTGCATTTGGTAGTCATGCTAGCACTAGTCATGGCATTAGCAACACTGCACCCACTGGGGGCAATACCGTCACCGGGGGCACCACATTTTCCACTCACACACATAGTATGGGGACCGATCACATTCCTCCTAACAATGATAATGTTGGAAGAAGGCCGCCTCCTAGGACTACCCATCCTAATAGAAACACTGTTTGAAATATGACTCGCCATCCACAACACAATACACATGCCTCTACCCATCAACTGAGGACCACTTTTGTGAATGTTAACATTCCTCCCAATCACGAGGGTGGACATATATCGTATACTTTTGCATCTGATGCCACTACTAGTAATGCTAATGTAGGAGGTGGGAATATACCTCATACTCATGGTCACAACGCCACCATTCTTGCTACTAGTAATACCAATGTTGGGGTTGGGAATACATCTCATACTTATGGTCACCACAAAACTGCTCACGCTACTAATAATGCTTACGTAGGGGGTGGGAACATACCTTATAACCATGGTCATTACAACACGGTTACCACTACGAATAGTACGTATATGCCCCATAATTATGGTGGCAACCCTTACTACAATACAGTCGGTGCTGGCCATCATTACAACCCACCTCAATATGGTGCTCAAAATACATATACACCTGCTTACTCTCACACGGGTAAGGTCGGAGGAGGTTATCAACCTTATGGCCATTTTCAAGCTTATGGTCAGTCAAGTCCATATAATCAGCAGTTTAATGGTCATGGTCAAGCTTATGGTCCTTCTTATCCTTCAGGTCCTTACAATCAACATTTTATGGGAGCTTATAATCAAGCTTTTCAGCCACAGCTCCCGTTCCTTGCACGACTGAACCTTCTGGATCTTTCGAAGCTCACGAATGATCCAATGTGTCATGATCCTAATTGGCCTCCGGTCCCTACCAAGCTCCCTTCGGACATTCCTAAGTTTGAGGGTAAAGGTGGCGAGGATCTGGGTGATCATGTCACAACTTTTCACCTTTGGTCCTCTTCCAACTCGTTGAATCACGATTCCATTCGATTGTGACTTATTTCAACGCACCCTCATGGGGGCAACTGCGAAGTGGTATGTTGAGTTTCCTGGGGGCACTTATAGGGGTTTCAATGAGATCACTTTGGTTTTCTTGGACCATTTCCAGTTGTCGGTTCGTTACGATACTGGTACTAAACTATTGTCTACCTTCCTTCATAATAAGGCCACACATATTTCTAACCATGTTCAAGAGTGGCATCAATGGAAGAGGTTAGCGAAAGCCAACATTCCTCCAGAGTTTCTGTTGGAATGGTTTCTCAAGTCCTTACATCCATATATTGCTAAGGATGTTTCGATGTCCGATATTATGACTGAGGAACAAGCCATCTTAAAAGTCCAGCAGTTAGATTTACTATACTCTCAGTTTGGCATTTTGTATGACATTATTCCTGATGCACCACGAACAAGACATGAGCCCAAGTCAGTTCCTGGACCACATGCCGATGGCATTATGGGATCCGCAAGTACTCGCCCTGTAGATTTGGTGGCTAATCAAATGAAAAATTTGTCGCTTAACCAGTCTGTTATCTCCTCAATAAACATAGACTAGTCATGGTATCTAGGTGATAGGAAGTATTTAATTTTTGTTCTTTTACATGTGTTTAAGGTTCGGTCTGATAGGTTGAAGAAGGTAACTAAGTCTGAAATAACTGTTTAAAGTTAGCTCTCCTTCAAAAGGAAAATTTTAGGTTTCGGTAGCTTAGGCGGGCTTGGAAATGGTTCGTTAGCTACCGAAAACCCTGTTTTCGGTGGTTTATCATGTGAAAGAAAATACGCTCCAGCTACCGAAAGGGTAAAATCACAGCATGAGTTGTCGGGTAGTTTCGGTGGCTTGGGAAAACATGATGGTATTCATTAGCCACTGAAAGGTAAATGTTTTCTGCAGTTCGCGGTACAAGTTTTAGAACCCTCCTTAGCTGCCGAAAACAAAAAGTCATTTTCACAATCCATGAGGCTGTTTCGGGGGCTTGGGAAAACACGACGGTGTTCATTAGCCACCGAAAGGTAAATGTTTTCTGCAGTTTGCAGTACAAGTTTTAGAACCTTCCTTAGCTGCCGAAAACAAAAAGTCATTTTCACAATCCGTGAGGCCGTTTCGAGGGCTTGGGCGAACACGACGGTGTTCATTAGCCACCGAAAGTCAGGCATACTTTCTGCAGCTTGCCATCAAATGGGATGGATTATCTATAGCAACCGAAAGCAAAAAGAGTTGGCAAAAGTCGTTTTTCGACGGTATACCAGGTTAAACGGTGGATTATCAGCTGCCGAAAAGGAGTTGGCGTTGATCGGAAGGCACGTCAAATCGGTGGTTTGGTCATAATTCAGGGAATCCATCATGTCTTAGCCATGAAAAGGGCCTTTTTAGCCAAAGCACGATTTACCCCGAGGGAAGGCCGGACACCATCACCATAACTCTATCCAGACAGACATCGTTTCCCATCCACATAACAGCATTTCTAAAAATTAGTTCCCTGGTGCAATCATGCCGCAGTGGCCATCATTACGCCCTCATGATTATCCACCTTTTCATACCCTCGGAGTCAGCTCCCGAAAAGTCACACCACCTTTCTATTTTTGCCCTCACCACGTCGATTGAGCTCTTTTTCTCCCTGTTTCCCCATCTCTCCCTCAGTCCATATTTGAGAAGCAGGCGCCGGCAAGCAGGTTACCGATGAAGAAAGGAGGAGGAGTGGTCTTGAGAAAGGAATTGAGTGACATCTGCTACCTGGAGGGACACCCCGAGGTATGTCAATTTTTCAAGAATGTCGGCTGCTATAATTTTTGTAAAAAGTTACAGGGTTCTCATCAACAGGTGGCCGAAGCATTTTCCCTCACGTTTGACAGCAGTAAGGCTGTGATAGGAAAGGAAGAATTCCAGTTGGATGAGGCTCTTATAGCCCAGGTGACAGAAATTCCAACAACCGGAGAAAACTGGTTTAAGACCACTGTAAAAAAGGATTTCGAATTTCAATCATACCTAAAATCAGAGCATAGGGACCTGGTTTGGAAAAAAGACATTCCCATGTCATATCTAGAGGATAAATGGAAGCTTTTATTGAAGTCCATTCTGGTCTATGTGAGGGCAGGTATAACAGGGTGCTAATTTACCATTTTAGGCTGCTGGATCACTTCACTGGAAAGAGCTCTCTAAATCTCCCTTTCTACCTCCACAAGAGCCTCACCAAAATGGCACATCAAGTAGAAGCTCAGCCCACCAAAATTGCAGGTAGATTGTATCACCATGGTCTGATCAAACTTTTAGTCTCTGAGTTATTGCAAAGGAAAGGCATGAAATGGGCTTTCTTCCTTTTCTGGAGTGGGCTCGAAACATAATTACAGCCAGAGGGTGGAAAGAAGTCTTCCACCCCCATAAGTGGGAAAAGGAAAAGAAGGGATATTCCCCTAATTCTGACCAAACCCCTCTCCTCAGATCCAAAGGTGAAGAAAGCTAGAAGGAAACTAACATTCAAAGATAAGGCTGAGGATGAGGGTGTTGTTTTAGAAGAAACCCTTCAAAGAGTGCAAATATTTTAAACCTCCCATACACTGATTCTGAGGAGGAGGAATTGCAGGAAGTTGGAGCAGAAAATGAGGAGGTGGCAACAGAACAGAAACACCAGGAAGCAACCCCATCCATGATGGAATAGGAGAATGACTATGTGAATTTGCCTTCCCCTACACCTACGGAAGAGCAGGGATTCAACTGTGTGAATTTTCCTTCTCCTACACCTGTGGAAGAATAGGAGAATGCCTATGTCAATTTTCCCTCTCCTACACCTGTCGAGGAACAAGGTTAGCAAGTAGCTGATGGATCAATTCATAACACAAAGATTTCTGCCTCACAAAAAATCAATCGACTCCTCCAGCAGGCATACGAGCGCGAGATACTCCAGAGAGTCATCAAGGTAAAGAATCAGAGGCCGACCGAAAGGTATAATGAGCTATATGTCTCTTTCCAGGGTTGACCAGGAAACATGGAAAAATGAGAGGGAAGAACATTAGGCTGATTAGGGAAAATATCAGACTGAGGAGGAAGGTCGAAGCTATGGAGGGTAAGGGAAAAACTCAGAGTCCCTAGCCCATGGTACATTCGGACCTGGAGACCTTGGTAGTAGCTGCAATCAAATTCACCGACCCTCTGGCTCTTGCCCAGGTGGAAGAGGAATCCAGGTAACAGGGGGACAGAATCACCAGTTTTGCTAAATTTTTGCAGGGGCTAGATCATACATTCATTTTTGGCAGCTTGGCCGAACACAAGAGTTTTTCATTAGCTGCTGAATCCCGTTTTGGTGGTTCGCTACATACAAGCAAAGTCCTCTCGGCTACCGAAAAGAGATAAGGGTTTTTCGGCACTTTGAAGCGATTCGGCGTTTAGGTGAAGCGTGATTCTACCTCACTAACCACCTAATACCAAGCTTGCGGTTGCTTATCACCTCCAGGCTCATTTTTGTTAGCTACCAAAAACCACGAAAACGCAAAGGTCTATTTTTGGGGCGTCAAACCTCGTTTTTGTTGGGCTGGGCATCTCAAAGTCATTTTCCAGGGGACCGATAAGCATTCAAGTGCATCATGATCACCTTTGGTCCCAGACTAAGGATGCCAACAAGATTAACAATGGTATATTCATGCCTATTTTTAGAAGAGATGCCTACAGTTTTTGCAGACAGCAGTTTCAAAACTCATTGCCCAGCCCCCCTCAGAGGCTCATTTCAGCTATCAAGCATGAGAGAATCAACAAGAATCTGTTATCTTAATCATAATACACTGTCATACTTTCAGTAACTATTTTAGTTGTTATTTTTAGCATATTCGATCCATCTTTGGGATCTGAAAAACTTTGTAATAGCTATAAAGCCGAGGATGGAAGTAGAATAGAGGTTGGATTTTGGAGAGATTGATCTATGATTGTATTTTCAGACTTCAATGACTTCTCAGATAATATAAGCTTCTTTTACTATTTGCTTTCAGATTTCTCTTTCTTATGTTTCTGTATTTACTGTGGATGGTTTATTTCCTGTATGCTCACTTGTCTATGCTAGATAGTTGTTATCCTGTTTTGGAATTTTAGAACCGAACATACATGTCATATATTTTGTTGTGATTAGCCATTTATATACAATTTTCTGTGTATGATTCTGCTGGCACGATAAGGATCCACGCCCATTAACCTTTAGCAACCCTCTGAATAGCAGTAGTCAAGTCCTTGTCCCCTGAGCGTCCCTATGTGTGTTCTGAGTGTGCGAGTTTGATCTCAGTCATCCAATTTGATCCAAACAAACCCCATCATTTAAGATAAGTTTGAAGTTACCAGGCATCTCTAAATGCAACCTAAGAGAGCTTCCTGGAGTGATAACACAGTCTACTCCCGGACAGGTTCACACCTTGTCCACTTCGACCCCATCGTCCGACGTACACACTGTGCAATCGACGAACCCATCAGGTAACCAACAGCCTGGTGGTAAGAAGAAGGGGAGAAACAACCGTAAGAGTGGAAATAATGGGAACAATAATAGTAACCACAATATCCCTCGTAAGGAGAATGCCAACCCTCCTGGAGAAGGAAGAAATTTTGGTGAGGACCGTAAACCTAGGCGTAAGGTTAAATTCCCTTGCAAGCTTTTTGGGGAAGATCATCTTACTCACTTGTGTCCTTGAATCGAAGAAGCATCGAAAAATCTTGCACAGAGCCTAGCTGTGTTGAAGGATCCCCTTCCTCATCATCAAAACATGGCTTCGCATGCTCCCTCTAGTGGTTATGGACCCAATGAGACTACAATGTCTTCTTCCAATACTAGTGGCTATGGATGCGTGAATATGGTCCAATCGGAGGTTAGTGTTGCTACTCGTCAACGTGATTATCGTGCACCACAAAAAAATATGGGGAATGAGCCTCCCCCTCCTCCTGATAACTCTTTGCATATCGAGAAGCCCTCAACTATGTCGCGGATACCGAAAGGTGTTCTCAAGCGCTCTACGCATAATCCCAATGCTCGAGCCACGCAGAACTACTCCATCATATAAGATTTGGGCCAAACTCCGTGTACCATGTCGGCTCTTGAATTTTTACAGGCATGTCCTTCTCAAAGGTATGCCCTTTTGAGTGCTTTAGGAGTTCAGGATGGGGGGAGTTCCAATGTTATCAATTTTGACCCTACTGATGCTCAACCTTGCTTACCTTACCACGTGGCTTTTCAAATCCATGTGGAGTGCCTTCATAATTTTGTCAAGAGAACGGTGGTTGACGAAGGTGCTTCCATGTCAGTGATGTGTTTAGCTTGTTGGAAAGCTCTTGGCTCTCCTCCTCTACTCATGTCTAGGACCATGCTCACTGCATTTGTCGGTCGGTCATTTAATCTGCATGGGATTATCCTTTCCCTTGTTGTCCGCTTGGGAGGTAAACCTGTGCCTATTGAATTCGAGGTGGTTGATGCGCCCATCGACTACAAAACTTCTACTGGGTAGGAATTGGATGTACGCTATTAAAGTTGTCCCGTCTACTGTATTCAGAGTTATTTTCTTTCTACACGAAGGCAATATTATGACAATCGATCAGCTGGATTTTGTTAATCCTTCTCCCATAGGATCCATGGAATCAGTGGTCCCCCAAGTTACAGATTCTCAGCCGGCAACTGGGAACATGGGTGTCGGATTGTACCCTTCATTGATGGGATCTTCTGATTTCCCTTCACCCATTAATTGTATTGGAACCATTTCCGACAATGCGTCTCCTCCATTGCATAATGTACTGTTCCGGACATCATATTTTGATGATCCATGGACCTTACTGTCCACGAGTTCTACGTCTGGAGACATTACGCACGTCGGGATGTATATGCCACTGTATGCTACTAAGCTTGCTTATCAATATATTCAATAAGCCACGGTAGAGCCAGATCTCTCTTCTTCATGGACAGAAGAGGAAGGTCCCGTTATGCTGCCGGTTTGGGCAGCCAACTCGTCTTGTTCGCACGATTTCCTTGATGGTAATTTACCTTCGGATGAAGCTATTATCGAGGCCATGTGTGGTAGTGAGAGACATTGGGAAGATATGCATCATCGCTCTCATTTTATTCCCAACCTCGATCTCTCCAAGCAAGAAGAGTTTAGGACGACTCTTGTCGATATGGTTGGTCACCCTGTGGCTCTTTTGGGCTCACATGAGATTTACGCAGAGGGGAACATGGCTAATATTTCCCCAACTATACCGATCAACATCTCTCGCACTCTCGGAAAGATTGAAATGTTTACATCGGTGATGATTTCTCTTCTGAGGAGGTTTCCATTTACACCGAATTGTTTACAGATCTTCAGGAAGCTTTCGCCTAGTCATATGAGGAGATGCCAGGAATAGACCCCAGTATTTTCGAACACGACATTAGAACGTATCCTCATGCTAAACCGGTTTGACAACGTCTTCGTGCTGTTAACCCTAGGAAGGCAGCCGCTATCAAAGCAAAGGTGGAGAAACTTCTTAAAGATGGTTTTATCTACCCCGTTCCCCTTACCGAATGGGTGTCAAACCCCGTTCCTATGGACAAGAAGCACGGAACGATCCATGTATGCACTGATTTTAGAGACCTGAACCGTGCATGTCTGAAGGACAATTTCCCCACTCCATTCATTGATCAAATCTTGGATGCTTGTGCGGGAAGTGGGATTTTTTGGTTCATGGATGGCTTTTCGGGGTATAACCAGATTCAAATCAAACCCAAGGACCAACATAAGACTGCTTTCATTTGTCCTTGGGGTACGTTTTCATATCAGAAAATGCCCTTCGGCCTTCAAAATGCCGAAGCTACATTTCAGCATGCCATGACCTATGCCTTTCATGACCTTAAAAGGATAATGGAGGTTTTCTTAGATGATCTTGCTGGACATTCTCGCAAGAGAGTGGACCACCCCAAGCACCTTCGTTGGATTCTTGAACGACGTATACGCTACAAAATTCGATTGAATCCCAATAAATGCATATTTGCGGTGAGGTCAAGTTGCCTTCTAGGATTCATAGTTTCGAAAGAGGGTATTAGAGTCGATCCTCTTAAAGTTGAGGCAATACTTCGGTTGCCTCCTCTACACAACTTGTTTCAACTTCAGAGCCTCCAAGGGAGAGCTACTTTTCTATGTCGCTTTGTAGTCAATTATGCTAGTCTTACCAAAGGTTTTGCGTGCTTGTTGAAGAAAGACACACCGTTTATCTGGGATGAGCGAGCCTAGCAGTCTTTCGATGCCCTTAAGAAAGCTTTGGTATCAGCCCCTATGCTTAGTACACTCGAATTTGCATGAGATTTTATACTTTATGTGGCTGCGTCTCAAGAGACGATTGGCATGGTCTTAGTTCATGTTGATGATGTGCTCATCGAGCATGTGATCTATTACCTTAGTCAAGATTTAGTAGATGTTGAACTAAGATATACTCACGTGGAAAAGTTGGCACTTGCGACTGTTCATGTAGTCCAACGGTTACGACACTACATCATGCTTAGAACAACCACAGTAACAGTGCATATCAATCTGTTTCAGTTCGTGTTATCATGATGCCTTATAGGGGGAAATACAAATAAATGGATTGTTATCCTTGAGGAGTTTGATCTCGATTTTGCTTCGGCGAAGTCGATGAAATCCTTGGTTTTTGCTTAGCTTATGTCAGACCTTCCGAGACTTGATGAGGATGTCGTCCATGAATATTCCTTTGTGGATGAACACTTATTTCTTATCTCGTCAGAGGACCCTTGGTACGGGGATGTCATTGTATATCTCCAAACTTTGAAGTTTCCTTCGCATTATTCACGGCACAAGCGACGACATGTGAAACATCATGCTAAAGATTACACTATCGTCGGTGACACTTTATATCGTCGAGGAAAGGATTCTATTCTCCGTCGTTGTTTGAATCATGAAGAAGCGGAGCATATGCTTAATGATTTCCATGCAGGGGCATGTGGCGGTCACTTATCCAGGCTTGCTATAGCCCAAAGTATTATGTGAGCTGGTTACTTTTGGCCTTTCATCTTTAAATATTGTATGAACGCTGTGAAGAGATGTCACCCTTGCCAGGTGTTTTCTCGGAATATACACTCGCATCCAGCGCCCCTTCATCCAGTCGTCACCGTCGGTCCCTTCACTAAGTGGGGGGTGGATTTCATGGATTGCAAACCAGCTTCGGCTTGGGGGCATCACCATATTATAGTGGTCGTGGACTACTTTTCCAAATGGGCTGAGGCCATGCCTACCGTAAAAGCCGATGGTGCTACAATAGCCAATTTCGTGTTCAATCAGATTATCACTTGGTTCGGTATTCCAAAAGAGATTGTCACTGACCATGGAAGTCACTTTCAGAACAAAATGATGGAGTATTTGTCACTCAAGCTTGGGTTTCATCAAGAACACTCATCTTCTTACTATCACCAAGCGAATGGTCAGGTTGAAGCAGTCAATAAGTCTTTAAAGACCATTCTCCAACGTATCATCCAACAAAGCAAGAACAACTGACACATTATGTTATATCCTACTTTGTGGGAGTATCGAACCATAGTCAAGACTGCCACTGGGTTCTCACTGTTTTAGGTGGTACACGGTGTGGAGTCGATTTTACTGATTGAATGCAAAATCCCTTCGCTAAAACTGGCCTCGAGTATTGAGAAACGTTTAATCCATCTTGAGCAGCTGGATGAGCAATGTTGAGATGCCGCTGTGACTATAGATGCTAATAAACGTCGTGTCAAGGTTTAGTACGATAGGTATGTCCATCCCCGGCAATATGTTGAAGGTGACTTCGTCCTCTTATATGACAAGGCTAAAGAACCCCTCGGGTCAGGCAAGTTTAACCCCATGTGGCATGGTCCTTACATTGTGAGGTGTGTCCTAGAAAAAGGAGCCTATGAATTATAGGATTATGAGGAGAACGTCTTGAAGGAGCCTAGAAATGGGCTCTACCTCAAGCAGTATTACGCTTGAACTTCTAGTTCAATCTAATACTTTTGTATACTATTATATAGTTGCTTCTGTACATAGTTTAGATTTATTTTGGATTTCGGGTCTGTTGATTCGCTTCTGTTTGCTTGACAGATGTCAGCGGAATCTCTTATGTTCTTAGGATTTGCAGATGGTGCTAGCCGTCATACGCAACAGCTTGCTTCTGCTTCCTTGGTTATTTATTCACCTAACCGCCTAGTTGTGTCCTCAGGAGGTGCTTGTGTTGGTCCTACATCTAACAATGTGGCTGAGTACAGTGTTGTCATTGAGCTACTTCGGGATGTTATTTCACATGGTATCAAGTTCTTAGAAGTCCGCCTGGATTCACAACTAGTTGTGTCTCAATTGAAGGGTCAGTATCGTGTCAGGGATCCTACGTTATTGTGGAGATTCTTAACACTAGTAGATTTGAACCTAAAATCCGACGAGCAAATCCGACGACCTCCAACAAAATGGACTGTGTCATCGGATTTTTCTTTCAAAATTACTTTTTTTTGTTTTTTGTTTTATAAATTTCGAGAGGTGTCCGTCGGATATCCGACGTACTTTTGAATATCTGACGAGGCTCGTTGGTTATCCGACGGCTCTGCGAATATCCGACGCCTATTCGGGTATCCGACGCTTTGGATGTCGGATAACCGACTCCATTTTGAACTCAAAGAGGTCATATATCCTACGATTTTTTTCCCAACGGTAACTATATAAGTGTCGCCGGATATCCAACGTAGGTTTGACTTTTTGACTTTTAAAATTTATAAATATCAAACCATTCTGACATGTTTTCCATACTAGCAACGGTTTGCAGATGTTTTTTTGTTCGGCGGACTGTTTTTTGTTGTTTTTGTTATTCAAGTGAGAAAAGTACTCTGGAGCTTCATTTTCTAAGATCAATAATCTTCATTTAATCTCTTTACGAGAAAATGTCAACTACGAATATTCCTGATCCAGATGAACAAAATCGACAATTGCTTGCTATATTGTGGGAAGGAGTTGAAAGAAGGGGTGATGGTAAATGCTATTGTCCATGTAATCAATGCAGAGGCTTTAAGAGGAGAAGCATTTTGATCACAACAGCCACAAAAAATTGTAGGGAGCATGGGCACGCCGAGGGGGGACATGAATACCATCCATTTGTAATTTTTGCATTATATATGTTTTTATTTTGATTGCTTTTGTAAATTTATGTATTATTATAATATTTCTTATTTTTGACCAACAGTACAATTGGTCGTTGTTCTTTTCATCCCAACGATACAAAATTTGTTAAATTTTTAATGTATCACATAAATTTTTACATTTTGCGTTTGAAATTTTTACATTTTGTGTTTGAATTTCTTATATTAACTTTTATCTATTGATTGTTTCATGTAATTATAAAGGAAACACATCCTACGGCATATCCCCCAGATCAGCAAGTGCTTCCAGAACAAGTACCAGAGGAACATGGAGCCATGAATATTAATGGAGAATAGGTTAATGATCACATTGAAGAAGATGATCATACTGATAACATAGTTGAAGATGATGTTACAAATACTTTGATCCATGATTCATTTAATGTTGGAATGGATGATGATGATCATGATCATGAAAATGATGAACATTTTGATGATATTCATGATATACCTCTTCTTGACAAGGCATAAGAACCCCTTTATGAAGGCTCCAAGACAAATATTCTCTTTGCTATATTGTTGGTAATGAACTTGAAGGTTATGAATGGTCTTTCAAACATATCAGTCACACGGATGTTAAGGTATGTAATATATTGCATCACAAAATATATATGATTGTCATGTATTTTATTGTTAATTCATATATAAGTCAAATTACTACGGATGAAATTTGTTTCATTAATATTATTTCTATATTATATTAACTAGATTTTTATTTTAATTTGTTGTAGCATGATAAGTGAATATTTGTTACCACCTTCAAATATTATACCTCGCACATATCGAGATTTATCTGCCATCATGAAAGAAATTGGAATGCAGTATGAAGCAATTCATGCATGCCCCGATGATCATGTTCTTTATTACAACCAGCATGAATTTGCAACAGAATGTCCTGAATGTCATATCAGTAGATATCGCACAGATCAAGTAACTAAAAAGGTGCCTCGCAAGGTTCTACGTTATATTCCCATTATTCCCCGTTTGTAATGACTGTTCAGGTGCAAAAACATAGCGCAGTTTATGGATTACCATGCACAGAACAGAAGTCAAGATGACATTATTCGGATGCCTGCAGATGGGTCTGCATTTAGAGATATGGAGGAAAAATGGCCTCACTTTAAAGACGAACCTCGTAATCTTAGGATTTATTTGGCAGCAGATGGTGTCAATCCTTTTGCAGAGTTGAGATCTGTTTACTCGGTGTGGCCTATTTTTGTTATCAACAACAACATTCCTCCATGGTTGACAATAAAGAGGGAGCACATAATGTTGTCAATGATTATTCCAGGTACGAACACTACGATTTTTTTTTATTGCAGTGGTATATTCTCATTTGTCGTTTTTTGTCTCATAATGTTATATATATATTTAAAGTTTTTCTATTGTGAAATATGGTTTATATATCTAAATGGTATGTTTAGGAATCATAATATTTATTTTATATGTCCAAATCAATCAATTAAGTACCAAGTCAAAGATATGAATGTATATATCGAACCTCTTATTGACGAGCTGCTGAAGTTATGGAATGGCATCACTATGTATGACTTATCTAGACCAATACGACAAAGACAATTCCAATTCCATGCAATGCTTGTATGGACAATACATGATGCCCCGGGGTTAACCCATTTTTGTGGTATGTAATTATAAGTTCCACTTTAGTTGCATTTAATTTTACGAACTACTAGTTAATATAATATGCATGCATGTGTTTCTAAATAATCCAATCATTTTTTATATAATTATAATAGACATTAATATTGATATTCCATCTTTTTATTTAGGTCTTCAGATAAAGGGGAAATTTGCATGTCTAGTTTGTGGTCCTAAGATCAAATCTCATCGTTCAAAAAGCTTAGGAAATGAGATGTTTGATGAGTATAGGCACTTCCTCTCCAAGAATCACAGGTATCGAACTACCGAAAAGCATCTTTTCAATGGCAAGCAAGAGACTGCATTAAAACCAAAGAGAATGACACCTCAGCTATGGAAGTTGCAATATAATAGAAATCATCAAGCTACGTATAATCAATCATTTTATATGATCATATTGTATTTTATTATATTGTGTGATGTTTAGTGTAATTGACATTGATTTAATATTTAATTTCATCATTGTCGTTCATGTGATCATCCTGAAGGAATTAATGGGCTTCCACGAGGAATGAAAAGTTATCCTAGACCATTTAGTAGGTTGCCCTATTATGAGCACCTACAAATTGCTCATCTATTTGATACAATGCATATCGGAAAGAATGTGACTGAAACATTATGGTGAATATTGGATGGAAGGAGTGACAAAGAAAAAATTGTCAAAATTTGCAAAGACATTCAAGATAACAACCATGCAATGAAAGACGTCATTCAATTTCATAGAAACGGAGAGAAAATTAATATAAACTCACTTCCATGGATGTTAACAGACCAACAAAGTAATGTTGTAAAAGAAGTCATTCGAAAAATTAAATTTCCCACCGGATTTTGTGCGAACATGAAGAATATCATAACAAAAAAAGGTGATTTCGCGGGGGTGAAAACGCACGATTGGCATGTCTTCATGAAGGTAATAATTAATATGGTATGCATTTAATAAATTTTTTTTCTTTTTCAAGTACTCTTTTTCGATATAGTGAAACTATTTGTATATTATTGTTATAGTATGTTCTACCTCTCTCTATCCCGGACAACTTTGACAACAATGTCAAGCAAATAATATATAGTCTCAGGAAATACATGAGGTAAGTGGTGATTTTTCCATGTGCTTACTGTTTGTTTAATTCAACATAGAACTTATTCTTAATTTGATTTTCATTCTCTACTTCACGTTACATAATATGATGACTTTTTTCTTTAATCTATTGATTGGCCGGTTGTCATGTCACTTGTAGATGGTTGTCATCTAAAGAATTCCATAAAGAAGACATAAAGTATTGGAGGAGATAAATTCCTCGTCTCATGTGTGAAATGCAGAAGCATCTACCTTCAGCATTTTTCAATGCACAGGAACACTACCTCATACACCAAGTTGAGGAGATTGAAGTGTGTGGACCTGCGCACTCAAAGTCCATGTGGATGGTTGAGAGGCACTTGAAATTTATGAAGGGTTTGGTCAGACAACGAGCATATGCTAAGGGTTCTATGATGGAGGGATATATGGTATACCAAAACATGTTGTACATTAGTGAATATCTTCCTATATTGGCATCAAAGCTCAATTTACATCGCATTTGTGAACCAAACTCCAAAAACGATTTCAAAGGGGAGTACCCGAAGGGGAAAGGTAGATCGAGGAAGGTGAAAGGTAATATAACACATTTCACTGGTGATTTTTATGTTTATATATCATACATATATATTCTATTTTTTTATTTAGTATTTTGCATCATTTTATAGTGTAATTATATACTTTTTTAAGTGACTGATATACATTTTCATTGAATTTTAATTTTATTGTCATCAAACAGTTGGTCGAGAGTGGGATGCGATTCATTTATACATCGCAAACAATCTTGACTGGATGAAGGTATGGATCGAAAAATGTGAACAATCTGGTCATGGAATATCATGGGAAGTTGTGGCTTCATTTGTTAAAGCTGCACATCGCAATGGAGACACCAATGTAACACAAAGGGAAATCGATTTAGCAAGAGGTTTAAAAGATAAGTAGGTAAGCATATTAATCAATGGAACTATTTATTTATTTTTTTAAATATTGTCATTGTACGTCGTGCTGGTTATTTTCCTTTTATGGCATTATAATAAACATGCACTACTTTATCATAAATACAGTGTGATCATTATGTAATCTTTTCCCGTATGGCTTGTTGTACTAGGTAAAACAC
This sequence comes from Larix kaempferi, assembly GCA_027924585.1. NCBI lineage: Eukaryota > Viridiplantae > Streptophyta > Pinopsida > Pinales > Pinaceae > Larix > Larix kaempferi. Next base: position 12,785,168 of record BSBM01000248.1, read on the forward strand.
CATAAGGCTATGTGGTGCAATGGATGTAGATATCGCATCAAAAATTTGGATGAAACAAAGAAAACATCTGATTGTGGGATATCCACAGTCTTTGAGGTGACCAATGTTTCTTCTAGAAGTGACAGACATCTAGAACTATCTGAAAATCGATACTATGGGTATCTGGAAGACATTCTTCAGTGTGACTTTAACTCGTTCAAGTTATTTCTGTTCGTTGTCAAATGGTATAGGTGTCGATTGAATCAACGTGATCCTGATAGAACAATTATTGAACGTGATAATGGTTTTACCATGGTAAATACAAGGTTGTTTGAGCCAGGAATGGAGCCCTATGTTCTTCCAACCCAATGTGAACAGGTATTTTACTCTGAGGTTCCAGGCAGAGCAGGTTGTTCATTTGCTGTGAGACACGATCCAAGGGGAAGGCCGGTAAAGTATAACGTTGATGAAGGTAATGAAGACGTTCTCGAAGAAGAAGACACCGCAGAAGATGATCATGATCAACATAAGTTAGATGATCATGGTCCAGAATAAGATGCCGAAGAACTTATTGAATCAGATGATGTACTATCAGACAATTTCCATGAAGATGATATCGACGATGACATGTTGATCATAAATGACATTGACGATGAGGATGATATGGCCAATCCTTACAATGTTGAATCTAGATCATCGGATGATAGTACAAACGATGACCCACATGAAGAAGATGATGAAGACCATTGAGGTTTACGAGGTATGCAGTAATAATAAATTAATTGTTTCATAGTAAGTTTCTATGATATAATTAGAAACATTGCTTGTTTTAGAGTATGTCAAAAAACACATTTAAAGTTTCTAGTGTATATAGATATTTTTGTTGGGTTATGGGGAATTAAGAGTGATGTGAAGAGGGGGAGGGGCCATAAGAGCTTCCACCTTCACGTGGTTGGCCCTGTTTAGTAGAGAATATTAAATTATTCTTGAAACAAAGAGAATATTAGTAAGGAAATGCACAATTATCAAGACTCAAACATCATCATTGTCGTCGTCATCGTCGTCATCGTCATCGTGATTATCTTCATCATCATCATCTTTTTCTTCTTGATCATCATCTTCATCATTGTCATCATCATCATCATCAGCAGCATCATGTTTATCGTCATCGTCACGTCCACCATCATCATCATCATTGTGATCAACATCATCGTCATCATCCGCACCATCATCATCATCATCATCAGCAGCAATATCTTCATAATCATCGTCATCATCATCATCATCATCGATCGTCTTCATCATCATCGTCATCATCGATCGTCTTCATCATCATCGTCATATTCATCATCGTCATCATCATCATGATCTTCATCATGATCATCATCGTTATATGATATCCGACACAACTATTACCTAGAAAAACCAACGGTGTTTGTCGTCGGTGGTTTAGCGATCTCGTCAGATTCTTTTGAAGTCAGAATTCTGATATTAGACGCATGCATTGACAGTGTGGGAGGGTTTCAAGACTCGAATGAATGACACTCACCATTGCAGCATCAGAAACCATACCTATAAATTAAATAATGTGATACATGAGGCCAACATTGAAATTTTTTAAATATGTGTTGGCTTGGACTGAAATTTGGCATGGTTAGACTAGATGCAAGCATTGACGGTGTGGGAGGGTTTCTAGACTCAAAAATGACTGACACCAACCATTAATGGAGCATTAAAAACCATGTAATGATACTCAACAAGGAGTAATTTGATCATCATGGTTTCACTCTGAAATAACTTATTTTTCTTGTGGACTCGCTAGTACCATTGCTTATGGACCCTCACAAAGAAATCCTCTTAGGTCGTTGATTGTGTTGGGAGAAATCATCACTAACCACTTTGATGGACCTAATGGTCCCATGATAAACACTCATAACATGTAAACTATAGAGGACATACAAAAAATGGTTGATTCTCTCACCCAATTAGTTAGCAAAATGGAAACCAAGAATCACTTCTCATTTTCCGACCCTTCCAATAGTATGATGCCTCATTTTTCTGAAGTAATTCTAAACAAGTTTGGCACGTCAGATCCGATTGGTTGGTTCGATTGATCAAATGAAGCACTAACTTTCCCTTAATGTAATATTTTATTACCTAATGAAATTCATTATAGGAGTCATCAAAGTTCATTTGTTTTTTCATAAAAATTAATTGATTATTTTTTAAGCAATTCCCTATTAGTGGTCTTAAAGAGGAAATTAAATCCCACTTAGAGGTGAACCAACCTACTACTTGGTTGGAGGACAATAATATTTATTGTCATGCCTGTGTTATATCCTATGCTCAGTCCAAAATCCCCAACTTTATTTCATTTCCTTTCCCCAAATATGGTGGCTCTTCAACAACATCTTCCACCTTTCAAGGTCCATAAGTTGGCATAGGACAAAATGGAGGAACATCAACTTAAGGTTCTGTGCTACAATTGTAATGAAAAATATTCTCTTGAGCATAGATGTAAGGAACATCAATTATTTGTGGACATATTTGAGGACATTTATGATGATGAACTTGATGGAAGAACTCAAAAGGAATCCCCTCCCATCATTGAGGAAGTTTTTCTTCCTAACCCTGTGAAGAACCCTATATCTCCCTTAATTATTTGACTAGTATTTATTCTCCTCATTAATGTTAAACATGGTTGGCTATATCAAGAAGAGAAAATTTATTATCTTGATTAATGGCAGAACCACCCATATTTCATTCATCATTGAGTTTCCCAAGAAACCAATTGAAATCATTGTTACTAAGAAATTTTAGATAATGGTTATTGATGGGAGATCTATGAAATATGGTGGAAGTTGTGAAAATGTGATGCTTCAAATGGGTGATTACTCCCGGAAAACTAACATGTTTTCCATTGAAACGGTTGGGCGTGATATTGTTCTCGGTGTGAATGGGTAATAAGATTATGTCATATCACCATGGATTTATTGGAATTACAATTGAGAGAGCATGATCATAGCATCTCATTGCTTCATCGTATCCTCCCATCCAATGTGTGATTATATTGTCATACTTTTGAACAAAATAATATATGAAATTAAAAATATTGTATCGTTGTTCTTAGCTATTGGCATCATTCATCCTAGTACCAACCCGTACTCTTCTTTGGTTGTCATGGTCCTTAAAAAACAAGTCACTTGGCACATGTGTCCCAATTTTTTATCTCTTAACTCCTTGATAGTGAAATATAAATTTCTCATTCCAGTCATTAATTATCTCTTATATGATACATGGAGATAAATTCTTCATTGATCGTGACCTTCGCTCTAGTTATCGCTAAATTCACATGAATGAAGAAAATATTCCTAAAAAATCTTTCCACAGTCATTAAGGTCAACATGAGTTTTTGGTGATTCCTTTTATCCTTTGCAATGACCCTTCCACTTTTCAGAGCCTGGCATGAACCATATTTTTTAAGCCCCTTCTTGAAAGTATGAGGAGGAAGGGTGCATATTTTCCTTATCTTCCCTAGTAGCCAATTGGCTATAGGAGGTAGTTAAGAATGGTCAACATATACCAAGATCATGATGATGGCAATGATTATGTAACAAACATTAAAAAAAACATTATATATATAACAATTAGATAATAATTAAAAAAACATTATATATAACAATTAAAAAAAAACATTATATATAACAAAAAAAAACCAATTAAAATTAAAAAAATGAATATATAATAAATAAAATTAAAACATGAATATATAACAATGGTTTTTTTAGTTTGTTTTTAATTAAATATATATATAATGTTATATATATATTTAATTAAAAACAAATTAAAAAAACCAAAAAACAAACATTATATAAAATATATATAGAAAAAATAGGAAAAGCCCATATGCATTTCATAAAACACACCCATAAACCCTCTGTGATTTGGACCTGCGCCTCTCGACCTGCTATCGATTTGGAGTGACCTGTGATTTGGACCTGCGCCTCTCGACTTGCTATCAATTTGGATTGGACTAGTGTTCAATAATGGGAGAGGCAGTTTGTGATTGTGGCAGGGGAGAGGGAGTGACCCAACGAGCAAGCAGTGGGAGTGACCCAACGAGCAAGCATTGGGAGAGGCGGTTTGGACCAATGGATAGTGGGAGAGGCGGTTTGCGATTGCGGAAGGGGGCAGGGAGTCCAAGCAAAGAAACTATAAGAGGAGCCGGAAATGCCTCCCAAGTCCATGAGTACCAAGCCCTAAATTGTTTTGATTTGACAAATTTAAAAATTAGGTAGCAAATCACTGTGGTTTCATTGCTAATTTGATCTTCCAAGAGGGTTTCATTGCTAATTCAATCTACATTGGGGTAGAACCTTTCAATCTACATTAGGGTATTTTTATCTTATTGCATCTAGTGTTTTTTTTAGTTTTATGGGTGAACCCTCACCTCTTTTTCATTTCCCATGGAAGCTATTATGCTTCTCATCAGCCAGAAAGATGGTTGAAAATGTAGATGCTACAAATTTGGAAGCAGGACTGACAATTCATTTTTCCTAGTTCTGAAAACAAATGACTTATATGAACTGAAAATGACCTTAATATCTCATAGAAAAAAGAATGTAGTGACTTTTGCTTATTGCCTTGCGTTTTGATTCTGGAAGGGCCTGCATCAGAATGAGAATATTGTGGTTGATGAACATAGGCTTGTTGTCCTCGGGCAGAGGAATCAATGTTCAACCTTCATTGAAGCCGAGCACTGTGACCAATATCATGAAATAGATATATTAGATCAAAAAGTTGAGGTTCAAAATTCCAAACAGATGATTACCTATGTTGATTCAAAATAAGATCCACATAGTGTCCAACAAAAGTTGGCAAGCGATCATCAATTTCATTTGCATGCGCATCCAAATCAGTTGTGACACTGCTGGAAACATTGCCATCATCTTTCTTTAGCAACGCCTTTGAATCCTCAGTAAGTGCAACTTGCCATAGTATTTCTTGATGTATCATTCCAATATCAAGAAGCACATCCTTGCTATCATTTCCAAACTCTGTTGTTAATGCTACCAACCATCGATTCTCTTTAGTATCATCAGCTAGAAAGACAAAAAATTGTACCACAAACAAGCACCAAAATACTTTCCGATTCAGTCCATCTTTTGCAGCTAATAAATTAGTCCCCGCAACATGATCCAAAACATTTAATGTAGTCTTGAGATGTTCCTTCAGATGAGCACAAAATACCCTTGCAAGGGCAACTAAGTGTTGTTGTGTGAATGCTTTGCAAACTGCAACCATGTGCACAGCTACAGACATCCCTTTTCAAGATAGCAGAATACTTGGAAGAGTCAAGAACCTCATAAGGGATTCAACGCCCTTTTTCTCAACAAATATTCTACAAGTTTCAAGATTTTCCATTTCCAGATGCACAAACACCATGGCATGTGAAATGCTTAATTTTAGAAAGCATTCATTACTCATATTTTCAAGAGACAATCCACTAGTTCCAACCCCGTGATTATGCTTATCTTCAAAATCAGTATCCATAGGAACAGGACTATCCAATCTGTCTTTTGCCTCTACTCTAAGTCTATGGGCCTTGTTGGGGCATACGTTGTTGATCCCTGGTGGCTGTCAGCTATTGCAGAAAGGGTTTATTGAAAAATATATCTGATTATAAGGAAGGTCTAAACCAGCATTACTAATGCTAGTTGTTAGTTCTGTTTAACTTGTTCATTACTTTATTTTTGCATATCATATGCACATGTTCGAGAGGATATTAGAAAGAAACTCGAAAAAAAAAGTAAAAAATGTATTTTCATTGGATATAGTTACTAGTCCAAATCCTACATATAGTATAATCTAACTAGAAAGGCGTTTGTGGTTAATAGAGATGTCAAAGTTTTAGAGGAACCACAAGAAAATGATGTTGTGGACAGTCAAAGTTCAAATAGATGAACCACTAGAAAATACTGAATATGCACCAACACATAATACTGAAGTCCATCTCCATGTGATGTTGCTGGACATAATATTTTCTCTGTGTGTTGTTCCTGTAGCTGCAATTCCATTTTTTTGTGTAGGTTCCCATGAAGGCTGGGGAGTGCAAGGCTTATCCTCCATAGTGATACATTGCTCCTTGTTGCAATCACTACCCTAGCCTGAATTTTTGTTTGATGCCGGACAATCTATATTCCACACATCGATTTCCCTATCCAGTTTAACTAATGCTCTAGATACAGGTTGGTATAGAGGTGTTTTCCGTCCAAGGGAACAATATTAGTGCATGTTGGCTTGAACCTTGATGAAGTATCACATCCTTTGTATCCAAACTGCAGAGAATTTCTTAGTTTGTTTCCATATGGGAAACTTGAGTTTTTATCCCATGTATCCTAACCTTATTATCTAAGGATGGTATGTTTCTCCATGTTATTAGCCGGGCCAATAAATGGGAAAGGAATTGAATACCATTATTGTTAGGAGTGTGTGTGTAATGTGTGAAGTTTGCAAAATGACAAAAGAATAAGTGGACAGATTCTAGGTGTGCATATGAGTGAATAGGAAATGATAGGCCATTTCGGAAACAAAGGGATGAATTTGATTCATAAAAGATCCAAATCACTAAATGGTCTATCCCTTATCTCAAGCTTACATATGTTTATACAACTTGATAGAACACATTGCATCCCAATGTCACTATCACCAACAAAAGCAACACTAAGCCTCTCCAAACACTTTACATAAGTACCAGAAGACCAAAAGTCCTTATTTTTATGCATACCACTCAAAGACAAACAAAACTGAGTGAGAAGTAAGCATTTTTGTTTCTTGCAATAGTGACTAATGTTGCATTTGTTGTTTCACAATAAAAAAAGCATAGTACTAGGGTGATCCTAGGATAAGAGCGTGAAGTATACATAAGGCCTTCCTCTATCACAATGCCTTAATCATTAGGTCTGATGGAAAAACATGAAATTCCTACAAATGTTTGCAAGTTGAGGAGACGATTTCAAGCCCTTTATCTTAATTTTAATCCAATACATGTAGTTGCTGACAATTATAAGCCTAATGTGTAGCCAAGATAAAACTAGAATTTGAGATACAACTAGTGAACTTCTAAATAGATTGGTGGGATATCTTGCCAGTGAAATTCCGAATTTGCAACATATGATAAGCACTTTAACCCCACAGTGCTCATCATTTCCTCCCTACTTAAGAAGAAATTGTCCCCAGTTTCTATTGTAGATGGAAAAATTGTTGCTTGAATGTGTACTGGGACTTGGGAGATCCATTTATCTTGCAAAGGCAGGTTTCCTTTTCTTTCAATAGAATATTCCTTTTAAAGGAGCCGATTTTGCACTCCCACATTGTATCAACACCTTTGTACTTAGGGGTCCCATTGACCTAATTTTGTAATTAACTTATCTTACCTTCCAGCTTTGAATTTTCTGTTTCGCAGATGCATGTTTGACTGTGGACCCTAGCGATCATGATCCCTTTTGTTGTACTTATGTCGACTGTGAATGCAAAAGAATGAATTTTTAATGAGTTCAAGTATGATGACTACACCACATAACTTGAGCTATAGTAGAAGTGATTTGAATTTGGTGAATAGATTTTGGATTGTGACAAATATTCTTGGTCTTATACTTATGAGATCATTCTGTAATTTAAGTCTCCTAGCGTACATTAAATGGGTTTTAAATTGAAATAATGTGTCCTACCATACACGATTATTCACAATATCACAATGTCATGCTTATGCTTGCTAATTAGGTTTAAACATTGTCATGCATTTTAGTCATTAGAAGTAGAAGAAAGTTATTGTTAATGGATTCATTTAATTTGAAAGAGTAGTTATAGTTTGAAAGAATCTCTCCTTACCTTAGCTAGCATTCATTGAAAGGAAAGGCTTATTTTATTCATATGCATTTTCCTGGTTTGAATCATTCATCACACCACGAGTTTCACTTCCATCACCCGATTGAGTAATACAACCACTAAAATTTACACCCCCTAACTAAACACACCATAACCTCACTTGAGGAGAAAAAGAATTTGCTAGTTAGGTAGGACACTAGGGATAGGCATCCAAATAATTCCCCCTTGTCATTATCATCTGAGACATAGTTGTTGTCCTCTAGGGTACCAAAATCCTCTAGTATGTGTTGACACGGTCATACACTAGTTTGTGGAGGGGCCTCCTGTTGTTTCAGGGGTTAAACTCTCGCGAGATCGAGAACCAGACGGACTATGTGGAATGCCGCACTCCACTTAGCCCTAAGGAAACATCGATCATTGTCTTCCTTGTATTCTCCGGCAACCATACTGGTGATACAAGGGTGATAAGGCACAAGCGCCGAAAACCTTTTTGCGACGTGTGATGAACGAGGTAGCTTAGTGACTTTTCTACTAGGGATCTTTTACCCAGGATCCCTTTCGGTAGAGGGATATCCTTCAAATTCAGTCTCTCACTTCGTATTGTTCGACTTGGATTTCATCACCTTGCGAAGGATACGATTTGTCGAGGTCTCCAACTCTTAGTTAGGAAGTTTGCTTGCATTTTCACCTTTTTAGAGGGTCTTTTTCTATTTAGTGCTACTTGTTGGCATTTTGGCCACTTTTGTTTCAGCTCGCTTATTGTGACATCGATCCCAGTACATTTTTTTGAGCTTGTTTTTTTGGCCTGTGAGCCTTGTCTTTTCATAGCTCCCCTTCTGCATGCTCGGTTGCTTTAGGTTTTTTGAGTTCATACATGGTAGTTACCAATACTTATTTAATGATGTGTGATGTCCTCTTCTCCTAGGCCTTTGAGATGGTTGAGTTAGATGGTCTTCTGAAGGGACTGAACACCCCTTCATGGAGCCACTAACGCTTGACCGTAGGAGTAGTCTAGAGGACCACGTGATCACATCACCCGTGTGGACTTTTCTATTTACTGTGATGATGGTCTTTCAAGTTATATGGAACAATGGTACATTTGAGAGAGAGATGAATGGTTGTACCCCACCTTGGTCGATTGTCTTATGGTCCTTTCATTTTGTTGATAATATTTTTGTAGTACCTTTCCTTTTACCTTTTGGGTGTTTTACTGATATTGGGATATCTTGTGATTTGTACCACCTTTTATGTTTTAGGTCTTGTGGGTACTATGGTGGTTTGTCCACATTTGAGGTACACCCACTTTATCCAAATTGTTATGAGTCTTTATACCCACTTCGTACCACCCTACTGACCTTAGTTAGGAAGATTGCATGCTATCATACTTTTTGGTGGTACTATTTGAGTTACAAGAGGTAGTTACAAGGGGATATTGCATATATGAGGTAGTTACAAGGAGATATTGCATATATTGATTTGTACTGCCTTTTATGTTTTTGGTATTGTGGTTATAACTATGGTAGTTTGTCCATGCTTGAGGTAGTGTACACCCCCTTAGTCCCAAGGGTTATGAGTCTTTATACCCATTCTTTTTTTTTGACTTGTACCTTACTGGTTGGTCTTTGTACTGAGCCTTTTTACTGTCACTGAATTTCTTTGATTGACCGTACCATAGCCCAGTCATCTCTCTCTCTCTGGTTTGTACTAGCCCTATCATAGGGTCACTTGGTTCCTAGAGTTGACTGGCCTCTAAGAGGCACAGTCATTTATGAAAGTAACTCTTCTGAGTATATTACAGGAAACGTCTACACTAAGGTAATCAAATATGTGGTAAATAGTTTTCATTAAGTAGCCAGGACTTGTAGCATTAGAGGAGATCCTGTAACTTGTATGTGTAGTGTTACACATGTGTGATGTAGCGTTAAATCAAATAGTAAAAAAAAACTCATAAATATTGCATGAATTTCTACTCTTAAGAAAGATAAATTGGTCGTCTTCCGATCATCACTTGAATGCCTACATGTTGACAAAGGGAATGAGGATCAAGTAAAATTATAAAAGGTGATACACGTCAACTTTTAAGAGGTGCTATGACTTGCGGTCGAATCTAAACTTTTTTCCAATGGTGTAGGTAGAACCAAACAGGTATTTGTCTGATCTGTCTTCCTCAAGCAAGGGGAGTTTAGGAAGGCTAGAGGAAAGTGAGACATCCAGTAGGTCTAGAAGAATTGTATCAACTAGATGTCAAAAAACCAAAAGAAGATTCCATAGACGCAATGAATTTTTTCACGGTCAAGGAGGGGCATGTTCCTATGGTGATGAGACAAAAGACGACGAAGAGGTTCCCTTGAGGTATAGACATTTAGTGAAACAATGGGTACCGAAGAATCTTCCTCCACCGAACACTGATTTTTGTGTGAACGAGAGGAGATATCGAATTGCATCGTCGTCGATACATGGTTTCGGGTTGTTTTCCATGGATTGCATCTTGGACGGTTACGGGACATGTACAGAATTGATGGAGTATGTTGGACGCATATACAACTACAACAATTGGATGCACCTTGTCCGATATACAAAAAGTATGCGTAGCTATGGATTGTCAACAAACTATTTACAATTGAAAGACAAAAATCAAAATAAAGGAGGAATGTTGTACATGGACGGAAGGCCAAAGGCCATAGGCCACAGGTAATATTGCGGGGTTTATAAACAGTTCACAACCAGGGTCTACAATTAAGCAACCAAATTGCAAATTTGAGGGGCGTGAAGGAAACCGTGTTTTTGTAGTTGCTATTAAAACAATATCTGGAGGGGACGAGTTGCTTATTAATTACCCTGTGAACTGAGTAGATACAAACAAGGTTACTATAAAACATTTTACCCAACCTTTTAGTAATAAATTAAACACCATAAGTATTTTTTGTTACTTTATTTCGTTTAAATTTCCCATATTTACTTTGCAGGCCAGTCATCAGGATAAATCCCTGCCAACAAATGGTCAGAGGAGTACTTCTTCCTCGACGGAGCAGGTATACATCTTTCTAATAGTACAAATATAATGAGAAAAAAGAGTTTTTATTTGCTTTGTTTTTCCATTATTAATAACTTGGTTTGTTTTATATAATGTTATTTATATTTGATGCAGAACGTTGATCAGGAAATACACCCATCAAATGTTGATCAGACGACAACACCCTCGGGGCAACAGGTAGACCTGATTTGAATTGTACAATTAAAATATGTCAAAAAATTTTAGCATTATATTAATGTTTCAATGAATATTTTGGTTTCGTTTACGTAATTTTCTAGTCTATGTTTTTGATGCAGGCCGGTTCCATAAGGTCGGCTACACCAGGGTCCGCGCAACGGGTATACATCTTTGTAATATTAAAAATATATTATGAATAATAATTTTTTTGATTTGTTTTCTCATGAATAGTTTTGGAATCGTTTAGGTGACTTTCACTATGTTTTTTTACTAGGGTGTTGTTAGGGAAACGTAATACCATGAATCGTCAACCATTGCTAGGCTGAAACTGAAGACTGTGGAAACACTCATCGGACGGCGGACGTGGGTCATACTGAATTGATAAACTAATTGATGGAAAACACAATGGGAATTTGAGACGGTTGCATAGTGAAATGCATGCAGAATAAATGAAGAGTGGGTGTCGAGAGAAATGGTTTTGGGACGTCGTATGAGAGGAAATGGCGATAGGAATTGATTGATAAGGTCAAGCTTGAAGGTGGTATCCTTGGGACTAGACATAGGTCACAGGTTCAAATCTCATCTAAATATTTTTTATAACAATATATCGTCCACGATTTTTGGCCTAATTAATGAATGAATGGTTTAATGAATTTTCTAATGTTTTAATGATTCAATGTAGTAAACTAATACCTTTATTGAATTTTAGATTTTATTGAATGAATGTGTTGACTGAATGATTAATGAATGGTTTATTGAATGTTATATTGTACTGAATGAATGTGTGGATCGACATAAACAATGGTTTAGTGAATGTTAGCATTTATTGAATGAATAATGGATGAAAGCTCATGATAAAATATGGATGAATTTGCACATATTTGTTTTTTTTCGAGTGCATGCATTGGGTATGGGGAATTGAGAGTGATGTGAGGGGGGGGAGGGGCCATAAGAGCTTCTAAATTCACGTGGTTGGCCCTGTTCAGTAGAGAATATGAAATTATTCTCGAAACAGAGAGGAGCTCAATGAATGGCTACGATGTTGGCTTTCTACAACCCACTCGTGTGTCGTTTGAAATTTTGACAATTGCTTGGAGCTTGTTGTGATTTTTGGTTGCTTCTCATAACCAATTTCGAGTTTCCATAACTTCAAAGGTTGAGTAAATGATGCACTGGAATCAATATCCTTAACCTTCTCTTTAATTTCCTTGGAATCAATATCCAGCTTAACCTCAAATAAATATAAGTGAACAAAAGAAAATGCAAGAAAGAGATTAAACTTGCAAAATATAACACTTGTATTAATAAATTCAAAAAGAGAGAGTAATGTTCATGGGCCTCTTGGAGAGGATGAGCTCCTTTGAGAAAAGCTTCAATACAATACCAATCTTTGACAAAACAATATACATCCTTCTAGCGCTATAAATAGTTTCTTAATAACTACCAAAACACTAACTACATGCAATCTCAAAATTAATGACTACCAACCACCTACTGGTTCTTATTTAATAAAAATGAGCCTTTTACATTAAGTAACTACCCATTAACTATCTAATGAGCCTTATTCAAAGAATATGATCTCATACATGAATATACAAACTCCTCAGTATACCAAATTAGAGAAGTTAGGTAAGAGTACCTTGACACAATGGAAGCACACTACCATCTCTTTGTAACGAATATGCCACAATGTTACATAAGCATAGGGATTAGAGAACATGTATTCAATATGAAAAATTTTATTTCAAAAATGTTATTTTTTTTTAAATGTATTGGGTAGTCGCTTAACCGATGACCTAATCACGATGACTGCAGGGTAATATCCGACGGTTTTGCAATACTTTCGATGGCTCGAAACGTCGGATCCATTTTTTTTTGTATGGCATCAACGTCGCTTAACTGACAACCTATCCGACGATCGCAAGGTAATATGTGACGCTTGTGCCATACTTCCGACGGCTCGTAATGTCGGATCCGACTTTTTTTGTATGGCATACACGTCGCTTAATCGACGACTGAACTGACGCATAATCGATGGCAAAAGGATGGTATTCGACCAATATTGGAAGTTAACATTGTCGCTTATCCGACTACCTGTGAAGCTGGAGGAAGTCTGTTAACCGACGAGGTAGGGTAGTCGAATATCCGACGTCTTCAACTATGTCAGATTTTAGCCGATATCCCACCGACGATAAAAAAAGACTGGAATTGTCAGATAGTCGACCATAGGTTGTAGCAAATTTGACTTTTTCGCCGTCGGATTTTCGGTCAAAAAAACTTAGTGTAAGGGTAAGACTCTTGGAACGAAATTTTGTTTCCATTACATACATTCATGTTCCGAGAAGTTTTAATCATATATCTGATACATATGCTAACTATGTCCTAGATTGGCATTTGTCACATTCATAATGAAACACACAAATAGAACATACATTCATACATTTGTACATACACACATATAGCAGAACCGGGAGAACCATAGTTTTTTATAAATAGTATGTCCAAACTGGTAGTGTCATAATTTGATCGTTTCACACCTACGACAGTTATATTTCACACCTAGCATATAGGTTAGATGTCATTTTCACATGCATTATGCATTTGACCTTTTGACCATTTTCATAAACCCTAGGTGCGATCCCACTTATTAACCGACATAGATCCTTCACACTGTTATAGAAGTGTCGTTATGTGGCGATAGGGCCTTTCTGAACATGGGTACCCTAGTTAGAACCCCGTTTTCATTATGGTGCCCATGCCATTGTTTGTCCTTAGGATCGGGAGTCCTTCATAGTTACACCATGACATTGCGATAAATATTCATACTCTACTTTGTCTTATGCTGGCCATCTCCCATAAGGACTCCCCCATTTATATCAATTTGTGATTACATTGCATCATCCTGCTTGATCCTTGTGCCGACTCCCGCTTACTCAATTGTTAGCCTGGTGCCTAAGCACTTTCCCTGTCGAGCCCTGCAGAGCTTCCATTTTCCCTTCGCAATTTGATGACCTCATGACCCTGATGGAACACCCCCCCAAGTGTCCACATCCTGCACATGCTTCCTTGCATTGATCGAAGGTATGTTCCACTTCTTGGGACTAGTCTACTCGCTATTTGACACTCGTTCCCTCACTTGTTGTATTATAAGCAATTTTATTCTTTTTAAAGCTTTTCTAAATATGAAAAAGACCAAAAAAATCAAATATTCCAAAAAGCCAGACGGGATTATGGTTACTACTTCTAGTTGGCAGCTGTTGTGTCACCTTTGAATAGAGCATTCATTCCACTCCATCCATTATGAGTCGGGACTATAGTTGGACCTTAGGAGCTTTACTTGTTTCTCAGTTTACTCCACCGATTGGTTAAGCTTCCAGTCACTATGGAGCCCTTTGTTGATGCCTCCTGCAACGCACAGTCTATATTGAGTCTACGGTTGCATGAGTCTATCCATCTGCTCATGCTCTTGTTCAAAGGAAGTCCTGAAACCAAAGTCGGCCACTCCTCAGATATCTTGACTATTGCATGTCGACCATCCTTATTGAGTCAGTCCATTTCACCTGAGTTCTTCCAAATATTTCAGCGTAGCTGGTACCTCATGCTGGTTGATTGGGGATGCCTTAATGCCCTCCTTCTAGCGAGTTTCGTTTCGTCGACTTCAACCCATTTATTCCGGAATTTGAGACTTAGAGTTCGGTTGAGTACCTTGAGGCTTACAGTCATTAGTGGTAGGTTCTCTCGCCATCGACAATTTTGGGAATACATTAATGTCCCCTGATCGATGGATTCATCTTAGTGTTCGACTTCAACACATCTATTCACACTTTGATGATTGTACTTTGTGCCTTGATGCCCATTTTCATTTTTGGTGGGTTATCTCGCGTCTGTTAACAGTATACATCATTGAGTGGTAATCAGACAATGTCCCATCAGGTTTGACCTCAACTCCTTTATTCACTTGATGGGAATTGCATCGTAGACGATTTGTGTAGAAGACCCCAGGCGATAGTGGCATTCAGTATGCTACTTATGAGATTTATAATGTATTTTGGCCATCGTAGCACCAGTCTCTAACCTCACACATTAGGGGGCATCTGTTACAACGTAATTTTTCACCTTGTGAGCATCAGCACTCTTTGTCTTGTAGGATCCATTTCACTGACTCAGAGGTACTTTATGTTCTTCAGACACACTATTTCCCTATTTTTCTTCCTGTATGCTAGCTGTTACATTTTAGCCAACATACCCGCGAGCTGCACCACTATAACCCACAAGTGACAAGTAAAATAGTAAAAATCACTAGTAAATTACTTTTTACTCCCAAAAAGCGGTCTTAGGGTGACCTTTGGCCCTCTATTTGCCCCAAAAAGCCTCAATGTGTCCTTTCACTTATCTTTGGAAGGACTATATATTGAGCACATATGGCATATGGAAGGGGGGAGAAAGAGAGAGCAAGATAGCTTTAGTGTATTTTTGCCACATCTTGAGTCTACACTCATTAATCCTTGTTGTTGTGAACCTTTTATGTTCACCTTCTAAACTCCTATCATAGTTTGAGTTTTCCATTCCATGGAGGATTGAAGTGGTGGAGGAAAAAGTGGAGAGACCCAGTTCTTGGTTCAAATTGGTTGCCGACAAGAGGTCGTATCACATTGTACTTCTTGTTATTTATTAATAGATATACTCATATTCTCATCCATTAATGTTGTGAATGTTGTTTATATTACATTGAGTTGCATTTAATTATAATATCATGGACCATTGCTATTGATGATGTTAATGTCTTTCATATATTATATGCGCTTGTTGTATATTGGTTGTCAAGGCTAATTTGAAGGTTCAAGTGCACGAATTGAAAGCTTCAACGGGGATATACATCAAACATCTGGATCAATGTTGGTTATATTCTCCATTGTCTTAGAATTGTCATTTATATAGCATAGCATTGAGGATTGAGTTAATTTCTGGTAGTCAGCTGTCTGTTGTGGTCTACCCCAAGCCATAGGAAGTTTTCTCAAACTATGATAGGATTTTGGAAGGTGAACATAAAGGGTTCACAACAACAAGAATCAATGAGTGTAGACCCAAGATGCGGAAAAAATACACTAGAGTTATCTTGCTCTCTCTTTCTCCTCCCTTCCATATGCCATATGTGCTCAATATTTAGTCCTTCCAAAGGTAAGTGAAAGGACACATCGAGGTGTTTTGGGGCAAATGGAGGGCCAAAGGTCACCCTAAGACCGCTTTTTGGGAGTAAAAAGTAATTTTCTAGTGACTTTTACCATTTTACTTGTCACCCGCGGGCTATAGTGGTGCAGCTCGAGGGTACGCTGGCTAAAATGTAACAGCTAGCGTACAATAAGAAAAATTGGGAAATAGTGTGTCTGAAGGACATAAAGTGCCTCTGAGTCAGTGAAATGGATCCTATAGGCCAAAGAGTGCTGATGCTCACAAGGTGAAAAATTACGTTGTAACAGATGCCCCCTAATGTGTGAGGTTAGAGAATGGTGCTATGATGGCCGAAATACATTATAAATCTCAGAACTGGAGTGATGGAGACACAAGTGGAAGGATCATCTCACTCGTCATAATACAATAATATCTCTGAGTACATGACGGTATAGTACAACAATCTGATACAATGGCCATGAATAGGCAGTACATAGTGAATACATGTCATAAGTGATCATATCCATGATCCCTCTACAGTAATATATGGTCTCCTGCTGAAAAGGAAACAACTGGTGCAAACTGGAGGTACAAACTGCTGATATCTGAGATGTGATATCTCAGATGTAAAGTCACGATCATAAGTAGCATACTGAATGCCACTATCGCCCGGGGTCTTCTACACAAATCATCTACTGTGCAAGTCCCGTCGAGTGAATAAAGGAGTTGAGTTAAAACCTAATGTGACATCGTCTGATTACTGGTCAATGATGTATACCATTAACATACGCGAGATAACCTAGCAATAATGAAAATGGGCATCAAGGCATAGAGTACAATCATCAAAGTGTGAATAGATGTGTTGAACTCGAACACTAAGATGAATCCATCGATCAGGGAACATTGATGTATTCCCAAAACTGTCGACGGCGAGAGATCCTACCACTAATGACTACAAGCTTCAAGGTACTCAACCGAACTCTACGTCTCAAATTCTGAAATAAATGGGTTGAAGTCGACAAAACGCAACTCGCTGGAAGGAGGGAATTAAGGCATCCCCCATCAACCAGCACGAGGTACCAGCTACGCTGAAGTGAAACAGACTGACTCAATAAGGATGGCTGACATGCAATAATCAAGAGATCTGAGGAGTGGCCGACTCTGGTTTTAGGACTTCCTTTGAACAAGAGCATGAGCATATGGATAGACTCAGGAAGCATAGACTCAATATAGACTGTGCGATGCAGGAGGCATCAACAAAGGGATCCATAGTGACTGGAAGCTTAACCAATTGGTGGAGTAAACTGAGAAACAAGTAAAACCCCTAAGGTCCAACTATAGTCCCGAATCATAATGGATGGAGTGGAATGAATGCTCTGTTCAAAGGAGACACAACAGCATCCAATTAGAAGTAGTAACCATAATCCCGTCCGGATTTTTGGAATATTTGATTTTTTTGGTCTTTTTCATATTTAGAAAAGATTTAAAAAGAATAAAATTGCTTATAATACAACAAGTGAGGGAACGAGTGTTAAATAGCGAGCAGACTAGTCCCAAGCAGTGGAACATACCTATGATCAATGCAAGGAAGCATGTGCGGGATGTGGACACTCGAGGGGGTGTTCCCTCAGGGTCATGAGGTCATCAAATTGCGAAGGGAAAATGGAAGCTATGCAGGGCTCGATAGGGAAAGTGCTCAGGAACCAGGCTAACAATTGAGTAAGCGGGAACC
This sequence comes from Larix kaempferi, assembly GCA_027924585.1. NCBI lineage: Eukaryota > Viridiplantae > Streptophyta > Pinopsida > Pinales > Pinaceae > Larix > Larix kaempferi. The sequence goes on from BSBM01000248.1 coordinate 12,803,146, forward strand.
GGCACAAGGCTCAAGCGACAAGTAGGATGATGCAATGCAATCACAAATTGATATAAATGGGGGAGTCCTTATGGGAGATGGCCAACATAAAACAAAGTAGAGTATAAATCTTTATCGAAAATCATGTCGTAGCTACGAAGGACTCCCGATCCTAAGGACAAACAACGGCATGGGCACCATAATGAAAAAGGGGTTCTAACTAGGGTACCCATGTTCGAAAAGGCCTTACTGCCACATAACGACACTTCTATAACAGTGTGAAGGCTCTGTGTCGGTTAAGAAGCAGGGTCGCACCTAGGGTTTATGAAAATGGTCAAAAGGTCAAATGCATAATGCATGTGAAAATGACATCTAACCTATATGCCAGGTGTGAAATATACCTGCCATAGGTGCGAAACGATCAAATTATGACACTACCAGTTTGGACATATTATTTATAAAATACTATGGTTCTCCGGTTCTACTATATGTGTGTATGTACAAATGTATGAATGTATCTTTTATTTGTGTGCTTCATTATGAATATGACAAATGCCAATCTAGGACATAGTTAGCATATGCATCAGATATATGATTAAAACTTCTCGGAACATGAATGTATGTAATGGAAACAAAATGTCGTTCCAAGAGTCTCACCCTTAAGAATCTCCGCAATAACATAGGATCCCTCACACGGTACTGACCATTCAACTGAGACACAACTAGTTGTGAATCCAGGTGGACTTCTAAGAACTGGATACCATGTGAAATAGCATCCCGAAGTAGCTCAATTACAGCACTGTACTCAGCCACATTGTTAGATGTAGGACCAAGACAAGCACCTCCTGAGGACACAACTAGGTGGTTAGGTGAATAAATAACCCAGGCAGCAGAAGCAAGTTTTTGCATATGACAGCCAGCACAATCCATAAATCCTAAGAACGTAAGAGATTCTATTGATATCTGTCAAGCAAACGGAAGTGAATCAGCCAACCCGAAAACCAGAAGAAATCTAAACTATGTACAGAAGCAACTATACAATAGTATACAAAAGTATTAGCTTGAACTAGAAGTTCAAGCGTAATACTGCTTGAGGTAGAGCCCATTTATAGGCTCCTTCAAGACGTTCCCATCATAATCCTCTAATTCATAGGCTCCTTTTTCTAGGACACGCCTCATGATGTAAGTACCGTGCCACATGGGATTAAACTTGCCTGCCCTCAGGGGTTCTTTAGCTTGGTCATATCAGAGGACCAAGTCACCTTCAGCATATTGTCGGGGACGGACAAACCTATCGTACTGAACCTTGACACGACATTTATTGGAATCTATAGCCACAGCGACATCTCGACGCTGCTCGTCCAGTTGCTCAAGGTGGATTAAACGTTTCTCAATACCCCATGTATCAGGGAGGAGCTCTATGGCCAGTTTTAGCGAAGGGATTTCGCATTCAATCGATAAAATCGACTCCACACCGTGTACCAGTTGAAACGGTGAGAACCCGGTGGTAGTCTTAATTGCGGTTCAATACGCCCACAAAGCAGGATATAACATAATGTGCCATTGTTCTTACTTTGTTGGATGGTATGTTGGAGAATGGTCTTTAAAGACTTATTGACTGCTTCAACCTGACCATTCGCTTAGGGATAGTAAGAAGATGAGTGTTCTTGACGAAACCCAAGCTTGAGTGAGAAATCCTCCATCATTTTATTCTGAAAGTGATTGCCATGGTGAGTGACAATCTCTTTCAGAATACCAAACCGAGTAATAATTTGATTGAACACAAAATGGGTTGCTGTAGCACCATCGGCTTTTACGGTAGGCATGGCCTCATCCCATTTGGAAAAGTATTCCACGGCCACTATAATATGGTGATGCCCCCCAGCCGAAGCTGGTTTGCAATCCATGAAATCCACCCCCCACTTGGTGAAGGGACCGATGGTGATGACTGGATGAAGGGGCACTGGATGCAAGTGTATATTCCGAGAAAACACCTGGAAAGGGTGACATCTCTTCACAGCGTTCATACAATCTTTAAGGATGGAAGGCTAAAAGTAACCAGCTCGCATAATACGTTGGGATGTAGCAAGCCCGGATAAGTGACCACCACATGCCCTTGCATGGAAATCATTAAGCACATGCCCCACTTCTTCGTGAGTCAAGCAACGACGGAGAATAGAATCCTTTCCTTGACAATACAAAGTGTCGTCGACAATAGTATAATCTTTAGCGTGATGTTTCACACGCTATCACTCGTCCCGTGAATAATGCGAAGGAAACTTCAAAGTTTGGAGATATACAATGACATCCCCATACCAAGGGTCCTCTTATGAGATAAGAAATAAGTGTTCATCCACAAAGGAATCTTCATGGACGACATCCTCATCAAGTCTCGGAAGGTCCGACATAAGCTCAGCAAAAACAGAGAAAACTTCCTATGGCTTGGGGTAGACCACAACAGATAGCTGAATACCAGAAATTAACTCAATCCTCAATGCTATGCTATATAAATGACAATGCTAATACAATGGAGAATATAACCAACCTCGATCCGGATGTTTGATGTAGATCCCCATTGAAGCTTTCAACTCGTGCACTTGAACCTGCAAATTAGTCTTGACAACAAATATACAACAAGCACATATAATATATGAAAGACATTAACATCATCAATAGCAATGGTCCATGATATTATAAGTAAATGTGACCCAATGTAATATAAACAACATTCACAACATTAATGGACGAGAATATGAGTATTTCTATTAATAAATAACAAGAAGTACAATATGATACAACCTCTTGCCGACAACCAATCTGAACCAAGAACTGGGTCTCTCCACTTATGCCTCCACCACTTCAATCCTCCATGGAATGGCAAACTCAAACTATGATAGGATTTTGGAAGGTGAACATAAAAGGTTCACAACAACAAGTATTAACGAGTGTAGACTCAAGATGTGGAAAAAATCCACTAGAGTTATCTTGCTTTCTCTTTCTCCTCCCTTCCATATGTCATATGTGCTCAATATATAGTCCTTCCAAAGGTAAGTGAAAGAACACATCGAGGCGTTTCGGGGAAAACAAAGGGCCAAAGGTCACCCTAAGACCACTTTTTGGGAGTAAAAAGTAATTTGCTAGTGATTTTTACCATTTTACTTGTCACCTGCGGGCTATAGTGGTGCAGCTCATGGGTACACTGGCTAAAATGTAACAGCTAGCGTACATGAAGAAAAATAGGGAAATAGTGTGTCTGAAGGACATAAAGTGCCTATGAGTCAGTGAAATGGATCCTGCAGGCCAAAGAGTGTTGATGCTCACAAGGTGGAAAATTACGTTGTAATAGATGCCCCCTAATGTGTGAGGTCAGAGATTGGTGCTACGATGGGCGAAATACATTATAAATCTCAGAAGTGGAGTGATGGATTATCCCTTCCCTTATTGTCCGCTTGGGAGGTAAACCTGTGCCTATTTAAGTCGAGGTGGTTGATGCGCCCATTGACTACAAACTTCTACTGGGTAGGAATTGGATGTATGATATGAAAGTTGTCCCGTCTACTGTGTTCAGAGTTATTTTCTTTCCACACGAAGGAAAGATTATGACAATCGATCAGCTGGATTTTGTTAATCCTTCTCCCATAGCATCCACGGGATCAGTAGTCCCACATCTTACAGATTCTCAGTCGAAAACTGGGAACATGGGTGTCGGATTGTACCCTTCATTGATGGGATCTTATGATTTCCCTTCACCCATTAATTTTATTGGAACCATTTTCGACAATGCGTCTCCTCCATTGCATAATGTACCATTCCGGACTTCATATTTTGATGATCCATGGACCTTACCGTCCACGAATTCTACATCTGGATACATTGCGCATGTCGAGATGTCTATGCCACTGTCTGCTACTGAGCTTGCTTATCAGGATATTCAGCAAGCCACTGCAAAGCCGGATCTCTCTTATTCACGGACAGAAAAGGAAGGTCCCGTTATGCTGCCGATTTGGGCAGCCAACTCATCTTGTTCGCATGTTCGCTCTCTTTTTCTTCCCAACCTCGACCTCGCCAAGCAAGAAGAGCTTAGGACGACTCTTACCGAGATGTTTGGTCACCCTATGGATCTTTTTGGCTCACGTGAGATTTACGTGGAGGGGAACATGGCTAATATTTCCCCGACTATACCGATCAACATCTCTCGCACTCCCAGAAATATTGAGAACATTTACATCGGTGATGATTTCTCTTCTGAGGAGGTTGCCATTTACACCGAGTTAAGTACAGAGCTTCGGGAAGCTTTCACCTGGTCATATGAAGAGATTCCAGGAATAGACCCCAGTATTGTCAAACACGAGATTAGAATGTATCCTCATGCTAAACCAGTTTGAAAATGTCTTCGTGTTGTTAACCCTAGGAAGGAAACTGCTATCAAGGCAGAGGTGGAGAAAATGCTCAAAGCTGGTTTTATCTACCCCGTTCCCCTTACCGAATGGGTGTTAAACTCCGTTTCTGTGGATAAGAAGCAGGGAACGATCCATGTATGCACTGATTTTAGAGACCTGAACCGTGCATGTCCGAAAGATAATTTCCCCACTCCATTCATTTATCAGATCTTGGATGCTTGTGCTCGAAGTGAGATTTTTTCGTTCATGGATGGCTTTTATGGGTATAACCAAATTCAAATCAAACTCGAGGACCAGCATAAGGCTGCTTTCATTTGTCCTTGGGGTACGTTTGCATATCGAAAAATTCCCTTCGGCCTTAAAAACGCCGGAGCTACGTTTCAGCGTGCCATGACCTATGCCTTTCACGACCTTAAAAGGATAATGGAGATTTTCTTGGATGATCTTGTTGGCCATTCTCACAAGAGAGTGGACCACCCCAAGCACCTCCGTTGGATTCTCGAACGATGTATACGCTACAAGATTCGATTGAATCCCAATAAATGCATATTTGCGGTGAGGTCAGGTCGCCTTCTAGGATTCATAGTTTCGAAAGAGGGTATTAGAGTCGATCCTCTTAAAGTTGAGGCAATAATTCGGTTGCCTCCTCCGTGCAACTTGTTTCAACTTCAGAGCCTCCAAGGGAGAGTTACTTTTCTACATCACTTTGTAGTCAATTATGCTTGTCTTACCAAAGGTTTCGTGCGCTTGTTGAAGAAATGCACACCGATTATCTGGGATGAGCAAGCCCAGCAATCTTTCGATGCCCTTAAGAAAGCTTTGGTATCAACCCCTGTGCTTAGTCCACCTGACTTTGCACGAGATTTTATACTTTATGTGGCTGCGTCTCAAGAGACGATTTGCATGGTCTTAGTTCATGGTTATGTTTTTTTCGTCGAGCATGTGATCTATTACCTTAGTCGAAATCTAGTAGACGTTGAACTGAGATATACTCATGTGGAAAAGTTGGCACTTGCGACTGTTCATGCAGTCCAACAGCTATGACACTATATCATGCTTAGAAAAACCACAGTAATAGCGCATATCAATCTGTTTCAATTCGTGCTATCAAGACGCCTTATAGGGGGGAAATACAATAAATGGATTGTGATCCTTCAGGAGTTTGATCTTGATTTTGCTTCGACGAATTCAGTGAAATCCTTGGTTTTTGCTAAGCTTATGTCGTACCTTCCGAGACTTGATGAGGATGTTGATGGGTCCAATTTTCAGGTATTTGATAACCCTTTTTCCACAGTCCAACTCAAGCAATGGCGAAGAAACACACTCAATTGTGGAAAAGTGTTTTACTTTAATTATTTAATGAAATTGTTTTTATGATCATTCTTGAATGTTAGAATGCATATCAAATAAACTAATTATATGGAAACCAAGCGTGATTGAGCAGGTTCAGGGTCATTAAAGGATGGACGTGTAGAAGACTAAAGGATCACCAAGCTCGGTGCCACGTTTCCTAATTTATAGAGGACGCACTCCCACTTTCAAGAAGAATCGGAATTTTGACAATCAGTTAGGATCTATTGAGATATTGTAACTTCAAAGAATATTATATTTGTACTTTATTATTCTGGAGATGTTTCATTCCTCCTTGAAGATCTTATTGTATATCCGGAGATGTTTATTCTTCCATCGGAATGTGGTAACTTGGGTTATTAGACTTCCCTAGTGGGGGTCGGCCCTGTATGTGTTATGTGGGTAAAAGGGTTATTAGACCACCCTAGAGGGGTCGGCCCAATCAGTTTTAGTGGGGTATTTAACCCATTGGTTAAATACGAGCCTACATGTCTTGTGTAAAAAGACAAGTCGGAGTAGTGTATAAATAGAGGAGGTGTATTCCTCATTTAACACACACTCACTCACTTGAGAGTGGCGCACTTGTGGAGGAGAGGTCTTCTATGGAGAAGGAGGAGCTTATGCTCACGGTTACATATTTGTATATTGCTGGTCATCTATATTGAGGAAGCTTTACTGGGTTTTCTACCCCATGAGGGTTTCCCAGGATAAATTTGTGTCTCTTGTGTTTATGCTGTGCTTGTTGTTTCTTCAGTGATCCTGTATATTCTATTATTGTGAAATGGAATGTAATGCTTTTATTTTCTATCTTAGCATATTAAATCTTAACATGGTATCAGAGCTAACCTGAAGGAAGTCAAGGTATGGCACTTACGACACTTGCTTTACTTACGACAATTTGAAGGTTAGGGTTTTATATAGAAAAAACCAGTCATCATGGAACTTTCACCATAAATCCATTTTGGTGAAGGTTCAGGATCGGAAACCTTTACAGGTCGTAGATAACATCTCCAGGTATCTTGTGTCCAAAGTGAACCCTCATATTCGTTGTACTTTGTAAGTTATGATCAGTACAAGCTCCAAATGAAATTTCGTAAAATGTGATAGGTATTACACAGACTGCACCATCTCAGGAAACTTTTTCAGAGGCCGAAGTTGCACCAGTGACACGTGGCACACCGTACAAGTTAGATCTCCGGTCTTATCCCATAAATAGGTCACGTTGCGACACTTGGCATAACTTGGGATAGGAAGCTCCAAATGAAATTTCGTCAAAAGTGACAGGTAGTACACAGAATGTACTATCTCAGGAAACTTGTTCAGAGGCCGAAGTTGAACCAGTGACATGTGGCACGCCATACAAGTTCGCTCTCCCGTTTTATCCCATAAACAGATCACGTTGCGACACTTGGCATAACTCTCTCTCAGAAAATCCAATTGAGGTCAGACCTGTCGGGATGGAAAGATGACAAGTTAGGCTACCACAAAAAAAAATTTCAGACCCTGTGGAGCAAAAAGTTTGGAGTTACAGCAGAAATAATCAGGTACATATTTCTATCAAAACAGAATTATTTTTGGAGCACCGTCATTCATGGCTTCCGGAATTTAGGGTTTCGGAGAAAGTTATAATTTTTGGAATCGGAATCCACGGCTGAATGCTACTCAGGAAAATCAAAATTTAGAGACCAAGATCGAATTTTTTGGTTGGGTAGAAGACCGGGCTTGATCAAACCCCAGTTCGGGATTTTGATCGGAAAGATGGAAAATTAGGGCTTCAGCAAAAGTTGGAATTTTTGAAGTCTGTAACCACGGCTGGAAGCTCCTCAGAAAAATAAGAGTTTAGAGCCTTGGATCGAACCTTTTGATTGGACAAAAGGGTGGGCTTCATCAAACCCTAGTTCGAGTTCCTGTCTAGAAGATCCAGAAGTTTCGAAGGCAATTTTGAGGGGTCAAATTTTGGAAATTTCAAAATTGAAGTATGCTAGTTTGATCAACTCAGCAACACACATCCTTTCATCCATTCAGAAGTGTGAAAGTCAAAGATTGAATTTTTAGGGTTTCTCTAGCAAACCCTAATCAAGCTCCAGATCAAGTTTCAGGGGGAGTTGAGGCTAAGGCCTTACATAAGAATACTACAAGAAGTCTCGACAGGTATCACTTAAGGAGGTTCAAGTATGTCTTGAAATCTGATTCTTGATTAAGTTCATAATGTGTTTGTCTTCATGTTATCTATTCGTACAATCTTGATTAATGTTAGAATTGTCTTATCACCCTAGTAACAGTATGAATGCATGTGAATGATTGAATACATTCATTGATTAGGGCTATATGATTGTACTAATGCATTATGGTGTTGTGTGAGGTTGATGTTGTCTGCTAACAAGATATAGGTACATCACAAAAGACAAATCAAGTTCCATGACCATGACATCATGAAGACAAAGACTCATCCATAATCTTTGTTCTACTTACGAGGTATGTATGACTTTGTTATATTATGCTTAACCTATGAGACATGCAGGTTCTAGCTCAGGATCTCTAAATCATTGAAGAGATTGTTTAGGTATGTTGTACATAACTAAGCAGGTATACTAACCCAGTTATGTTTTCCTATGTCAAGTTAGAATCTTACCTTGTGTTAGGATCCCTTATATAAGTATACTTGGTATGATTGGTTATGCTTATTCATTAAGTTAGTAATCAAGGGTTTTGCATATTATGTCTCTTATCTTGATGATCTAATTAACCAGAAGAGTACTATGATCAAACAAGAATATGCAGAAATAAAAGAAGACTTCCCTGAAACCTTGAATATTATCTATAATCATGACTATACATTTTCGAGATTATTTAGAACTATAATGTTTTGATAACATTGAGAATATACTAATGAATGTATGTTTGTGTATGAGATCATGAGGATGACACTTGAGCATGCACAGTGGTACAGAATGAATAGAAGTTCAAAAGACATACAGAAGATCAAGCGGGAGGCAACCACACAAACATAAAAGATAAGTATTTGAGTTGTTATTTGAAATAGTAAATGATATTGCCTGTAATAGGTTGCATGCATATTTGTATTCCTAGAATATATCATGCTGAGTGTAAACATTCATAGAGCATTGAACAATATACTACTAATATGCATATGATTGGTAAGTTGGACAAACATTCCATTGTTGCTTGCCTAGAATGAAACCTCTTTGCTGACATGCTGAGAGCTGTGCACACTCTCGATAGTATGTTCTGGTAGAGATGGAAGGCATCTAGATAGCCACTGTATGCATACACGATATGGAAAAGTGTTGTGCCAAAGTATTGGTCAAGATAGTTGCATAACTATGTAAATGATATCTGTATGCATAATAGGTTATCATGTCAATATGATTTGATGATCATGAAGTATTACTAATCATGTACTTAAATTTGATTTGTAGGAAAGATCATGATGAATGATGAACACTGAACAAGTGATGGATGTTCAACAAAAGATTTACAAATCAAACACACTATAGAAGGCTTGTGGCTAGAAGATTCTCTTAGAAAGAGGAAGAGAATCATGATGAGATGTTTGCTCCAAGTGGCTAGATAAGACCATTCTCTAAATGGTGTAATTAAAGAAGAAGTGTGAATCAGGTTCTGTATGGGTTCCCAGGATCGATAATCAATTGATGAGCTTAATGATCACCATGGGTGATGTGGATCTCAACCTTTGCTACAAGGTTGAATATGGTTTCTATACACAGATGACATGAATGCAAGAAGGAACTCACCACATAGTTCGAATGATATTGAGGCTCATATCAGTAGACCCATCTAACGAGAGATGGCACAGATAGATATGCAGAAGATCATTCAATGCAGAGTGTGAATGATGTTCAGTCACAAAGGGAGAATTGACAGTTTCTTGATAAGCTTGGGCTTTACCAAAAGTAAAGTTGTTCCTAACTTTTAACTTAAGGTTGTGGATGATGAACCTATCATACCATTATTGTATGACGATGATCTCTTTCTGACAAGGAATGAGAAACAGATCATGAAAAGAAAGAAGAAGATGGCTACAGAAATGAAAATGAAAGATCTCAGATTGATGCATTACTTCCTAGGTCTGGAAGTATGGCAAGACTCAGAAGGAATCTTTCTCAACCAGGGAAAATATGCTGAGAAATATTAAAAGGACTTGATGTGTTGGAATGGCCACTCTTGAAGTTATTAGCAGATGACTCATCAGAGTTAGTGGATATAACTCTGTACAGACAAAATATTGAGTCATTGATGTGTCTGACAAATACTAGGTCAGATATATGCTTTGCTGTGAACACCTTGAGTCAGTATCTAGTGGAAACTAGATGTGTTCACCTGTTAGTTGCAAAGCATGTGATGAGGTACCTAAAGGATACGATAGACTTTTATCTATGTTATCTTAGAGATCATGACTTCAGATGACTACACAGATGTTGATTGGGCAGAAATTGTATCAGACAGGAAGAGCACATCGAGAGGATGAGACTTGTCTTAAATTGATAAGGACTGATCATCCTGGAACTGGATCGGGATTGCATCGTCCCTAGACATGAGACTTGTCTTAAATTGATAAGGACTGATCATCCTGGAACTGGATCAGGATTGCATCGTCCCTAGACATGAGACTTGTCTTAAAGTGATAAGCATTGATCATCCTGGAACTTGATCTGGATTGTATCATCCATGGACCTATGTCCTAAAGAGAGCGGGATTGATCATCCTGTAATATGATCATGTGTGTTGCAGGGTATGCTACTGATGATAGATGTATTAGTGAGAATACATGCTTTTGATGATAGATGTGTTAGTGAGAATACATGCTTTTGATGATAGATGTATTAGTGAGAATACATGCTTTTGATAATAGATGTATTAGTGAGAACACATGTTTTTATGATATATGTATTAGTAAGAATACATGTTTTGATGATAGATGTATTGGTGTGGATACTAATACAGATGATCCAGATGCTGTAGATCGAGATGATCCAGATGCTGTAGATCGAGATGATCCAGATGCTGTAGATCGTGATGATCCAGATGCTGTAGATCGTGACGATCCAGATGCTGTAGATCGAGATGATCCAGATGCTGTAGATTGTGATGATCCAGATGCTGTAGATCGTGATGATCCAGATGTTGTAGATAGAGATGATCCCGATGCTGATGATCGTATGATGACGATGCTGATGATCGTGAGGATCCAGATGTTGTTGTTGTTGTAGCTGTTCGAGTGCTACAGAAGATAAAGACTCAGTACTGAAGATGTTGATGTTCCAGTATTGAAGATGTTCCAGTAACTGCTTGAGTTACTGATGATGTTGAGAAAGCTTCCAATGATTTATAGATGTATCATGTATGATGTTGATGACTCCTTGCTCGTACAGATGATGTTATAATATCCTTCTCATTAAGGGGGAGTGTTGAGATATTGTAACTTCAAAGAATATTATATTTGTACTTTATTATTTTGGAGATGTTTCATTCCTCCTTGAAGATCTTATTGTATATCCGGAGATGTTTATTCCTCCGTCGGAATGTGGTAACTTGGGTTATTAGACTTCCCTAGTGGGGGTCAGCCCTGTATGTGTTATGTGGGTCAAAGGGTTATTAGACCACCCTAGAGGGTTTAGCCCAGTCAGTTGTAGTGGGGTATTTAACCCATTGGTTAAATACGAGCCTACATGTCTTGTGTAAAAAGACAAGTCGGAGTAGTGTATAAATAGAGGAGGTGTATTCCTCATTTAACACACACTCACTCACTTGAGAGTGGTGCACTTGTGGAGGAGAGGTCTACTATGGAGAAGGAGGAGCTTATGCTCAGGGTTACATCTTTGTATATTGATGTTCATCTATATTGAGGAAGCTTTACTAGGTTTTCTACCCCATGAGGGTTTCCCAGGATAAATTTGTGTCTCTTGTGTTTATGTTGTGCTTGTTGTTTCTTCAATGATCCTGTATATGCTATTATTGTGAAATGGAATGCAATGCTGCTATTTTCTGTCTTAGCATATTAAATCTTAACAGGATCATCATTAAATCATATAAATATGGACCTCTCAGGCAGCGAGAGGCCCCTACTGTTTTTTTGAGAAAAACATTGTTTTAACGTTTTATGCCCTATCGATACTGCGAAGTACAGACCTTTGTTTGACATGGATTTTATATTTTAATAAGAAATTGATGATTAATTCCAGCCAGTGTTTCTAATTTTTATTCTCTCCTGAGTATGGGTTGGGGAGGGCCCCTCCAACACATGGGTCAGGAGATTTCTATTTGCAGGTATTTCTTTCAATTATGCGTTTTACATTGATGAACAATTCTATTACATATGGAAGTGCTTGAATGATTTATTACTTCTATAGTAGTTTATAATACATTCTGTAGTACAACATAACAGTTTCAGTAGTCCTGTAGGTTCTTTCTTTCAACGCATATTTGAATCAACGATTACATGTGTATCAGCTTTGCTTTCAATATCATGGTTTATATCTGAGGTTTTTTTACTGTTTCTCATCGTGATCAATTTCTTTAGTAGTAGATGGATAGCTTGAAACGATTGCACTTAAATGTTAGTCTTGGGATTTAAAATGGTTTAGATCAGAATTCTAGTTTTAGGCATAGAGTAACTACAGACTTCATTTTCCCAAATCTTAGAATAGATCTGTTATGACATTTTCATTTTCTAGATTTACCATTCCGCATTGAGTAATTTCATAAGATCATCTCGTTCACTTTCAGCTTTTTAATTATTTAAAATAGATTTACTGCTTTATTTCTTAGAACAGATTTACTGCTTTTGGTATCTTTATTTCTTAGAACAGATTTAATGCTTTTGGTACTTTAATTCTTTTAAATAGATTTATTACTTTCCAGTATTTAATTCCGTAGCATAACCAATTTTACATATTTAGTAGGAAACCTTTAGAACATCGATACCGACATCCAACTATGACAGAGATTATCCTATAAGAGCACAGATAGTGCATGCATCTCTAAATTTTGTACGTTCCCCGGGTTGACATTTAAAGTAGGCTCTTGGTATAGCTTCCCTCATTAGGCATCCATATTAGGAGCTCACCAGATGTCGTCCATGAAGATTCCTTTGTGGATGAACACTTATTTTTTATCTCGTTAGAGGACCCTTGGTATGGGGATGTCATTGTATATCTCCAAACTTTGAAGTTTCCTTTGCATTATTCACGGGACAAGCGACGGCGTGTGAAACATCACGCTAAATATTATACTATCGTCGGTGACACTTTGTATTGTCAAGGAAAGGATTCTATTCTCCGTCGTTTCTTGACTCACGAAGAAGCGGAGCGTGTGCTTAATGATTTCCATGCAGGGGGTGTGTGGCGATCACTTATCCGGGCTTGCTACAGCCCAATGTATTATGCGAGCTGGTTACTTTTGGCCTTCCATCTTTAAAGATTGTATGAACGCTGTGAAGAGATGTCACCCTTGCCAGGAGTTTTCTTGGAATATACACTCACATCCAGCGCCCCTTCATCCGGTCGTCACCATCGGTCCCTTCACCAAGTGGGGGGTGGATTTCATGGATTTCAAACCAGCTTTGGCTGGGGGGAATCACCATATTATAGTGGCCGTGGACTACTTTTCCAAATGGGCTGAGGCCATGCCTACCGTAAAAACTGATGGTGCTACAGCATCCCATTTCATGTTCAATCAGATTATTACTCGGTTCAGTATTCCGAAAGAGATTGTCACTAACCATGGCAGTCACTTTCAGAATAAAATGATGGAGGATTTGTCACTCAAGCTTGGGTTTCATCAAGAACACTAATCTTCTTACTATCCCCAAGCAAATGGTCAGGTTGAAGTAGTTAATAAGTATTTAAAGACCATTCTCCAACGTACCATCCAATAAAGTAAGAACAACTGGCATATTATGTTATATCCTGCTTTGTGGGCGTATCGAACTGTAGTCAAGACTGCCACTAGGTTCTCACCATTTCAGCTAGTACATAGTGTGGAGTCGATTTTACTGATTGAATGCGAAATCCCTTCACTAAAACTGGCTATAGAGCTCCTCCCTGATACGTCGGGTATTGAGCAACGTTTAATCCACCTTCAGCAGCTTGACGAGCAGCGTCGAGATGTCGCCGTGGCTATAGATGCCAATAAACGTCGTGTCAAGGTTCAGTACGATAGGTCTGTCCGTCCCTGGAAATATGCTGAAGGTGACTTGGTCCTCTTATATGACCAAGCTAAAGAACCCCTAGGGGCAGGCAAGTTTAACCCCATGTGGCACGGTCCTTACATTGTGAGGCATGTCTTGGAAAAAGGATCCTATGAATTAGAGGATTATGAGGGGAACGTCATGAAGGAGCCTAGAAATGGGCTCTACCTCAAGCAGTATTACACTTGAACTTCTAGTTCGAGCTAATACTTTTGTATACTATTCTATAGTTGCTTCTGTACATAGTTTAGATTTCTTTTGGTTTTTGGGTCTGCTGATTCGCTTCCGTTTGCTTGAAAAATGTCAGCGGAATCTCCTACGTTCTTAGTATTTGTGGATGGTGCTAGCCGTCATACGCAGCAGCTTACTTCTCCTACCTGGGTTATTTATTCACCTGACCGCCTAGTTGTGTCCTCAAGAGGTGCTTGTCTTGGTCCTACATCTAACAATGTGGTTGAGTATAGTGCTATCATCGAGCTACTTCGGGATGCTATTTCACATGCTATCCATTTCTTAGAAGTCCGCCTGGATTCACAACTAGTTGTGTCTCAGTTGAATGGTCAGTACCGTGTGAGGTATCCTACTTTATTATGGAGATTCTTAAGGGTAAGACTCTTGGAACGAAATTTTGTTTCCATTACATACATTCATGTTCCGAGAAGTTTTAATGATATATCTGATGCATATGCTAACTCTGTCCTAGATTGGTATTTGTCACATTCATAATGAAGCACACAAATAAAAGATACATTCATACATTTGTACATACACACATATAGCAGAACCAGAGAACCATAGTTTTTTATAAATAATATGTCCAACATAATTTGATCGTTTCGCGCCTACTGTAGGTATATTTCACACCTAGCATATAGGTTAGATGTCATTTTCACATGCATTATGCATTTGACCTTTTGACCATTTTCATAAACCCTAGGTGCGACCCCGCTTCTTAACCGACATGGAGCCTTCACATTGTTATAGAAGTGTCGTTATGTGGCAGTAGGGACTTTTCGAACATGGGTACCCTAGTTAGAACCCCTTTTGCATTATGGTGCCCATGCCGTTGTTTGTCCTTAGGATCGGGATTCCTTCGTAGTTACTCCATGAATTTGCGATAAAGATTCAAAATTTACTTTGTCTTATGTTGGCCATCTCCCATAAGGACTCCCCCCATTTATATCAAGTTGTGATTGCATTGCATCATCCTGCTTGCCACTTGAGCCTTGTGTCGGATCACACTTACTCAATTGTTAGCATGGTGCCTGAGCACTTTCCCTATCGAGCCCTGCAAAGCTTCCATTTTCCCTTCGCAATTTGATGACATAATGACCCTTAGGGAACACCCCCCCGAGTGTCCACATCCTACACATGCTTCCTTGCATTGATCATAGGTATGCTCCACTGCTTGGTACTAGTCTTCTCGCTATTTGACACTCATTCCCTCACTTGTTGTATTATAAGCAATTTTATTCTTTTTCAAGCTTTTCTAAATATGAAAAAGACCAAAAAAAAAAATATTCCAAAAAGACAGACGGGATTATGGTTACTACTTCTAGTTGGCAGCTGTTGTGTCGCTTTTGAATAGAGCATTCATTCCACTCCATACATTATGAGTCGGGACTATAGTTGGACCTTAGGAGCTATACTTGTTTCTCAGTTTACTCCACCGATTGGTTAAGCTTCCAATCACTATGGATCCCTTTGTGATACCTCCTACATCGCACAGTTATATCGAGTCTATGCTGCCTGAGTCTATCCATCTGCTCATGCTCTTGTTCAAAGGAAGTCCTAAAACCAGATTCAGCCACTCCTCAGATCTCTTGACTATTGCATGTCGGCCATCCTTATTGTGTCAGTCCGTTTCACCTGAGTTCTTCCAAATATTTCAGCGTAGCTGGTACCTCATGTTGGTTAATGGGGGATTCCTTAATACCCTCCTTCCAACAAGTTTCGTCCCGTCGAATTCAACCCATTTATTCCATAATTTGAGACTTAGAGTTCGGTTGAGTACCCTGAGGCTTGCAATCATTAGTGGTAGGTTCTCTCGCCATCGATAGTTTTTGGAATACATCAATGTCCCCTGATCGATGGATTCATCTTAGTGTTCGACTTCAACACATCTATTCGCACTTTGATGATTGTGCTCTATGCCTTGATGCCCATTTTCATTATTGGTGGGTTATCTCGCATATGTTAACGGTATACATCATTGACCGGTAATCAGAAAATGTCACATCAGGTTCGACCTCAACTCCTTTATTCACTTGATGGGACTTGCACCGTAGATGATTTGGGTAGAAGACCCTAGGCAATAGTGGCATTCAGTATGCTACTTATGATCATGACTTTACATCTGAGATATCACCTCTCAGATATCAGCAGTTTCTACCTCCGGTTTGCACCAGTTGTTTCCTTTTCAGTGGGAGACCATATCTTACTGTAGAGGGATCATGGCTATGATCACTTATGACATGTCTTCACTATGTACTGCCTATTCATGGCCATTGTATCAGATTGTTGTACTATACTGACATGTACTCAGGGATACTATTGTATTATGATGAGTGAGTTGCTCCTTCCACTTATGTCTCCATCACTCCACTTCTGATATTTATAATGTATTTCGGCCATCGTAGCACCAGTCTCTAACCTCACACATTAGGGGGCATCTGTTACAACATAATTTTCCACCTTGTGAGCATCAACACTCTTTGGCCTGAAGGATCCATTTCACCAACTCAGAGGCACTTTATGTCCTTCAAACATACTATTTCCCTACTTTTCTTCCTGTATGCTAGCTGTTACATTTTAGCCAGCGTACCCGCGAGATGCACCATTATAGCCCGCAGGTGACAAGTAAAGTGGTAAAAATCACTAGTAAATTACTTTTTACTCCCAAAAAGCGGTCTTAGGGTGACCTTTGGCCCTCCATTTTCCCTGAAACGCCTCGATGTGTCCTTTCACTTACCATTGGAAGGACTATATATTGAGCACATATGGCATATGGAAGGGAGGAGAAAGAGAGAGCAAGATAAATCTAGTGGATTTTTGCCGCATCTTGAATCTACACTCATTAATCCTTGTTGTTGTGAACCTTTTATGTTCACCTTCCAAACTCCTATCATAGTTTGAGTTTGCCATTCCATGGAGGATTGAAGTGGTGGAGGCACAAGTAGAGAGACCCAGTTCTTGGTTCAGATTGGTTGTCGATAAGAGGTCATATCACATTGTACTTCTTTTTATTTATTAATATAAATACTCATATTCTCGTCCATTAATGTTGTGAATGTTGTTTATATTGCATTGGGTTGCATTTACTAAGGATAACATGGACCATTTCTATTGATGATGTTAATGTCTTTCATATATTATATACGCTTGTTGTATATTGGTTGTCAAGACTAATTTGCAAGTTCAAATGCACGAATTGAAAGTTTCAATGGGGATCTACATCGAACGTCCGGATCGAGGTTGGTTATATTCTCCATTATCTTAGCATTGTTGCTTATATAGCATAGCATTGAGAATTGAGTTAATTTATGGTAGTCAGCTGTTTGTTGTGGTCTACCCCAATCTAAACCCAGAACTAGGTCTCTCCACTTGTGCCTCCACCACTTCAATCCTTCATGGAATGGAAAACTCAAACTATGATAGGAGTTTGGAAGGTGAACATAAAGGGTTCACAACAACAAGGATCAATGAGTGTAGACTCAAGATGCAGCAAAAATCCACTAGAGTTATCTTGCTCTCTCTTTCTCCTCCCTTCCATATTCCATATGTGCTCAATATTTAGTCCTTCCAAAGGTAAATGAAAGGACACATCGAGGCGTTTCGGGGCAAATGGAGGGCCAAAGGTCACCCTAAGACCACTTTTTGGGAGTAAAAATCAAATTTCTAGTGAGTTTTGCCATTTTACTTGTCACCTGTGGGCTATAGTGGTGCAGCTCACGGGTACGCTGGATAAAGTGGAACAGCTAGCGTATGGGATGAAAAATAGGGAAAAAGTGTGTCTGAAGGACATAAAGTGCCTATGAGTCAGTGAAATGGATCATGCAGGCTAAAGAGTGCTGATGCTCACAAGGTGGAAAATTTATTTCCATGTCGAAGCATGTATGGTGTGTGATGTACTACTAACCATGGTTGAGCTATTAAGTCTCCTCTAGAGACTGGGCACCTCTAGAGTGAATTACGTTAGCATATAACCACTTAGAATGATAGTAGAAAAATATGATCACATCATTGGAAAAAAAAATTTAGTATATTTGATATGATAATTAAGCTGGAACATATGGACCATGCAGATAATACAAGAGATAAAGATAAGATGTGATAAGATATGAGAGAATTTGAATTGCACATAAAGAATTAATTAAGAGAGAAATTCCAATTGTTAAACTTCAGTGAAGACTTCAATAAATCAAAGGAGAACTTGAATTGATCACTACAGTGATGTTAATAAGAAAGAATTAGTTAAGAGTTAACTAAGTGATAACAAATAAGATCTAGTTAAATAAGTGTTATTGCATGACGGCACTTATGTTAAACTAAAATACGACACTTATGTTAAACTAAAAGACGACACTTGAGTCGTGACACTTGCATGGTGACACTTAAGTTAGCCACCTAACTAAGTGGGCAAGTTTTCAGTTAAGGGGAAAGTTCATCCCAAGAGTCAGCTCAATGAGTTAATGCATTGCATGAGAAGTGGGGCTCACTTCTTCATGCAAGATTGATGCATCCAGATGGAGGGGAAATTCATCCTAAGAGTCAGTTCGGTGAGTTAATGCATTGTATGAGAAGTGGGGCACACTTATTCATGCAATATTGATGCATCCAGATGGAGGTTGTGTTCATCCTGAAGTCAGAAGCTAAAAATAGAAGCCGATGCATAAGAAGAATATATAAATATGTTATACCTAATTGATGAATCCAATGTGAAGTGAATTTTCTTCTCCCTTGAATGCAAGGCACTTCTTCTTTGTGTAGGATATTATTCTGGGTCTCTATTTTTTATCTTTCTCTTGCTCTGTAATTGCATTGGGGGTGCTTGATGTAAAATACATTCTCTTCTATCTATAAATATACTAAGGAAGTTTTTGCTAGGGTTTTCTCCCTCAAGTCATAAAGGGTTTACTCAGAGTAAATTCATGTGTCAAATGTGATTTCTTATGTGTATTATTGTTATTTGATTTCAATATTATTGCAACTCCAAATTAAAGATAAAAAAATTAACATGGTATCCGAGCTCAGGGCGTAAAATATCTAAGTTCAACAATCAAGCTTGAGCAAACGTAGATTCAAGTGAGCACAGCACTTGAATAAATTATGGCCTCAATCTCAGTGAGACAGGAAGACCGTCTTGAAGGAACTTCGAACTTCAATACTTGGAAGGTTAGGATCCTGAATATCCTGGAAGAGAATGATTTGGATGGATATATATCCATTGTTATTGAATATCCTACTTCTAATGAAAGGTGCATTAAATTGAAGAAGAATCAATCCAAAGAAAAGAGAATCATTTATGATTCTATGAAAAACAACTTGATTCCCATGATCACTCCATTGAAGACCGCAAAGGAATGCTTTGACACTTTAACAAATATTTATGAGAAGAAGGAACCCAGTCAAAAGATGACATTGAAGAACAAGATTTGAAATCTGAAAATGGAAAAGGACGAAGTTGTGGCTTCCTTCTTCACTAAGATATCTCAAGTAAGAGACCAACTCATGAGCATTGGTGTGACGGTCGATGATGATGATCTCATTCAGACTGATGTCAATGGTCTTCCACCCTCATGGGAGACATTCTTGGCTACATTAAATGGTTGAGAAGTGAAACCTAACTTTGAGATACTGTGGCATGATTTCCTACAAGAATAAGGGCGAATCTAAAGCAAGTACACTGCATCCAAAGAAGAGAACCTCGCTCTTGTGGAACGGATAAAAAGAGGTAAGAAATATCACAAGAAATTATCTCATCTAAAGGAGAATGATTTCAAGAACTTTGATAATTATAAACTTAAATGTTTCAATTGCAATAAGAAGGGTCATTATGCAAGAGAATGTTGTGCAAAGAAAAGAGGAAATTTCAAGGGAAGGTTTCATGCTTCTACTGCTACAGAAGATGAACCTACAAGAAAGAATCATTATGGTGATCAAGAGACAAGAAGGAGTACTTTCTTGTCTCATACCTTTCTAGATCCATTACCACTAGTACTGAGACATGGATGGTGGATCCATTATCACAGATCTGAAGGAAAATAATTTTTGTATAAGGTGGGGCTCGGAGATAATACCACCTATTCCATCCAAGGTATTGGATCCACTTCTTTACAGTTGGATTCAGGAGATGTACTACATGTGGATGAAATTTTGTTTTTCCGCGGATTGAAGAAGAACACACTGTCTGTTTCGGTTCTAGAAGATAAAGGATTAAAATTTATCTTTATGGACAACAAAGCGCTCATGTGGCCTACACATGAATACTATAACTCTACATATGTGATTGGAGTTAGAGAGGGAGGCCTCTACAATGTTCCTGGAAATCTCATTCAAGCCATGATCCATGACACAGTAAATCTGCATGATTTATTGCATAGAAGGATTGGTCATCTCCATTTCAAAGAACTACCTAGATTGCAAAAGATGGTGATAAGTATGCCCATATTTAAATCTATTTCTAATAGTGTTTGTAGAGGTTGTGCTATTGGAAATATCATTAAGAATAATTTTCCAAGTAGTACCAAAAGATCAAAGGGATCCTTGAATTGATTCATTCTGATCTATATGGTCCTATGTATGCACTCTCCATGAGTGGTTATTTATATTATGTACTTTTCATAGATGACTTCTCTCTCAAGTCATGGGTTTATTTTCTGAAGGAAAAGAGTGAAACTTTCAACGAGTTTAAAGAGTTTAAAGCACTAGTTGAGAATCAGACTAGAAAGCACATTTGTGATATGATAATGGAGGTGTTATCGAACAATCCACTCGGGCGGACACGAGCCGGATCTCCCTAGCTCAATACGAGTATAGAACAAATAGAACAGACTACAAACACGTTTCCTAGATCTACTTAAGGATCAAGTGCTAGATGTCTTACCTCTTTGATTCGCTATCCTTTCTCCCGAATGTTGCTCCACGTCCCACGGTCATCAGATCCAAGCTGCAGGACCTGTCAAGACACAGAAAAGAGAAACGAGTAAAGAGCATCTATACAATAAGAGATCTATGTAAACAGTTAAGCAGGTAAACAACACAACATCATTACACATAAGAATGATATTGGTGGAAAGCATTTGTATTACTGTAAATAGAGGAGTACATGATAGAGATATAGGACTACAACCAGAGACTTAAAGTAGCAGCCCTTCTCCGACCAAGCCAATTGCCATATTCTTCCGAAGAAGTATGAGTTCTCCAAGAGGTGAGTGAAGATGTCTTAAGAGAGATTTCTCGGCATGTAAGCACTATATGCTTTCTCCCGAGATAGATTTCACCAGCATGTAGATACCATAGCCTTCCTCCCTTTGGTATGGGAATGAGCCTCACTTATATAGGACTAAATGGATAGGGTATGGATAGGATAGGTTGAGAAAGGATAGGATAGAGATAGGGGATATTACCAAAGAGTTAGGGGTCGAGTACCAGCTCTCCTAGAGGTCAGGGATAAGCCCCCAAATGAGCAAGTTTCGAGAAGGATCTCGAATAAGCTATTTTTGCCCATTAACATACCTCGTCGCACCCTGTAATGGTGCAACCTGCGACGTCGCATGTTGCTAGTGTGCAACCTGCGACGACCCTTCAGAACCTAGTACAAAAGAGTACAAACCCTCCCAGGATGATCATTAGTCCAAGTACCTTCAAAGGTGTATACACTAAATCTGATGATGAGTATATTTTGGGTGTAACAGAATGCCCCCCAAAGCATGAAGCTGTTAAGGATGTACAGGTGAAATGATTTGACAGAAATAATGGAAAAAGACTTGTCGGATGAAGGACGCTGCTGCAGTACAACTAACTCTAAACTAACAATCTCATATGAAGTACAACATGGCTGCCGACCGATACATTGCAGATCCATGGTAGTAATGACCAACTGAACACAATCATGGCTACTAGACACAAGCGTAGATCCATGATGAGATGATAACACAGCCACGACCAATACAAAAGTGGATCCATGTAATATGACTCAATACAAAATCCATCACAACCTGGGTAAAAAATGATTCCCCAGGGTCTTCAAGATGAACTTGCAATGATACGAATCTATCCATGTGATTACAAATGTCTTGACGTCGAACATGGTAGAAAACACTTGATTACCGGCCATTGATGTAAATCGTTAACAAGTGCGAGGGAGATCACCATTAATGTCAATGATTCCCAAGGTATCACAATACATATCATCAAGCGTGAATAAATGATTTGAAGTCGAACGCAAGATGAAATATTTCAATCAAGAGTCAATGATGTAAACTCATGATGAAAGCAAGGTAACCTACCATTGAGGCATGCAGGGCCAAGGTACTTGAGTGGTTTCTAGATTCAATCCTTGGATGATGAGTTGAAGTCGACAAGGATGAACCCGTCGAAGGAGGGCCATGATGAATCCCCCATCAATCGACACGAAACACGACAAAAGATGTGTAGAGTGGATCGGATGGTACAGTAACATGTGAGACTGACTCAAAGTAACAACGACATGACGACGTGTGTACTGACTGCAACTGATAGATGGTGAATGTGTTCTTGAACATGGGAATGGCATGACTTGGCAGTATTGACATAATGAGAAGGACGCAAACTTCTAATGCAACTGATGATGGAAGCTTTCTCCGAATGACTCAGAGGAGTAACGAGACTCGAAAAGTAAGCAGGGACTCATAGACAAACAGATGACCCAAGTACTGTATGCAAATGCAGATGAGTACCATGTTCAAGAACGACTATATACTGCCACTAAGGTATGTAACACAAACACTTTCCTTTTTCCCCATCATGAATGATGAGTGCCTCATGTGTTTTTTTATGAGCTTGATGAGGGTAACCAGATGCTCGGTATAGCTCATCTCATAGATGAGTCCAATCCCAAATATTTTCCAAACCTGGGATAGGAGGGGTTCGTCCCATGATAGGCCCTTCAATGTGAAAATTTAACGAGTCCATAGAAGGAAAACTCGGTCATCGTTTCATGTTTAGAGAGTCTGAAAAGAACTAAAGAAGACTCCAACGGTCCTTTTTCGTAAAGTTAGCCTCATCGCCCAAAAAAAAGTAACACAACGCAAGAGAGGACTCTTCCAATCATGATTGGCTGGAGTATTCCTTTTTCGTAATTAGTGCCCCCTGGTCCGAAAGAGGGGTAAACTATCACCAGGAAGACGACCATTCAAATACTTTAACAAGCATGAATGCGACAAGTTCGCTTGGTGATATTTTCAATTTTAGGGAGTCTGAAAAGAGCTTAACTATAGACTCTGGGGGGTGTCCTTTTTCGTGGGATTTTAACGAGCCCGAAAAAAGTGATAAATCATAACTCGGTACTTGTTCTCATGGTTGGGTGAGTACGAGAACAAACGAAGATTAAACTCATCCTCATGCAATAATTATGACTTAACCAAAAAATAATAATGACAAAACAGTAAAAGGGGGTGTTCATACCTGTAGTTACCGTTGGTAATGCGAGAAACGACACAAAAAGACCACCTTACGACTCCTGTACACTAGAAAAAGTGTCAAATAGCCCCAAATATAATGACAAACGATCAAAATTATAGTAAATGGCCCAAAAGCATCAAAATATTTAAAAACGAATATTCCATTCTATTTATAAATAGAAATATGGGCCAAAAATAGAAACATTGTTCAAATTGCCAATTTGGGTGGAGAAGTACCAATTTGGAGCCAAAACTTCCTTTGCCGATTCCAGTAGCTACGATCCGCCATTTCACCAGCCGCCCAGACCAGGTAGGCCTAAATCTCAGCCAGCAACTTTGTAGTGGTTTACTTTTTGCTTTTATGTTCATTTTTTGAGTTTTTGGGTGGTTTGTGGATGGGCCATTGCGCCCTCAGCTCGTCGCAAGTGGCCCTTTCGGGACTTGCGACGAGTCCGGGTCATCGCAAGCCTCAAAAATGAGACCTGCGATGATGTCGCGCTGTACCTGAAGGTACAGTGCGACGGCGGAAACCCAAATCCCAAACACAAAAACTAATCCAAAAAATGAGTTTGTGAATGCTGAGGAAGGACTTAACAGGGTTTAATTGTCCCTTTTGGCAGGTTACTAGCTGCCAAGCAAAAATGGTATTGGAGTGGCGAGAGAGAGAACATGAAGTGGAAGATGAGCAAGCTGCAAATGATCCACAATGTGTGGCTGCTTTGAGAAACTGTGGGTTGCTCAAATTCTTCGAGATATAAGGGATGAGAGCCCAGATCCCGTTCCTGACACACATGCTCCAAAGTTGGGATGCAGCCCAACAATACTTTGTGATAGGTGAGCATATCCTCACAATTGACATTGAGGATATCTACTTTCTGACCGGTTTGTCCCAAAGAGGGGACACTGTACATCTCACTGGGACACGGGCCAGTGATCGTACAGTTGAGGACATGGTGTCGCAGCACTGTATAGCTACTTCTCATCCTTCCAGCGGGAAGATACTCATCAAAGATGTGGTGAGTCATCCACTGAGGACCATACTGCTCACTATTACTAGGGTGGTGGGTATCCAAGCTCCACATACGACTACTCAGACTCAGATGTTGTACTCGGAAGACTGTATGTCTCCCATGGTTTTCAACTAGTGCGAGGGTCTCCTCGCCAACATCCGAGCTCAGCTGACCAAGTGTCGACGCGGGGAGCTCAAGCAGTTTGGATATGGATTGATCATAGTATCGTTCCTCTTGGAGCGGGTTCCTCTTTTGCACCCGCAGGTGCTACTGGATGACAAGTATCCAAGAGATCCTCACATGCTCATTTGGGCAGAGGTGATGACCCACCATGGTGGGGGTCCCATCATCAGTTTTGGTCCTGAGTTCTTTAGCAGACTGGAAGGCCAGTTACTTATGGTCGAGGACTTTCCATACAATGGCACAGACTTTCGGGAGGATCCCGACTTAGTGCTACCAGAGGGTGCAGCATGGGGTGAGATTGGTGAGAAAAAAACCCTTGTATTTTTAGTTTTGTATATTATATCATTTTTTTGATGTAGTGCTGACAAGTACGTAATATGTGTGTGCAGATGTGGGTCCCATTCGACCAATAGGTCTCTCCCTTCTGGAAAGGAGGGACAGAGGTGGGGAGGCATTGGTTCCTGCAGGTGCTCATGCCTCCATCGAGGAGATGGAGGAGGTGTATCGGAACCTATCCCAGCTGACCGTGGAGGTACCCGAGCCAGCTATCGATGACCTACCAAGACCCATGCAGAGATTTGGAGTTGGCGCGTCCATGAACTTCAACTCCTTTATCCGCAAGGTGGCTCGTACTGTAGACTGCTTCATCACCCAGCAACAAAGAGCTGTTAGAGTCAGGGGCATACGGGTCAAGCGTCAGGCCTGATGACACTACTATACTCGTACTGAGAGCTTAAAGGCCTCAGATTTTGTACTTACTGAAAGCTGTGATGCTTCATATTTTTGTAGAGACATATTGAAAGCCATCGTGCTTCAGATTTTGTACCAGCACTACTTTTGAGCGATTTATATATTATACATTATCGACAGTTTATACATTATGTGTTCTTCAAATGATTAGTGATGTGATCTTGTTTACATGTTTGCTTATGTACATCATATTTACATGTCATGAATGCTTTTACATATTATGGATATTATTTGTGTGAAATGTACCAATCCAAAATGAAATTGGCCATCGAGTCAGCAACTATGTTTAACTCTCGTGGAATGTGCAGGTATTGAACATATTCAAATGACCTTTCCAGGAGACGTACTCGCCTGAAGAGACGGAGTAGGATGAGATCACGGATGGCGTATACCCAGTTGAGATGGGAAACCACTAATTGAGAATCCATGTGGATGACAATGTGGTTCATACCCAAGGAAATGGCATTAGCTAGGGTTCTGATTACTGCCTGATATTCTGCGGCATTGTTGGTCGCGAACCCTAGGCAACTTCCTCCTGAGCTAATGAGCTCACCTGTTGGGGAATATAATACCCAAGCTTCCAAAGCAAGGTGACGGGTATGCCGACTGGTGCCGTCTGTGAATCCATAGCACGTTGCCATCTGTACACGTAGACAGAACATGGTATAAGAAGCGAAAACAAGATCGAAAGACACTCGAAAGAGAAATGCATCACACCACACAAAAACACACCATGTACAGTATATACAAGCAATTCTATGCATGAGAGATCAAGCATAGTATCTTTTCAGGTAAATCCCATTGCGGGGTTCACCCAAAGAGATTCCGTTGTAATCTTCAAGCTCGTAAGCACCTTTTTCCAACACACATTTTATAACATAAGGTCCATGCCACATGGATTCGAACTTCCCTGCTCCTAGTTTGTCGTGCTTCTGGTCATAAGTGAGGACCAGATCATCCTCATTAAAGATACGAGGTTCAACTGACTTATCGTATTGGGCTTTGATGCATTTTTTGTGCGCTTCATTAGTAAGAGCAGCATCTCGGCGAGACTCGTCAAGTTTTGCTAAGTGCAAGAGACGTTCTTCCTCAGCAGTAGTGTTAGGAAGAAGTTCAACAGTGAGTTGTAGAGACGGAATTTCGCACTCTATCGGAAGGACAGCCTCCAATCCATATACCAATTGGAAGGGAGTGAAGCATATGGTGGTTTTGACGGAAGTTCAGTAGGCCCATAACGCTGAAAAGAGCATGTTATGTCAATTGGAATTATGTGTCCCTACCATCCTTTGGACCATAGTTTTCAAGACCTTGTTAACAGCCTCGACCTGTCCATTGGATTGCGGGTAGTAGGGTGTTGAATTTTCATGGCGAAAACCCAACCTGTCGCTCAATTCATCAACCATATGGTTCTGAAAGTGAGAACCATGATCGGTAACAATTGCCTGAGGAACTCCAAACCGCGCTATTACATGATTGAACATGAAGAGTGTGGCGGTTTTGGCGTCGTTCTGGTATGTAGGCATAGCTTCGGCCCACTTTGTGAAGTAATCCATAGCTACAATGATGTAACTATGCCCCCCGGCCGAGGTAGGCTTACAATGCATAAAATCAATGAACCATTTTGCGAATGGGCCAACGACAATAACCAGATGTAGTGGGGCAGGATGAGTGCATTTCTTCGTATGGAAGTGTTGGCAAGGAGGACATTTTTTTACGGCCTCAATACAATCTTTGAAGATAGTAGGCCAGTAATATCCCGCGCGCAAAATCTTCTGGGTTGTAGCCATCCCAGAGAGATGACCGCCACATGCCCTAGCGTGACAGTCATTTAGAACGCGTTCAGCCTCATCGTGAGTGAGACAATGTCGAAGAATTGAATCGACGCCACGACGGTACAAAGTATCATTGATGATTAAATAATAATTTGCATGGTGACGTATCTTACGACGGTTGTCGCGAGAAAGATGAAGGTTGAAGCATTGGGTTTCAAGATATAACAGGATATCTCCATACCAGGGGTCAGTCGTACTGATGAGAAACAATGTTTCATCTGGAAAGGAGTCATTGTGCTCAACTTCTACATCAGAACGGGGAAGGTCGCAAATAAGCTCGGCAAACACCAAAGACTTCTTCGACTTGGCTTTCTCGAAATGAAGATCGAATTCTTGCAGTATCACAATCAAGCGTGAATACTTGCCCCCAAGCACCTGACGTGTCAGTACGTGGTACATGGGGTTCGAGTCGGCGATGATAGTGGTGTGTAGAGCAAGATGTAGTGACGAAACTTTTGGACGGAAATGACTGTCGCGAAAGCAAGTTTTTCGACATGTGAATATCTAGTTTCAGCGTCAACTAGACCCTTACTTGCATAGTATATCACATGTTCCTGGGCGTTTTGATCCTCCTGTACCAAAACCATGGCGATAGTGGTAGCAGAAGCGGCGAGATATAAGATGTAATCTCGATAATAATTAGGTAGTTGGAGCACGGGGGCATGCGTGATGGCATGTTTGATACTGTCGAAGGATTTTTTAGCTTGGTCGTCCCAAATGAACGAGACGTCCTTCTTGAGCAGTCTCATATAGCCATGAGTCTTCTCCGCGAAATTACAAACAAAATGTCTTAAGTAAGTTGCCTTCCCTTGGAGACTTTGAAGTTCCGTAACATCTGTCGGGGGTGGTAGGTTGATGATGGCCTCCACCTTTAAGGGATCAATGCGGATCCCATCCTTCGAAATGATAAATCCTAAGAGGCGTCTGGACTCAACGCAAAAGATACACTTATGAGGATTCAGACAGATAGTGTACCGTCTGTATCTGAGGAAAATGGCCATCAGATGATCAATGTGGAACTCGCGCTGCTTTGAATGAGCAGGGAGATCATCCAAGTAGGGTTCCACAAAGTCCTTAATATCGTGAAAGGCGTACGACATAGCCTGCTAAAACGTGGTGCCAGCATTTTTAAGGCCAAATGGGAGCTTGCGATAAGCGAATGTACCCCATGGGCAGATGAAAGCCGCCTTATGTTGGTCGGCTGGGTTGATGTCAATTTGGTTGTAACCAGAAAAGCCACCCATGAAGGAGAAGATGACGCTTCCAGCACAGTTGTCGATGATCTGGTCGATGAAGGGGGTAGGGTAGTTGTTTTTTGGACAAGCCCGATTAAGGTCCCTATAATCAACACAAACGCAAATGGTGCTCTGCGTTTTGTTCACAGGAACGACGTTTGAGACCCAATCCATCAATGGGACAGGATAAATAAAGCCAGCCTTTAAGAGGTTTTCAATTTCTGCCTTTATTACCATAGTCTTCCGGGGGTGTACCAGTCACAACTTTTGACGTACAGGTTTGATGTCGGGATAGGTTTTTATTTCGTGAGAAACAATTGCGGGGTCTATCCCAGGCATCTCCTCATAGGACCAAGCAAAGACGTCTCGAAATTGCTTGAACAAGGCCGTGCTAACAGCGATTTCTTCAGGGGAACACTTCTAGCCTATCCGAATGTGTTCCACTATACCAGGTTTCACCGAGATGTCTACCAGGGTGGTTAGCTCAATGTTGGCCAAGTTTCCCTCCGTGTTTGTAAGACATGTAAGCATGGGAGAACGAGGGGATGGGTAAATATCTAGTGAAAAGAGGGTATGGATGTTGTTCTCTATGTATTCCAAAGGAGGAAGAAAAGATGACCTGTGGTGGAGATCATCCCACGGACTATCGTCAATATTCATTACTTCCATGATGGACTCATCTGAATGAAAAGTATGAAGTAAGAGAACAGGTAGAGATGACATCCATTGTAGAGAACAAGATGGGGAGGCCATGGTGAAATGGTCCTCTGGTATTGATTGGATAGCTTCATAAATGCATTCAGCGGGTGAAAGAGGCATCATATATCCAAGTAGGGATGTTGTGGCTTCATCTGGTACAAGCCAAGCATCGTTAGAGTGAGATAAAATCTCAGTGGAGATCATGTTCACTGTAGCAACATGATTAGGGGGTCCACGGATAGAAAAATGCCCATGAGAGATGAATCTTTCAAAAGGCCAACCCCTACACTCTCATACTGTTTTGACATCTGTCCAATGGAAGGAACATAGTCACCAGGATGAGTAGTGGTGTCCGGTGTACAAAAATCTAGTTGGTCGATAGTAACAATTCGTCCTTGGTGAGGGAATTGTACTATGCGGAAGAATGAAGAGGCTACCGCCTACATGGTGTAAAACCAATTGCGACCAAGCAAGATATTATAATCTAACGGGGCCGAGACCACTTCCACATTAATGGTTATGGTTTTTTCACCCAACTCAACTGCAAGAGATTGTAAGAGCCCATGAGGTTGAAAGCCACGCCCGTCGAATGCTTTCAACATGGTAGGAGAACGATTCAATTTGGGGGAGCCAATGGCTCTCCAACAGGTGATCGACATGACAGAAGTGGAGGCACCTTCATCTAGAAGAGTGCGATGGATAATCTTCCCAACAATGTTCACAGAAACTTGGAATGCGAGCTAGTGTGAGAGCCTCGACTTAAGGTTGTCAAGTCAGAACATGATGGTATTCGAGGAATCTGGGTAGACTGCACCAATGGTTGCAAGGAGAGTTTTACGTTGATTAGGATAATTCTGCAAAACTTCCAGGGTGGACATGGTGCAAGGGGCTTGGGCCAAGTCCTCTACGATATTGTAATTTTGTGCCGCTTGAGCATTAGGATTGAAAACAGCTTTTTGAATCGTACTCTTGGGCGGATGCACTATCGAATCTAAAGAGGGTCTCTCTATGGTGAGAGAAGTAGAAGGTACAGTGACATCAGTTAAGGATTCGGAAGCTTTTTCAGTATTACTTCCAGTGGGTTCCTTCGAAGGGACCAGGTCGTAAGATCGCGAGTGAGTATTTAAATTGATCGTCTCGTTACTCAGCATGAGAACATGTGTGGTATTGGATGATTCCCACTGGGCTGAGGGAGTTTGAGCAATCATCTACTAGTTCTGAGCGGGAAACGGATCACTGAGGACTGCGGAAGTTGGTTTACCCTTAAGAAGCTTTTGCACTTTGTCTCTATGGGGACACTCCTTGGAGAAATGGTCATCTCCGCACAGTAAACAAGGATATTTCACTTTCTGTTTCTGCTTGGTATCATCGGGAGTGCTCTTTGGTTCTTGCTGGGCAGAAGAATTTTTGGATTTCCCCTTGTTCTTCTTCTTTCCATTAAACTTATGAGATGAAGCTGATTGGACAGAATTCACCTCTTTAGCTACAGCAGGAGTGGTCGAGTTGGTGGTGTTGTGGCCAGCTTGAGCTGGTAAGGGGGAAGACCCTTGAAGATTGGATGATACAACAGTACTAGAGGCAGGCTGGGTGTTAAGGGAACCAATGATTCCATCGGTTTGGGGTCCCTTATGCGGTTTCGTGGGGTCATTGACATCACGGGGTGCGTCAGGCAGAATGTTAAACAAAGTGCCAGATTGAGTGTAGACCATATCTAACAGATGGGCACTCACGATGGCTTGTTCTTCAGTGACGGCACCTCGCATGGAAACATCTTTTGCTATGGTGGGAATGAGCAATTTTGTAAACTAGTCTGCTAGGAGTTGATCTGGAATGGGAGCTTTAATGAGACATTGTCTCCTTCGCCACTCGTGGATATGATCCGAAATGTGAGTGGCGGTATTCTGACGGAGCGAGGTTAAAATCTCAGTACCAATCTCATACCGTATAGGCAGCTGGAAATGCGTCAAAAAGTTCATAGCAAGAGAGCCAAAATCAGGAAAAGAGTGCGGTGGCAACTCAATGTACCACTTGGCAGCCGAACCGATGAGAGTCCTTTGGAACAATCTAAGATGAATTGAATCGTCCATTAAGGAATTAGATGAACACCATAAGTGGTATGTCACCACGTGGTTCTTTTGGTCTTCACCCGGCTTGCCGTCAAACTTGGGGATATCAGACGAAAGTTTCACCGGAATCGGTGGCCAATTAGATCCATGGTAAATAGGATCGTTGGTTAAACGAGATAGGTCAGGCAGGTCCAAAGTAGCTAGGAATGGCAGCTATGGATTAGGCTGCACATATTGATAATACGAATAAGGCGTGTAGGACCAAACTGACTATAAGGTGTACCAAGATTAAACTGACCGTAGGGGGGTGTGCTGCCCGGACCATAAGGAGGTCCACCACCATAAGGTGGTCCATTCCAATAAGGTGGGGGTCCACCTCCACCACCGGGAGGGGGTGGGGGTCCATAACTGTAATAAGGTGTCCCACCACCGCTCTGCTTGGAGGAGGTGGTGGACCACTTCCACCTCCAGAAGGATGGGGGCCCCCACCACCTCCGCCAACGAAAGGATGAGGGTCTCCACCACCACCGCCACCCCCATAGTGATTAGGTCCTCCACCGCCTCCGCCTGGAGGGGGTGGTGGACCACCTCCGCCACCCGAAGGAAAATGTCCTCCTCCACCATGATAGGTTGGTCCCCCACCGTCTCCGCCTGGAGGGGGTGGTGGACCATTCCCGCCACCGCCGGAGGGGTGGGGGAAGTTGTAGGTAAAATGAGGTGGGCCTCCACCAATGTTAGGTGGGGGCCCACCACCTCTAGCAGGAGGTGGGGGAGGACCAATCGGGGGTGGTGGTACTTGAGGGATAGTTGGTTGGGGTCCATGTTGCAACATAGGTTGTTTCCCCCATAGAGTGTATGGATTCCCGGGATAAGGTATCCCATATGGCGCGTTTCCGGGATTAGGTTGGCCCGGCACAAGGTTAATGGAACCTGGATACGCTTGACTCCATGAGGGTTGGGTTACATTTGATGACCCTCCAACATGAGATAATCCTGTGGTGGATGGTCTAGCGGGTTGGGACGGTCCAACGGAAGGCCCGTTGGAGTTTCCACCACCTACGTTCTGGTTAGGAAACGGGGGTTTCCCCCCAGCCACAACAGGTTGACCACTAGTCAAAGTTTGAACCAACGTAGTTTGTTGACTAGCTACCATGGTAATAACATTACCAATAAGATAATTCATGGGAATGGAATACCCTCCCCTCGAATTTTGAGGTGGGGGAGGAACTGGTAAAGTAACTGCGGTAGTGACAGGTGTGTTGGGATGTTGTCCTTCCACTGGTTGGTTCACTTGAGGTGCAGGACTGGACTCTTGCGAGGGTTGACCAGTCTCATTAGTGGTCTCGTGGCAGGGTGGTTCAGGTGATCCGAAAGATATCAGATGAACTAGGGTGTTTCCGTCGTCAAGTCTTAGTTGGAAGTGACGATTATGGAACTCTTCAGAGTGTCATTCGAGACTTTGTCTTCAAAGCTCATCACCTTTAACATGTAACTGTTCCAAACATCCATGGATGGGGCCGAAAATCTCGGCAAGGTCAGGCCTATAGTAAGACCTAGTGAACTCTGGAGTAGTCCAATTAGGTGGGGATGAGATGGAAAAATGAGCCACTGGGTGGTCTGTAGAAGATGTCCAATAAGCTGCTGAAGGACCAACAGCTGCAGCAGGGTCACCCTGGGGTATTTTTATCCATTCCAACAATCCAGGTTCTCCCGAGATGACGGGAGGAAGGTTTTGTAAAGTGGGGGTGTGTGCTTCTTAATCCTGCGTGGGATGAGAGGCAGGTGAATCTAGTGGAAACAAATGTCCGCCAATATTCAAAGTGGGGTTCCCTACTTCAGTAACTACGACCACATTATGCTGATCCATTCTTACCCTCGAAATAACCTCCGGATTAAGGGGATATTCGGGTGGTAAGTTCAAGATCCTACAGGACCTTCTCCAGGGAAAATCCGCCGGAGTATTAGGAAAATCATCCAAAAAAGGCCGAAACAGCGTTTCTCCTAAAGGTATGCTAAAAGAAAAGCAGTCTAGAAAAACCTACTCAAACTAAGGCAACAAGCAAACTTATGTGATAGAGTGGATTCAAAAGTATGGAACCTCATGGGATTATCAAGGCATCGCAAACTGCGATATACTGCAGGGTCCAACAATATGACGCGACAATTAGGATTGGGACCGTACCCTTGCCTTCATACCCGATCACCTGGACAGTACGTGCGTGCTAATCTCCCCGAGTGTTGTTCTCGGTGTATTGCTTTGCCAAGACGGCCAAATGGTTAACTTGGTTGGTTTCAGGAATCCTAATGGTGTCTCCCAATATACGCAAGGTACGTGGGAGCTCAAATCCATAGTGGTGTTGTCTAATGCACAGTCGTTGGCACAAGACCTTCCGATATACGTGTCGAGTACGTGATACACCTTTCGATATACGCTAAGTACGGATTATGGTACTTGGTGGGTATGTGAAGGAGCTCGATATACCGATGTACGTGGAATACTACAATACCCCCGAACTACAGTGCTGGAAAATAATGACAGCTGCCACACTTAATGACGCCGGAACACGTCTCTAACTTACACACAAGTTGCTAAAAATTTTACCTAGTTCTACCGTTAATTTTATCTTGGACGGTTAGGTGAATGCATGAGGTGAGTACATAATCGGAAGCATAATGCAAGCCCTAGCTACATGCATGAAATATTCTTTTCTTTTCGATGAATTCTAGCTATAGGAAGGAGAAAGCTTTTTCCAATGGTATTGCCAAAACAAACTCAATTCAACACAATCTCAATTCAAGCAAATTTGACAATGAAAGTATTCTTTTCATTTTATGCAAAATGCAAAATCTCAACACTACTAAACCAAATCAAAACAACTTTTTCTTTTCTTTTTCTTTTCAAAGTAAAATGACCCTAAGTGATGAAAAAAGAGGATTCCGAAATGAAATATGCAAGCTTTTCAATTTCAACTTTAATGATTCTAAAAGCAACAAAAGTTAAAAATGCATCTATCTTTCCTTAGCATGGAATCAATTTTGAAAAAATCGAAGCATTCTTTGAGTCCTTCAAGAAAATGAGCAATTCATAATTCGAGAAAAAGACAATAGATCATGCATTCATTCAATTTTTCCAAAATATAAACAAGAATTTTCCAATGCACAATGATCTTTCTTCAATAATTTTCTAAGAAACAATGGGAAAGAAGCACTTGTAATCTTTTCAATGGATGCATCAAAGAATAGACTTGATAAAAACTTTGCTTTCAGATCTAAATGACTGAAAAGAAAACACTACTTGCAGCACTCATAGACTCAGAAAACTCAAGAAAAGATAAGCACTCAACCAAGCTGAAAAACACACTTAACTCAAAAGCGAGCAGCAGCAAGCAAACTAAGCAAGCAAATCTCAAAACAAAAGTATATGAGGTTTGGAAGCTAATCCGATGTACTGATCAGATCAGGGATGGAAGGAAGGGAAAGCAAGAGTGAACGGATTAAGGTGGAGGAGACAAAGGTATCCACCACTACCGGTTTCAAGCTTGTCCAAAACGGAACCCAAAATCAATCCAAATGAAACCAAACTCTCAACACACAAAATGGGGTCTTTGGCTGTATTTTGCAGCACAAAGGGAGTTCACACATCAGACCAAGGCTCAAACTGTCAAATGAGAGGATGGATGCCTATATGCCAAATTTTGGCAGATCGGCGCACTCTGTCTTCCTACATAGTGCGACGTCGCAGTTTACCTTCACGGGAGGTGCGACGATGTCACAGTGTACCAATGCAAAGGTCGCGACGGGTAAGCAACAAACAAAGGACAGAGACTCAGAAAAACATAGTGTCACTCTGTTTCCTCTGCCCAGGTGCGACAGGCGAGTTCTATATTCAAAAATGAATCAGATCTCTCAATAATAAACCATCAACAGACTTGGAACTGAGTTGTATGGACTCAAAGGAAGAAGATCAGAATCTTCAACGTGAAGATCTTAAAGTGAATGGAAAAAAATGATAAACAGGGTTGTGTCAAGTAATCTACTGAAAATGACTTCCAGATTTAATGACTACTGAACAAAACAAACACTACTCCCCAGTATGGTTTCCAGATTTTTTATTGGACAATCCACTCGAGCGGACACGAGCCGGATCTCCCTAGCTCAATGCGAGTCTAGAACAAATAGAACAGACTACAAACACGTTTCCTAGATCTACTTAAGGATTAAGTGCTAGATGTCTTACCTCTTTGATTCGCTATCCTTTCTCCCGAATGGTGCTCCACGTCCCATGGTCGTCAGATCGAAGCTGCAGGACCTGTCAAGACACAGAAAAGAGAAACGAGTAAAGAGCATATATACAATAAGAGATCTATGTAAACAGTTAAGCAGGTAAACAACACAACATCATTACACATAAGAACGATATTGGTGGAAAGCATTTGTATTACTATAAATAGAGGAGTACATGATAGAGATATAGGACTACAACCAGAGACTTAACGTAGCAGCCCTTCTCCAACCAAGCCAATTGCCATCTTCTTCCGAAGAAGTATGTGTTCTCCAAGAGGTGAGTGAAGATGTCTTAAGAGATATTTCCCAGCATGTAAGCACTATAGGCTTTCTCCCAAGATAGATTTCACCAGCATGTAGATACCATAGCCTTCCTCCCTTTTGTATGGGAGTGAGCCTCACTTATATAGGACTAAATGGATAGGGTATGGATAGGATAGGTTGAGAAAGGATAAGAGAGAGATAGGGGATCTTCCCAAAGAGTTAGGGGTCGAGTACCAGCTCTCCTAGAGGTTAGGGATAAGCCCCCAAATGAGCAAGTTTCGAGAAGGATCTCGAATAAGCTATTTTTTCCCATTAACAGACCTCATCGTACCCTGTAATGGTGCAACCTGCGACGTCGCATGTTGCTAGTGTGCAACCTGCGACGACCCTTCAGAACCTAGTACAAAAGAGTACAAACCCTCCCAGGATGATCATTAGTCCAAGTACCTTCAAGGGTGTATACACTGAATCTGATGATGAGTAGATTTTGGGTGTAACAGGAGGAGAGTTTGAGTCCCATGAATTCAATGACTTCTGTCGAGATGCAGGAATAAAAATACAACTAACTATACCCTACAAACCCAAGCAGAATGGGGTTGTTGAAAGAAATAACAAAACAATATGTGAGGTTGCAAAATCCCTTATGTGTGATCGGGATATACCCACGTCCTTATGGGAAGAAGCCTCCAGCAGTGTTGTTTATATTCAGAATAGAATCCCTCATGTTATCTTGTGATAAAAGACTCTTGAAGAGGTTTTCACTTGTGAAAAACCAGATATTGGACACTTGAATATTTTCGGTTGTCCAGTCTACATTCATGTACCAAAAGAGAAGAGGACAAAGATGGATCCATCCAGAAAGAAAGGAATATTTGTTGGATATTGTGAATCCTCCAAAGCTTACAGAATCTATGTTCCAGGACAAAGAAACATTGAAGTCAGTAGATGTAGCATTCCATGAAGAGGTTTCCTTCAAGCGCTCCAAAGAACTTCAGTATGATTCAAATATCGAAGAGCATGATACTCCAATGATGGAGGATCCAGTTTTATCCCCTTTCATATGTTGAGAGGAAGAATTTAGAAGAGTTTGTAGATCCATTGATCCTGAAGAGCCAGAATATCTAATAGAAATATCACTTCATGAACCTCCTACTAAGAGGATATCTGCATGGTGTCAAGACATTTTGTAAAAGGTAGAAAAGCATGGAGCACCTCCGGGATCATCCAGAGAGCGAAATATACCTGAAATATTTTTAGGATATGTAGCACATATGAGTCACATCAGTGTTTCATAACCCTCTACCTATGAGGAAGCCTCAAATCAGTAAGTATGGAAAGATTCCATGGTAGAAGAATACAAATATATCAGGAAGAATGATGTGTGGGAACTAGTTCCTAAAACTGATGGGAAGTCAATAGTAAATTCCAAATGGATTTATAAAATCAAGCATGCAGCTGATGGAAGCATTGAAAAGTATAAATCAAGATTTGTTTCCCGTGGTTTCTCACGGAAATAAGGGATAGACTATGATGAGACATTCGCTCCTATGTCCAGGTACACTACTATCTAAACCATAATTTCCCTTGCTTCATTTTTGGGTTGGAAACTTTACCAAATGGATGTGAAGACTGCCTTCCTCAATGGTGAGGTTGAGGAAGAGGTTTACATTCAACAACCTGAGGGGTTTGTAGTTCATGGGAAGGAGTACCATGTATGCAAACTTAAGAAATCCTTCCATGGGCTCAAGAAGGCCTTGAGGGCTTGGTATTCGAGGATTGATAGCTATCTTCAGATCTTGGGCTTCTCCAAAAGCGAAGCTGGCCCCAACCTGTACTTCAAGGTTGTAAAGAACCAACCATTGATCTTTGTTATCTATGTTGATGAATTGTTCCTTACTAGAGAGGAGCAACAAATAGCTTGTTGCAAGAGGGATCTCACTTCTAAGTTTGAAATGAAAGACTTATGTATTATGCACTATTTTCTTGGTCTAGAATTTTGGCAAAGGAAAGATGAAATCTTTCTTTCACAAGGAAAGTACACAGTTGATGTGTTGTAGATATTTGGTATGATGGACTGTAAGTCCATGTATACTCCTATGATGTCTAGCCTAAAGAATATAAATGAGTTAGATTCTGGATCGGATCTAGTGGATCCTACCATGTATAG
Organism: Larix kaempferi; assembly: GCA_027924585.1. NCBI lineage: Eukaryota > Viridiplantae > Streptophyta > Pinopsida > Pinales > Pinaceae > Larix > Larix kaempferi. Next base: position 12,841,257 of record BSBM01000248.1, read on the forward strand.
ACATCTAATTGGTTCCTTGATGTATTTGATACATAATAGAACAAACATATGTTATGCACTAAGTATCTTGAGTAAGTTCATGTCTGATCCAAGACATAGACATTGGGTTGCTACTAATCATTTGCTTAGATACCTTGAAGGTACTATTGCTTAGATACCTTCAAGGTACTATTGATTCTAGTGGTGAAATGATGCTACTTGGATATGATGAATCTGATTGGGGTGGTAGTATTGTGGACTGAAAGAGTGCATCCAGATTTTGTTTTAGCTTGGGATTAACTATGATCTCTTGGTCTAGCAGAATGCAGGGTTCTGTAGCCCATAGTACTATAGAAGCAGAGTATATTGTAGCTAGTACCGCTTGCCGAGACATTGTGTGGCTTAGGAAGATACTTGTTGGGTTTTTCAGTGAGAAGCTTGAGACTACTGTCATTGGATTTGGCAATCATATTTGCATTAATCTATCAGAAAACCTTGTGTTTCATTATAGATCGAAACACATTGAGATGAAGAATCACTACATCAGAGACATGGTCCAAAAAGGTGCCATAAGACTTTAGTACATTCCTATTGGTGAGCAGATTGCAGATATGTTGAGTAATCATATGTTTGTGACGAAGTATAGGTACTTCCCAGACAAGCCTGGCATGGCCGAGAATGCCTCCCTCACTGAGAGGGTGTGTTAAAGTTACAACATCATGAATCATTCTCCAGGTCAATCTTGTGTGTCAATATTGAGCCTCATGTGTCGAGGTAGTGCCTTATAGGAGCTTGAGTTGGACTCAAGAAACTTGGAGAAGAATTTTGAGTTGGAATCAAGAATGGATAAGTTTCATGTGTTGAGGAAAGTGCTTTGTATGTCAAAGTGATGATGTTGTACAGTCTTGTTAGTCAAGGCTAAGGTCTTGTGTGTCAAGACAGATCCTCATGTGTTGAGGTGATGCTTTGCATGTCGAAGCATGTATGGAGTGTGATGTACTACTAACCATGGTTGAGCTATTAAGTATCCTCTAGAGACTCACCACCTCTAGATTGAATTACTTTAGCATATAACCACTTGGAACGATAGTAGAACAATATGATCACATCATTGTAAAAATCTCCTTAGCATATTTAATATGATAACTAAGCTGGCACATATGCACCATGCAGATAAGACAGGAGATAAAGATAAGATGTGATAAGATATGAGAGAATTCAAATTGCACGTAAATAATTAATTAAGAGAGAAATTCGAATTGTTAAACTTGATTGAAGACTTCAGTAAATCAAAGGAGAACTCGAATTGATCACTACAATGATGTTAAAAAGAAAGAATAAGTTAAGAGAGTTGACTAAGTGATAATAAATAAGATCTAGTTAACTAAGTGTTATTGCATGATGACACTTATGTTAAATTAAAAGACGACACTTGAGTTGTGACACTTGCATGATAACACTTAAGTTATCCACCTAACTAAGTGGGCAAGATTTCAGTTAAGGGGTGAGTTCATCCTAAGAGTCAATTTAGTGAGTTAATGCATTGCATGAGAAGTGAGGTGCACTTCTTCATGCAAGATTGATGCATCCAGATGGAGGGCGAGTTCATCCCGAAGTCAGAAGCTAAAAATAGAAGTTGATTCATGAGAAGAATATATAAATATGTTATACAGGATTGATGAATCCAATGTGAAGCGAGTTCTCTTCTCCCTTGAAGGAAATGCACTCCTTCTTTGTGCAGGATATTATTCTGAGTCTTTGTTCTTTATATTTCTCTTGCTCTGTAATTGCACCAGGGGTGCTTGATGTAAAAGACATTCTCTAATATCTATCAATATACTAAGGATGGTTTTGTTGGGGTTTTCTCCCTCAAGTCATAGAGGGTTTCCCCATGATAAATTCATGTTTGAATGTGATTGCTTATGTCTATGATTTTTATTTGATTTCAAGTATTATTGCAGCTTTGAATTAAAGATAAAAAATTAACAAAGTTAAGTAGTGTGTGGATTTATCTCCCCTTATTTCTCTCCATTAAAGTCCATTTATTTTCTCCCTTTTTCTCTTCTATTATCCTAGATAATGTTTGTGCAAAATTTTGGGCTTGAGTTGGGGTAGTGGACAACCCATATTCCACCCTCTACTTTATGACTTAGAGTCCAAAGTTTGGGCTTAATTAGAGCTAGAGGAAATCGCATCATCGACCCCCAAAGTTTGGGCCTAAGTTAGGGTCACAAATAGCATGTCATCCTCCACCAATGTTTTTTATTATCCTCATATGCCAAGGTTGGATTCCCTTCCTCTCACTCCCCTTTACCTTACCCATCTATTTTCACTTATTATATTCCTCTTAAGGGTAAGGATGCTTGGACAACTAGTTCCCTTGTGAAGGAATTGATCCCTGCTCTTGTAGATCTATTTCCCTTGCTCTCATAGATGTATAAGAAAAGATTGCTCTAGGCATTGGGAGGAAGGCCATGAGACAGGAAACATAAGGAAAGTTGGAAGTCTTTTTTAAGGAAAGGACTCCTCCATGCACTAAGAGGAAGGACAAGAAGTTGGCATCGAAAGGAAATTTAGTTTTCTCTCTTTTTAAATAAAGAGCATAGTAAAAAAATTTACATGTTGAGATTTTCTTGAGCTACAGAGAATGTAGTTGCCACCTCTAGGAATTATAGTAGGCAAACTCATTTACAAGAAGAGATTCAATAGATGGAGGTGGTGGTCGATTTTAGAGAGCTCATACACATGACATAAGGACAACAGATGATGCTTCCATGCGTTCCATTTGGTGAACACATAGACAACATGCATAAAGGCAATTAAAATGCCTCATTCTAACTTCTCAATGCATAAAATGTTAATTAGATAATGTTATTTGGGGATAGCAATATTACATATTGGTTATTTGTTACCCTTATGATTCGTTGTTACCACTAATTTTATTTCTAAGTCGAAACAATGGCTTTGATATGAGACCAAATAAGAAGTCCAATTTGCTTATTGGTAAAAAAAATCTTTTACCATATAATTGGTTAAGGGAAACGGTTCAAAATAAAAGCTTAAGATTAATGTTTTGAAATATATGTTGTTTTAATGGAAAAAAGGTAAGCCGATTGCAAAAGTCCCTAACCATTCCACAAAGTCTAATAAACCTTTCAATGAGTAATAAACCTTTTCACATTGTATGTTCCTACCCATTGCTAACTATTAAACGAAGATTTTATACCATGTTTCATTCCATTTAAATCTTATATTATGTTTCTAACCATTGCTAACAATTAAACGAAGATTTATACCATGTTTCATTCCGTTTAAATCTTCTCATGAGTTCCTCGTGTTCTCTTATGCTAACTATGAAGGTTTTATTTCATGTTTCACTTCATTTAAATCTTATCTTCGGTTCCTCTTATTCTCTTCCATTTGAAGGAAACAATTATCTTCTTCAAAGCAATGTACCTTTTTCCAATTCAATTCGTCATTCTTGGAAATTGGTATATTAATATCTAGATTTCTGTTTGAAGTTTAAAAAATTAATGGATAATAAATATTTCAAGATATTAATATTTATATTTATTTTTGAAGTTTAAAAAATCAATGGATAATAACTATTTCATGGTATTTAGGATCCATTCTGGAATCTTTCATAATAATAGCTTATAATAAAGATGATTTAATATAAAAGGTTGTGGAATTGATTTTTAAATATGTTTACATATATTTTGATATATAATAATGTATTTCTCTTCTCTTTTAAAAAGAGTTATGAAGATTGACGATACAATAAATTAAAGATGAGTATTATGGAAAACCAAAAATAATAAATAAGAATATCCAAAGACATGTGATATAAAAACTTCATATGCAAGATAATTTAATATTTACAAATTTGATTACAAACTTCCAAAAACATGCTAATCAAAACTCTATATCTAAAGTATTGTTATAAGCATGTAGTACATGATGTGAAATATTCTTCAATTTTTAAAGCATGTTGATATTTAAAATGTCTTCAATATTCTAATTATTGAAAACAAATCTTGAGTCAAAATTTAGGTCTAGATAGTGATAATTCAATCGCGGAAGTTATGTTAGGTTTCATTCTGTAAGTCAATACACCCGAGTCACAGTTGAGTCCAATATGTTGTTTTAATTTTGATGAATTCCTAGCTGAAGCAATTCATGCGCAGTTGGTGAATTTCCACGAGTTGAAGCATTTCAGATATCAGTCATATCTCCTAAACCTATTCTTGTGTTCAAATATTTCTGAATTGAAGTTTTTTGGTACCATGTTTTTTCGTGACCTTCCTAAACAGATCAATATTTTGATTTCACCCATACAATCATGGCATAAGTTTACATAATTATTTTTTATGTTGAATTTCCCCGAGTGTTAGAAGAAATGAAAGAAATGTTGCAACCTACACCAGAAGGCCAAACAGGTGATTGGTTCTTGTATAAAGAACATACTATAATTAGAGTGTATGGTTTTACTAGAGCACCATATCTATTGCCAGCCTTTTAAAACCAAGGGTTTTTTCCTTAGAATTTATTAGACAAAGGTTGCATTCAGAAGAAGAACATTTTGGTGTTTTCAAAAAATCATCAAATGTGAAATTCCCTCTTCAGTTTGGTCCATTCATCATTAAGACTAAGGAAGCCCTATCTATAGTAGAAAATGTATTGAAGATCATGGATTTCCAAGAGGCTAAAAGGATTAAATATGATCCTGATCAAATTATATCGCAAATGATACAACAAAATAGAAACAAGGTTTTTGATCATCAAACAGTGGAAAGATTAAAAGAAATGGCAAATTTATTCAAATTTGAACAAGATAAAGAAGAAGTAAATATGGAAACAACAAGCAATTTGGCAATGTTGGTTCAGACACCAGCTGAATCTGATATCACCAATAAGAGAATTATTTAATAGGTTGATAGTATAGAAGTTTCAAGCAGGAAATCAAAAGTGGAACAACAGAAGGAAATTATTAGTATGGAGGAACGATGTTTAATTGTTTCAGGAAAAAACTACTTTGATTTCAAAACCACCTATAAATATGCAGCAAAAATATTTTTCAGAAATAAAAGAATTTGGAAGTAGTCTCAGTATAAGCCTAGATTTTATTTCCTTTCACAGTATGCAGAAAAGAAGAAGTAGTCTTTGGAAGAAACTCAGAAATTGTTCCCTCAAGTAAGAAAGTTGAAAAAAAAAAAGTAAGTTTCCATTGTTATAGTTAAGGATTCAGAAAGAAACACTATAAGGTTTGTAGTGGTGAACGATGAGAAATTTTATGAAATGGAAGTTAAGATTGATGAGATTGATATACCCGATAAGATTCAATTGCTTAGACAAACATCAGATGTCCTGTATTTCGGATTTATTAGAATCCACTTTAAAAATTTCTAAATTGCAGTTTGTGATAGCAAAGCTGGAGAGTCAATTGAGGAAAGAAAAAAAAAAAACAAATTTGGTCCAGATTAAAATAATACAAATGGACCTTGTGACTGTGGGAGATGAGTCAGGGAACACTCAGTGTACCAAAATGATCCTTGATGAAAAATAAAATACCATTCAAATGCTCAAGAAAAAATTGAAGGTGCCAAATAATCAACATGTGCAGTCTCCACAGTTTACAGCATTACAACAAGAAAAGAAAGCCATATATCAATAAATGATGGATCAGAAATGTAAAATGTTAAAGTTACAAGATGAAAAGCATGCTTGAGAAAAAAAAGGATTGAATTGTTGTCACAAATTCCAGTGTTAAATACCAATCAAATTGGAACTGTGCAAGTGCTAGAGAAGCCAAGGGACCAATCTATATATACAGATAAAGGACAAATGGATAAATCCTCCACAGAGGAACTGACCAGAATTATTTTTAATAAATTGATTATATGCCCAACAACGATAATATTTTTCTTATATTTAATACTTTAATAAAAAGATAAAACATGTCACAATAAAAAGATAAAACATGTCACAATAAAAAGATAAAACATGTCACAAGGATCATTTAAACTAAATTGACATTATAATCAAAATATATTAAAAAAATATAAAATTGAATATCATCAACACAATATTTATCTAAAAAAATTTATATGGTAAAAAATCCAACAAAATGAAGGAATTTGTTTTTATTCTTCTATAATAAATAGATAAATAATTAAGTCAATTATAGAGTTATGAGAAAACATTATCTATTACAGTTTTCAATATATTTATATTTTTATATCTCTATTTTATTTTTTGCAATTGTTTCCATATAAAACATTAAATTATCACAATAAACATTAAACGCTTTTTACTCTTTTCAACTACTATATAACACGCTATCTTAATTTTAAAAATTAAGATTTTGCATTTAATACTTATAAAAAACATTATTTCAACTTAACTATTATATACTTTCTAAGCTCACCAAAGACTTGAAAATTGTTATAATGGTTATTATAATGATAGAACCATTATTTCAACTTAATTATTATACACTTTCTAAGCTCACAAACGACTTGAAAATTGTAATAATGGTTATTATCATGATAGAACCATTATTTCAACTTAACTATTATACACTTTCTAAACTCACCAAAGAATTGAAAATTGTAATAATGGTTATTATCATGATAGAACTATTATTTCAACTTAACTATTATACACTTTCTAAGCTCATCAAAAACGTGAAAATTGTAATAATAGTTATTATCATAATAGAACCATTATTTCAACTTAACTATTATACACCTTCTAAGCTCACCAAACACTTGAAAATTGTAATAATGGTTATTATCATGATAGAACCATTTTGCATTGGTTATTATCACGATAGAACCTTTTTTTTCATGCCCCATGAAAGTTCCCAAGGCATTGGTTATTATCACGATAGAACCATTTTGCATTGGTTATTATCATGAAAGTTCCCTTTAAAAATTTGTGAAAGTTACACACGAATACCATGTGATCTTCCCAATCATGCGCCTAAAAGGAATCCCAAAGTCATAAAGCAATGAATGTCGTCTTCATAATTAGCCCTCGAATCCACTTTTGGTAATATATCATTGGTTTTTAATTACCCCATCCTCAAAGCAAGTCTTTAAAATGGCATGATCATATTCCATCCCCTTGGACGTTGACACATGAGATTACAGGTAATAAGTTTAGATTTAACTTTATTTTAAAATATAAAAAATAAAATTAAAAATATTTAATGTGGAATTTTCTAAAAGTATAATTGACAATCACCATTATTGATTTTTGTTTAGAAAAAATGTGGTTGTCACAATCACCATTATTGAATTTTTTTTTTTTTAAGCAGAAAAAAATGTACTATTGCTATTCATGTAGAATCAAATAGTACAATATATATAAGTCAAAAGATGACTTAAGCACTGGTGATATGTAGTTTTGAACTCTAATACACAATAAAGCCAAAAGCTGTCGTGATTACATATATCACAGGAAACTCCTTTCCTGTTTCATTTCAAAAACTGATCAAATGAAGATGTTGACAACACCCTTCTCTATGACCTGATTACCATGATATTCTTCCCAAAAAATGATGCCCTCCATGCCATCCATAGCCTGTTTAGAAAGCACATCAACCATTGTATTGAACTGTCGGAAGATATGTTCAAAAGTAACCTCCTTCAAGAGATTGATCTCTGCACGTATTCTCTTGCACCACTGGAAAAGTGAGATAACATTTAAATTATAATCTCCACGTGCCCATTTGATAGTCACCCTGGAATCTCCAAAAACAACGAGCTCAAATAAACCAAAAAGGTTTGCCACTTTGAGAACACACCACAAAGCTTGTAATTCAGCTTTCAAGTTTCTACCGGAACCACAATTCATCTTCAGCGTGTAGTAGTGATCAATATTGAGGAAGATAATACCTCCAACAACACACACACCATTTGAAGCAGGCCCATCGAAGTAAGCAATCGGCTTATTATAAATAGGTGTGAACATTCCAATATTCTTTGCCCTACTAACCTCGATCTTTGATTGATTTTCCTTTAGCTAACCCACAATACGTCTTATGATAATGTCCACACAAATGGTTTTGTTATCAAATAATGCGGCATTCCCGAAAGACCAAACTACCCATGAAATTATTGCAGGTAGCATAGGATAGTTATTACATTGTTTTGTCCAATTATAGACACATTTATCAAATATGCCCAAACCCCATTTATGACTTATATCCAAATAAGAGATGATATTCTGCCGAATGGATCTGGTAAAATCGCATTCAACCAGCAAATGATTTGTAGTTTCCTGACTGTTTCTACATAAAATGCATATACTTGGACCTAACCATCCTTTTTTCACCAGATTTTCCCAAGTTTTTCATCCTCCTTGGAGAGCAAACCACATGAAACGTCTAATTTTTAGCAAGAGCTCCCAACGCCACAACTCCTTGTCCTTAACTATTGGTTGTGGAGCTTGATCTTCCAGTCTCATAGATGATGTTATTTCAGCCGTTTTGTACCCCAGGTTTGGTTATGATCCTGGCACGCGCAACAGTTGTTTTTGCGCCAACAGATTACGAGCCCATGGTTTTGGGTAGCATGTGGTATTTTCCCATGATTTTTCCCCTATAAAAGGAAGACATTGTAATATGGTTGTGTAGGGTATTGTATTGTATTGTAGCATTGTAAAGATCCGTGAGACCGCGTAAGAGAGACTCAGAGAGAGTGAAGAGGAAGGTGGATGTGCTACGGGTTGTATCCCTTCATTTGTTGGATGGTATAATAATAAGGACTGGCAATTTATGTGTGGACGTAGCCCATCTTGGGTAAACCACGTTATATTGGTGTCTCTCTTGTAATGTGTTTGTGTATTTATATTTGCATCTTGTTTATTGTTATTGCTCCGCGATACTGTTTTTCTAACAATTGGTATCAGAGCCAAAGGTCTATTTGGTAGATAAACTCGCAGGAAACTAGGATTTCTGATTCAAGTGGGAGCAATGGAGGAAGAAGGAAAGTTTAAGGTCAAGAAGTTCAATGGCCAAAACTACCAGTTATGGAAGATGCAAATGGATGACTATCTGTACCAGAAGGATCTATTCCTACAGTTGGGAGGAAAAGCAAAACAGTCGGCGACTATGAAGGACAAAGAATGGGAGGTTCTTGACAGAAAGGCACTGGGAACAATACGGTTGTCCCTAACTTCATTGGTGGCTTTCAATATCTCAAAAGAAAAGACAACGCAGAGTTTGATGAGCGCATTTGGTAAGCTGGGTAAATTAATGGATAATAAATATTTCATGGTATTAATATTTATATTTATTTTTGAAGTTTAAAAAATCAATGGATAATAACTATTTTATGGTATTTATGATCCATTTTAGAAATCTTTCATAATAATATCTTATAATAAATATTATTTAATATAAGAGATCATGGAATTGATTTTTAAATATTTTTACATGTATTTTGATATACAACCCTATTCAATATATTTCTATTTTTATATCTCTATTCTTTTTTTTGCAATTGTTTTCATATAAAACATCAAATTATCAAAATAAAAATTAAACCTTTTTCCTCTTTTCAACTGCTATATACACACTATCTTAATTTTAAAAATTAAAATTTTGCATTTAATACCTATAAAAATCATTATTTTAACTTAACTATTATACACTTTCTAAAACTCACTAAAGACTTGAAAATTGTAATAATGGTTATTATCTTTTTTTTTCATACGCAGTGTAACCGGCGCCCAATAGTGGGGGAGGACGCCGAATCGAACAAGGTCTCGGGGTCAAACCTGGGTGGGGACGGCCACAGCCGACCGCCCCAGCCACCTGGCCATAACGGCGGCCCCTAATAATGGTTATTATCATGATAGAACCATTTTGCATTGATTATTATCATGATAGAACCTTTTTTTTCATGCCCCATGAAAGTTCCCAAGGCACGTTTTCTCTTTAAAAATTTGTGAAAGTTACGTATATTCCTTAAAGAATACCATGTGATCTTCCCAATCACGCGCCTAAAAGGAATCCCAAAGTCATAAAGCAATGAATGTCGTATTCATAATTAGCTCTTTTGGTAATATATATTGGTTTTTAATTATCCCATCCTCATAATCCCTTGAACGTTGACAAATGAGATTACAGCAAATAAGCTTAGATTTAACGCCAATTATGAAGAAATTACAAGTCTTTGATTAATTTTGAAATGATGGTTGACACTTGTGAAATATGTTAATGGTTAGTTGGTGATCTTTTGGGTGATGATAGTTGTGATATTCTGATTTTGATGTAACCAATTTAATATATTTTTATTTTAATATTTTTACTAGGATAGTTACTTATTGATATGATAAATTTTATAGAAATAAATTTTGTTATTATGATTTTACATTTACTTTCTCAATTTATATATTCAACTTAGAGCTTATTTACTTTCTCAATTTCTACATTTGGGATTGGCCACTTTGTAGCATATTCACATGTTGTATTTTAATAAACAAAAGTTAACAATACCATGTGAATGTTGTTACATGACACTTTTAAAAAATTCCATATTAAATATTTTTAACTTAATTTTATATGATTTAAAAATTATGCCTCATCTATAACTTTTTTGACAAATAAAAAAAATTAAATGAATAAAATTTGAAATTTATTTTTAATTTTAAACACATTCAATTTAATTTATTGTTTTTTAACAATAATGTAAAAGTTTATGTCCTGCATGATCCATTTCACTGACTCAGAGGCACTTTATGTCCTTCAGACACTTTTTCCCTATTTTTCTTCCTGTACGCTAGCTGTTCCACTTTAGCCAGCGTACCCGCGAGTTGCACCACTATAGCCCGCGGGTGACAAGTAAAATGGCAAAAGTCACTAGAAATTTACTTTTTACTGCCAAAAAGCGGTCTTAGGGTGACCTTTGGCACTCTATTTTCACCGAAACGCCTCGATGTGTCCTTTCACTTACCTTTGGAAGGACTATATATTGAGCACATATGGCATATGGAAGGGAGGAGAAAGAGAGAGCAAGATAAATCTGGTGGATTTTTGCCGCATCTTGAGTCTACACTCATTAATCCTTCTTGTTGTGAACCTTTTATGTTCACCTTCCAAACTCCTATCATAGTTTGAGTTTGTCATTCCATGGAGGATTGAAGTGGTGGAGGCACAAGTAGAGAGACCCGGTTCTTGGTTCAAATTGGTTGCCGACAAGAGGTCGTATCACATTGTACTTCTTGTTATTTATTAATAGAAATACTCATATTCTTGTCCATTAATGTTGTGAATGTTGTTTATATTACATTGGGTTGCATTTACTAAGGATATCATGGACCATTTCTATTGATGATGTTAATGTCTTTCATATATTATAGGCGCTTGTTGTATATTGACTGTCAAGACTAATTTGCAGGTTCAAGTGCACGAATTGAAAGCTTCAACGGGGATCTAGATCGAACGTCCGGATTGAGGTTGGTTGTGTTCTCCATTATCTTAGCATTGTTGCTTATATAGCATAGCATTGAGAATTGAGTTAATTTCTGGTAGTCAGCTGTCTGTTGTGGTCTACCCCAATCTGAACCAAGAACTGGGTCTCTCCACTTGTGCCTCCACCACTTCAATCCTTCATGGAATGGCAAACTCAAACTATGATAGGATTTTGGAAGGTGAACATAAAAGGTTCACAACAACAAGGATCAATGAGTGTAGACTCTAGATGCGGCAAAAATCCACTAGAGTTATCTTGCTCTCTCTTTCTCCTCCCTTCCATATGCCATATGTGCTCAATATATAGTCCTTCCAAAGGTAAGTGAAAGGAAACATCGAGGCGTTTCGGTGAAAATGGAGGGCCAAAGGTCACCCTAAGATCGCTTTTTGGCAGTAAAAAGTAAATTTCTAGTGACTTTTGCCATTTTACTTGTCACCCGCGGGCTATAGTGGTGTAGCTCGCGGGTACGCTGGCTAAAGTGGAACAGCTAGCGTACAGGAAGAAAAATAGGGAAAAAGTGTGTCTGAAGAACATAAAGTGCCTCTGAGTGAGTGAAATGGATCATGCAGGCCAAAGAGTGTTGATGCTCACAAGGTGGAAAATTTCTTTGCATGTCGAAACATGTATGGTGTGTGATGTACTACTAACCATGGTTGAGCTATTAAGTCTCCTCTAGAGACTGGCCACCTCTAGAGTGAATTACGTTAGCATATAACCACTTAGAACGATAGTAGAAAAATATGATCACATCATTGGAAAAATTCCATAGTATATTTGATATGATAATCAAGCTGGAACATATCGACCATGCAGATAATACAAGAGATAAAGATAAGATGTGATAAGATATGAGAGAATTTGAATTGCACATAAAGAATTAATTAAGAGAGAAATTTCAATTGTTAAACTTCAGTGAAGACTTCAGTAAATCAAAGGAGAACTTGAATTGATCACTACAGTGATGTTAACAAGAAAGAATTAGTTAAGCGTTAACTAAGTGATAACAAATAAGATCTAGTTAACTAAGTGTTATTGCATGACGACAGTTATGTTAAACTAAAATACAACACTTATGTTAAACTAAAAGACGACACTTGAGTTGTGACACTTGCATGGCGACACTTAAGTTAGCCACCTAGCTAAGTGGGCAAGCTTTCAGTTAAGGGAAAAGTTCATCCTAAGAGTCAGTTCAGTGAGTTAATGCATTGCATGAGAAGTGGGGCGCACTTCTTCATGCAAGATTGATGCATCTAGATGGAGGGAAAATTCATCTTAAGAGTCAGTTTGGTGAGTTAATGCATTGCATGAGAAGTGGGGCACACTTATTCATGCAATATTGATGCATCCAGATGGAGGGTGTGTTCATCTTGAAGTCAGAAGCTAAAAATAGAAGCCGATGCATAAGAAGAATATATAAATATGTTATACCTAATTGATGAATCCAATGTGAAGTGAATTTTCTTCTCCCTTGAATGCAAGGCACTTCTTCTTTGTGTAGGATATTATTCTGAGTCTCTCTTTTTTATCTTTCTCTTGCTCTGTAATTGCATTGGGGGTGCTTGATGTAAAATACATTCTCTTCTATCTATAAATATACTAAGGAAGGTTTTGCTAGGGTTTTCTCCCTCAAGTCATAAAGGGTTTACCCAGAGTAAATTCATGTGTCAAATGTGATTTCTTATGTGTATGATTGTTATTTGATTTCAATATTATTGCAACTCCAAATTAAAGATAAAAAATTAACATGGTATCCGAGCTCAGGGCGTAAAATATCTAAGTTCAACAATCAAGCTTGAACAAACGTAGATTCAAGTGAGCACAGTACTTGAATAAATTATGGCCTCAATCTCAGTGAGACTGGAATACCGTCTTGAAGGAACTTCGAACTTCAATACTTGGAAGGCTAGGATCCTGAATATCCTGGAAGAGAATGATTTGGATGGATATATATCCATTGTTATTGAATATCCTACTTCTAATGAAAGGTGCATTAAATTCAAGAAGAATAAATCCAAAGAAAAGAGAATCATTTATGATTCTGTGAAAAACAACTTGATTCCCATGATCACTCCATTGAAGATCGTAAAGGAATGCTTTGACACTTTAACAAATATTTATCAGAAGAAGGAACCCAGTCAAAATATGACATTGAAGAACAAGATTTGAAATCTGAAAATGGAAAAGGATGAAGTTGTGGCTTCCTTCTTCACTAAGATATCTCAAGTAAGAGACCAACTCATGAGCATTGGTGTGACAGTCGATGATGATGATCTCATTCAGACTGATGTCGATGGTCTTCCACCCTCATGAGAGACATTCTTGGCTATCTTAAATGGTTGAGAAGTGAAACCTAACTTTGAGATACTGTGGCATGATTTCCTACAAGAATAAGGGAAAATCTAAAGCAAGTACACTGCATCCAAAGAAGAGAACCTCGCTCTTGTGGAACAGATAAAAAGAGGTAAGAAATTTCACAAGAAATTATCTCATCTAAAGGAGAATGATTTCAAGAACTTTGATAATTATAAATTTAAATGTTTCAATTGCAATAAGAAGGGTCATTATGCAAGAGAATGTTGTGGAAATAAAAGAGGAAATTTCAAGGGTAGGTTTCATGCTTCTACTGCTACAGAAGATGAACCTACAGGAAAGAATCATTATGGTGATCAAGAGATAAGAAGGAGTACTATCTTGTCTCATCCCTTTCTAGATCCATTACCACTAGTACTGAGACATGGATGGTGGATCCATTATCATAGATCTGGAGGAAAAGAAAGTTTCGTGTAAGGTGGGGCTCGGAGATAATACCACCTATTCCATCCAAGGAATTGGATCCACTTCTTTTCAGTTGGATTTAGGAGATGTACCACATGTGGATGAAATTTTGTTTTTTCCCGGATTGAAGAAGAACATACTGTCTGTTTCAGTTCTAGAAGATAAATGATTCAAATTTATCTTTATGGACAACAAAGCGCTCATGTGGCCTACGCATGAATACTAGAACTCTACATATGTGATTGGAGTTAGAGAGGGAGACCTCTACAATGTTCCTGGAAATCTCATTCAACCCTTGATCCATGACACAGTAAATCCGCGTGAGTTATTGCATAGAAGGATTGGTCATCTCCATTTCAAAGAACTACCGAGATTGCAAAAGATGGTGATAAGTATGCCCATATTTAAATCTGTTTCTGATAGTGTTTGTAGAGGTTGTGTTATTGGAAAGAACATTAAGAATAATTTTCCAAGTAGTACCAAAAGATCAAAGGGATCCTTGACTTGATTCATTCTGATCTATATGGTCCTATGTATGCACTCGCCATGAGTGGTTATTTATATTATGTACTTTTCATAGATGACTTCTCTCTCAAGTCATGGGTTTATTTTATGAAGGCAAAGAGTGAAACTTTCAACCAGTTTAAAGAGTTTAAAGCACTAGTTGAGAATCGGACTAGAAAGCACATTTGTGCTTTGAGATATGATAATGGAGGAGAGTTTGAGTCCCATGAATTCAATGAATTCTGTTGAGATGCAAGAATAAAAATACAACTAACTATACCCTACAAACCCAAGCAGAACGAGGTTGTTGAAAGAAATAACAAAACAATATGTGAGGTTGCAAAATCCCTTATGTGTGATAGGGATACACCCACATCCTTATGGGAAGAAGCCTCCAGCAGTGTTGTTTATATTCAGAATAGAATCCCTCATGTTATCTTGGGATAAAAGACTCTTGAAGAGGTTTTCACTTGTGAAAAACCAAATATTGGACACTTGAAGATTTTTGGTTGTGATGTCTACATTCATGTACCAAAAGAGAAGAGGAAAAAGATGGATCCATCCAGAAAGAAAGGAATATTTGTTGGATATTGTGAATCCTCCAAAGCTTACAGAATCTATGTTCCAGGACAAAGAAACATTGAAGTCAGTAGATGTAGCATTCCATGAAGAGGTTTCCTTCAAGCGCTCTAAAGAACTTCAGTATGATTCAGATATCGAAGAGCATGATACTCCAATGATGGAGGATCCAGTTTCTGATTCTCCCCTTTCATATGTTGAGAGGGAGAATTCAGAAGAGTTTGTAGATCCGTTTGATCCTGAAGAGCCAGAATATCTAATAGAAATATCACTTGATGAACTTCCTACTAAGAGGATATCTGCATGGTGTCGAGACATTTTGTAAAAGGTAGAAAAGCATGGAGCACCTCCGGGATCATGCAAAGAGCGAAATATACCTGAAATATTTTTAGGATATGTAGCACATATGAGTCACATCAGTGATTCATAACCCTCTACCTATGAGGAAGCCTCAAATAAGTAAGTATGGAAAGATTCCATGGTAGAAGAATACAAATAGATCATGAAGAATGATGTGTGGGAACTGGTTCCTAAACCTGACGGGAAGTCAATAGTAAATTCCAAATAGATTTATAAAATCAAGCATGCAACTGATGGAAGCATTGAAAAGTATAAATCAAGATTTGTTTCTCGTGGTTTCTCACAGAAATAAGGGATAGACTATGATGAGACATTCGCTCCTATGTCCAGGTACACTACTATCTAAACAATAATTTCCCTTGCTTCATTTTTGGGTTGGAAACTTCACCAAATGGATGTGAAGACTGCCTTCCTCAATGGTGAGGTTGAGGAAGAGGTTTACATTCAACAACCTAAGGGGTTTGTAGTTCATGGGAAGGAGTACCATGTATGCAAACTTAAGAAATCCTTCTATGGGCTCAAGAAGGCCTCGAGGGCTTGGTATTCGAGGATTGATAGCTATCTTCAGATCTTGGGCTTCTCCAAAAGCGAAGCTGGCCCCAACCTGTACTTCAAGGTTGTGAAGAACCAACCATTGATCTTTGTTATCTATGTTGATGAATTGTTCCTTACTAGAGAGGAGCAACAAATAGCTTGGTGCAAGAGGGATCTCACTTCTGAGTTTGAAATGAAAGACTTATGTATTATACACTATTTTCTTGGTCTAGAAGTTTGGCAAAGGAAAGATGAAATCTTTCTTTCACAAGGAAAGTACACAGTTTATGTGTTGTAGATATTTGGTATGATGGACTATAAGTCCATGTATAATCCTATGATGTCTAACTTAAAGAATATACATGAGTCAGATTCCGGATCGGATCTAGTGGATCCTACCATGTATAGACATCTAATTGGTTCCTTGATGTATTTGATACATAATAGAACAAACATATGTTATGCACTGAGTATCTTGAGTCAGTTCATGTCTGATCCAAGACATAGACATTGGGTTGCTACTAATCATGTGCTTAGATACCTTCAAGGTACTATTGCTTAGATACCTTCAAGGTACTATTGATTCTAGTGGTGGAATGATGCTACTTGGATATGACGAATCTGATTGGGGTGGTAGTATTGTGGACTGAAAGAGTGCATCCGGATTTTGTTTTAGCTTGGGATCAACTATGATCTCTTGGTGTAGCAAAATGCAGGGTTTTGTAGCCCATAGTACTACAGAAGCAGAGTATATTGTAGCTAGTACCGCCTGCCGAGACGTTGTGTGGCTTAGGAAGATACTTGTTGGGTTTTTTAGTGAGAAGCTTGAGACTACTGTCTTTGGCTTTGGCAATCATATTTTCATTAATCTATCAGAAAACCTTGTGTTTCATTACAGATCGAAACACATTGAGATCAAGAATCACTACATCAGAGACATGGTCCAAAAAGGTGCCATAAGACTTTAGTACATTGCTATTGGTGAGCAGATTGCAGATATGTTGAGTAATCATATGTCCTTGACGAAGTATAGGTACTTCCCAGACAAGCTTGGCATGGCCAAGAATGCCTCCCTCACTGAGAGGGTGTGTTAAAGTTACAACATCATGAATCATTCTCCAGGTCAATCTTGTGTGTCAATATTGAACCTCGTGTGTCGAGGTAGTGCCTTATAGGAGCCTGAGTTGGACTCAAGAAACTTGGAGAAGAATTTTGAGTTGGAATCAAGAATGGATAAGTTTCATGTGTTGAGGAAAGTGCTTTGTATGTCAAAGTGATGATGTTGTACAGTCTTGTTAGTCAAGGCTAAGGTCTTGTGTGTCAAGACAGATCCTCATGTGTTGAGGTGGTGCCTCATGTGTTGAGGTGATGCTTTGCATGTCGAAGCATGTATGGAGTGTGATGTACTACTAACTGTGGTTGAGCTATTAAGTATCCTCTATAGACTCACCACCTCTAGATTGAATTACTTTAGCATATAACCACTTGGAACTATAGTAGAAAAATATGATCACATCATTGGGAAAATATCCTTAGCATATTTGATATGATAATTAAGCTGGCACATATGGACCATGCAGATAAGACAGGAGATAAAGATAAGATGTGATAAGATATGAGAGAATTCAAATTGCACGTAAATAATTAATTAAGAGAGAAATTCGAATTGTTAAACTTCAATGAAGACTTCAGTAAATCAAAGGATAACTCGAATTGATCACTACAATGATGTTAAAAAGAAAGAATAAGTTAAGAGAGTTGACTAAGTGATAATAAAGAAGATCTAGTTAACTAAGTGTTATTGCATGATGACACTTATGTTAAATTAAAAGACGACACTTGAGTTGTGACACTTGCATGATAACACTTAAGTTATCCACCTAACTAAGTGGGCAAGATTTTAGTTAAGGGGTGAGTTCATCCTAAGAGTCAATTCAGTGAGTTAATGCATTGCATGAGAAGTGAGGTGCACTTCTTCATGCAAGATTGATGCATCCAGATGGAGGGCGAGTTCATCCCGAAGTCAGAAGCTAAAAATAGAAGTTGATTCATGAGAAGAATATATAAATATGTTATATAGGATTGATGAATCCAATGTGAAGCGAGTTCTCTTCTCCCTTGAAGAAAATGCACTTCTTCTTTGTGCAGGATATTATTCTGAGTCTTTGTTCTTTATATTTCTCTTGCTCTGTAATTGCACCGGGGGTGCTTGATGTAAAAGACATTCTCTAATATCTATCAATATACTAAGGATGGTCTTGTTGGGGTTTTCTCTCTCAAGTCATAGAGGGTTTCCCCATGATAAATTCATGTTCGAATGTGATTGCTTATGTCTATGATTTTTATTTGATTTCAAGTATTATTGCAGCTTTGAATTAAAGATAAAAAATTAACAAAGTTAAGTAGTCTGTGGGTTTATCTCCCCTTCTTTCTCTCCATTAAAGTCCATTTATTTTCTCCCTTTTTCTCTTGTATTATCCTAGATAATGTTTGTGCAAAATTTTGGGCTTGAGTTGGGGTAGTGGACAACCCATCTTCCACCATCTACTTTATGACTTAGAGTCCAAAGTTTGGGCTTAATTAGAGCTAGAGGAAATCCCATCATCCACCCCCAAAGTTTGGGCCTAAGTTAGGGTCACGAATAGCATGTCATCCTCCACCAATGTTTTTTATTATCCTCATATGCCAAGGTTGGATTCCCTTCCTCTCACTCCCCCTTACCTTACCCATCTATTTTCACTTATTATATTCCTCTTAAGGGTAAGGATGTTGGAGGATGAAGGTATTCCTCACTTATCCTTTCACATTCCATCCTCTACTTCAATATCTTTCTCCTTTGTCCTTGCCAAGATTTAATCCCACCCCTTGCTTTACTCCACCTTTCTCACCTTCCACACTCCACTTTACTTTAGGTTGGAGAGAAAAGGAATCCTTAATATTCCCATCCATACATTTTATCTACCACACTTACCTCTACCCTGTGATCTATTCACCTCCCTTTTCATTTCATCCTTGTTTTTTCAAATCCACCTAACTGGGGTGGAGGGTCGAGGTATTCTCCAATTCCCATTCAATTCACATACCTCCTCCAGATGATATTATCCATTCCTTTATTTTCTTACCATTTTGAATTTCACTTTCTCCTAAGGGAGGTCCATACATTTTATATGCCACACTTACCTCTACCCTATGATCTATTCACCTCCCTTTGCATTTCATCCTTGTTTTATCAAATCGACTTAACTTGGGTGGAGGGTGAAGGTATCCTTGACTTTCCCTTTCATGCACTTACCTCCCCCACATTATTTTATCCATTCCTTTGAATTTCACTTTCTCCAAGAAGTGGGGGGGAAAGGTAACTGACCTCCATTTTTTAGTGACTTATATTCTCCCCAACTACAGGAAGGGTTCTACACTATGTTTCATCTATGTTGGGAGGCTATGCCACTTGGTTCAACGATTTATCCCATACAAATTTGTTCAGAACAAGTTTATTGTTTTCATAGTAAGAATATAAAATTTGATTTCTCTTTATTTATGTTTTCATAGTTAGAATATAAACCTTGGTTTTGATTATGAATTCCTTAAACTACGTTGCAGATATTAGCATGGGATTTGTATAGCTGAATCGATAAAATTTTCATTGCTTCTTAACGAAAGTAAGAAGAATCATATCTTGCAATCTCTATGGTTGAATCAATAAGCTTTTCCAAGTAGTAGTATGACCAACTACACTAACATGATAAGTAGATCTTGATTGTGCAATCGATTCAATAGATGAAGCAATGATTCAATAGATGAAGCAGTCGATATATAGGATCAGGCCCAATAGAAATAGAACTAGGAGGCAAGAATCAATAAGTGAAGAATGCAATAATCAGTTGCTTGGACAGCTAGTTCCCTTGTGAAGGAACTGATCCCTGCTCTCATAGATGTATAAGAAAAGATTGCTCTAGGCATTGGGAGGAAGGCCATGAGACAGGAACCATAAGGAAAGTTGGAGTCTTTTTTAAGGAAAGGACTCCTCCATGCACTAGGAGGAAGGACAAGAAGTTGGCATCGGAAGGAAATTTAGTTTTCTCTCTTTTTAAACAAAGAGCATAGTAAAAAAATTTACATGTTGAGATTTTCTTGAGCTACAGAGAATGTAGTTGCCACGTCTAGGAATTATAGTAGGCAAACTCATTTACAAGAGGAGATTCAATAGATGGAGGTGGTGGTCGATTTTAGAGAGCTCATACACATGACATAAGGACAACAGATGATGCTTCCATGTGTTCCATTTGCTGAACACATGGACAACATGCATAAAGGCAATTAAAATGCCTCATTCTAACCTCTCAATGCATAAAATGTTAATTAGATATTGTTATTTGGGGGATAGCAATATTACATATTGGTTATTTGGTATCCTCATGATTCGTTGTTACCACTAATTTTATTTCTAAATCGAAACAATGGCTTTGATATGAGACCAAATAAGAAGTCCAATTTGCTTATTGGTAAAAATAATTCTTTTACCATATAATTGGTTAAGGGAAACGGTTCAAAATAAAAGCTTAAGATTAATGTTTTGAATTATATGTTGTTTTAATGGAAAAAAGGTAAGCCGATTGCAAAAGTCCCTGAGCATTCCACAAAGTCTAATAAACCTTTCAATGAGTAATGAACCTTTTCACATTGTATGTTCCTACCCATTGCTAACTATTAAACGAAGATTTTATACCATGTTTCATTCCATTTAAATCTTATATTATGTTCTACCCATTGCTAACAATTAAACGAAGATTTATACCATGTTTCATTCCGTTTAAATCTTCTCATGAGTTCCTCGTGTTCTCTTATGCTAACTATGAAGGTTTTATTTCATGTTTCACTTCATTTAAATCTTATCTTCGGTTCCTCTTATTCTCTTCCATTTGAAGGAAACAATTATCATCTTCAAAGCAATGTACCTTTTTCCAATTCAATTCGTCATTCTTGGAAATTGGTATATTAATATCTAGATTTCTGTTTGAAGTTTAAAAAATTAATGGATAATAAATATTTCAAGATATTAATATTTATATTTATTTTTGAATTTGGAAGTAGTCTCAGTATAAGCCTAGATTTTATTTCCTTTCACAGTATGCAGAAAAGAAGGAGTAGTCTTTGGAAGAAACTCAGAAATTGTTCCCTTAAGTAAGAAAGTTGACAGAAGAAAAAGTTTCCATTGTTACAGTTAAGGATTCAGAAAGAAACACTCTAAGGTTTGTAGTGGTGAACGATGAGAAAGTTTCTGAAATGGAAGTTAAGCTTGATGAGATTGATATACCCGATACGATTCAATTGCTTAGACAAACATGAGATGTCCTGTATTTCGGATTTATTACAATCCACTTTAAAAATTTATAAATTGCAGTTTGTGATAGCAAATCTGGAGAGTCAATTGAGGCAAGGAAAAAAAAACAAATTTGGTCTAGATTAAAAGAATACAAATGGACCTTGTGACTGTGGGAAATGAGTCAAGGAACACTCAGCGTACCAAAATGATCCTTGATGAAAAATAAAATACCATTCAAATGCTCAAGAAAAAATTGAAGGTGCCAAATAATCAACATGTGCAGTCTCCATAGTTGACAGCATTACAACAAGAAAAGAAAGCCATTTATCAATAAATGATGGATCAGAAATGTAAAATGTTAAAGTTACAATATGAAAAGCATGCTTGAGAAAAAAAAAGGATTGAATTGTTGTCACAAATTTCAGTGTTAAATACCAATCAGATTGGAACTGTGCAAGTGCTAGAGAAGCCAAGGGACCAATCTATATGTACAGATAAAGGACAAATGGATAAATCCTCCACAGAGGAACTGACCAGAATTATTTTTAATAAATTGATTATATGCCCAACAACGATAATATTTTTCTTATATTTAATACTTTAATAAAAAGATAAAACATGTCACAAGGATCATTTAAACTAAATTGACATTATAATCAAAATATATTAAAAAAATATAAAATTGAATATCATCAACACAATATTTATCAAAAAAAATTATATGGTAAAAAATCCAACAAAATGAAGGAATTTGTTTTTATTCTTCTATAATAAATAGATAAATAATTAAGTCCATTATAGAGTTATGAGAAAACATTATCTATTACAGTTTTCAATATATTTCTATTTTTATATCTCTATTTTATTTTTTGCAATTGTTTCCATATAAAACATTAAATTATCACAATAAACATTAAACGCTTTTTACTCTTTTCAACTACTATATAACACGCTATCTTAATTTTAAAAATTAAGATTTTGCATTTAATACTTATAAAAAACATTATTTCAACTTAACTATTATATACTTTCTAAGCTCACCAAAGACTTGAAAATTGTAATAATGGTTATTATAATGATAGAACCATTATTTCAACTTAATTATTATACACTTTCTAAGCTCACCAAAGACTTGAAAATTGTAATAATGGTTATTATCATGATAGAACCATTATTTCAACTTAACTATTATACACTTTCTAAACTCATCAAAGAATTGAAAATTGTAATAATGGTTATTATCATGATAGAACCATTATTTCAACTTAACTATTATACACTTTCTAAGCTCACCAAAAACTTGAAAATTGTAATAATAGTTATTATCATAATAGAACCATTATTTCAACTTAACTATTATACACCTTCTAAGCTCACCAAACACTTGAAAATTGTAATAATGGTTATTATCATGATAGAACCATTTTGCATTGGTTATTATCACGATAGAACCTTTTTTTTCATGCCCCATGAAAGTTTCTAAGGCATTGGTTTTTTTTTTCACATGCAGTTAAACCGGCGCCCAATGGTGGGTGAGGACGCCAAATCGAACGGGGTCTCGGGGTCGATCCTGGGTGGGGACGGCCACAGCCGCCCGCCTCAGCCACCCGGCCATAACGACGGCCCCAGAAGCCATTGGTTATTATCACGATAGAACCATTTTGCATTGGTTATTATCATGAAAGTTCCCTTTAAAAATTTGTGAAAGTTACACACGAATACCATGTGATCTTCCCAATCATGCGCCTAAAAGGAATCCCAAAGTCATAAAGCAATGAATGTCGTCTTCATAATTAGCCCTCGAATCCACTTTTGGTAATATATCATTGGTTTTTAATTACCCCATCCTCAAAGCAAGTCTTTAAAATGGCATGATCCCCTTGAACGTTGACACATGAGATTACAGGTAATAAGTTTAGATTTAACTTTATTTTAAAATATAAAATATAAAATTAAAAATTAAAAATATGGAATTTTCTAAAAGTATCATTGACAATCACCATTATTGATTTTTGTTTAGAAAAAATGTGGTTGTCACCATCACCATTATTGAATTTTTTTTTTTAAGCGGAAAAAAATGTACTATTGCTATTCATGTAGAATCAAATAGTACAATATATATAAGTCAAAAGATGACTTAAGCACTGGTGATATGTAGTTTTGAACTCTAATACACAATAAAGCCAAAAGCTGTCGTGATTACATATATCACAGGAAACTCCTTTCCTGTTTCATTTCAAAAACTGATCAAATGAAGATGTTGACAACACCCTTCTCTATGACCTGATTACCATGATATTCTTCCCAAAAAATGATGCCCTCCATGCCATCCATAGCCTGTTTAGAAAGCACATCAGCCATTGTATTGAACTGTCGGAAGATATGTTCAAAAGTAACCTCCTTCAAGAGATTGATCTCTGCACGTATTCTCTTGCACCACTGGAAAAGTGAGATAACATTTAAATTATAATCTCCACGTGCCCATTTGATAGTCACCCTGGAATCTCCAAAAACAACGAGCTCAAATAAACCAAAAAGGTTTGCCACTTTGAGAACACACCACAAAGCTTGTAATTCAGCTTTCAAGTTTGTGCCGGAACCACAATTCATCTTCAACGTGTAGTAGTGATCAATATTGAGGAAGATAATACCTCCAACAACACACATACCATTTGAAGTAGCCCCATCTAAGTAAGCAATCGGCTTATTATAAACAGGTGTGAACATTCCAATATTCTTTGCCCTACTAACCTCGATCTTTGATTGATTTTCCTTCAGCAAACCCACAATACGTCTTATGATAATGTCCACACAAATGGTTTTGTTATCAAATAATGCGGCATTCCCGAAAGACCAAACTACCCACGAAATTATTGCAGGTAGCATAGGATAGTTATTACATTGTTTTGTCCAATTATAGACACATTTATCAAATATGCCCGAACCCCATTTATGACTTATATCCAAATAAGAGATGATATTCTGCCGGATGGATCTGGTAAAATTGCATTCAACCAGCAAATGATTTGTAGTTTCCTGACTGTTTCTACATAAAATGCATATACTTGGACCTAACCATCCTTTTTTCACCAGATTTTCCCAAGTTTTTAATCCTCCTTGGAGAGCAAACCACATGAAACGTCTAATTTTTAGCAAGAGCTCCCAACGCCACAACTCCTTGTCCTTAACTATTGGTTGTGGAGCCTGATCTTCCAGTCTCATAGATGATGTTATTTCAGCCGTTTTGTACCCCAGTTTTGGTTATGATCCTGGCACGCGCAACAGTTGTTTTTGCACTAACAGATTGCGGGCCCATGGTTTTGGGTAGCATGTGGTATTTTCCCATGATTTTTCCCCTATAAAAGGAAGACATTGTAATACTGTTGTGTAGGGTATTGTATTGTATTGTAGCATTGCAAAGATCTGTGAGATCACATAAGAGAGACCCAGAGAAGTGAAGAGGAAGTTGCAGCGGATGTGCTACCGGTTGTATCCCTTCATTTGTTGGATGGTATAATAATAAGGACTGACAATTTCTGTGTGGACGTAGCCCATCTTGGGTGAACCACGTTATATTGGTGTCTCTCTTGTAATGTGTTTGTGTATTTATATTTGCATCTTGTTTATTGTTATTGCTCCGCGATACTGTTTTTCTAACAATTGGTATCAGAGCCAAAGGTCTATTTGGTAGATAAACTCGCAGGAAACTAGGGTTTCTGATTCAAGTGGGAGCAATGGAGGAAGAAGGAAAGTTTAAGGTCAAGAAGTTCAATGGCCAAAACTACCAGTTATGGAAGATGCAAATGGAGGACTATTTGTACCAGAAGGATCTATTCCTACAGTTGGGAGGAAAAACAAAACAGTCGGCGACTATGAAGGATGAAGAATGGGAGGTTCTTGACAGAAAGGCACTGGGAACAATACGGTTGTCCCTGGCTTCATCGGTGACTTTCAATATCTCAAAAGAAAAGACAACGCAAGGTTTGATAAGCGCATTTGGTAAGCTGAGTAAATTAATAAATAATAAATATTTCATGGTATTAATATTTATATTTATTTTTTAAGTTTAAAAAATCAATGGATAATAACTATTTCATGGTATTTATGATCCATTTTAGAAATCTTTCATAATAATATCTTATAATAAATATTATTTAATATAAAAGATCGTCGAATTGATTTTTAAATATTTTTACATGTATTTTGATATACAACCGTGTTCAATAAATTTCTATTTTTATATTTCTATTCTTTTTTTTGCAATTGTTTTCATATAAAACATCAAATTATCACAATAAAAAGTGACCCTTTTTCCTCTTTTCAACTACTATATAACACACTATCTTAATTTTAAAAATTAAAATTTTGCATTTAATACTTATAAAAATCATTATTTTGACTTAACTATTATACACTTTCTAAAGCTCACTAAAGACTTGAAAATTGTAATAATGGTTATTATCATGATAGAACCATTTTGCATTGATTATTATCATGATAGAACCCTTTTTTTCATGCCCCATGAAAGTTCCCAAGGCACGTTTTCCCTTTAAAAATTTGTGAAAGTTACGTATATTCCTTAAAGAATACCATGTGATCTTCCCAATCACGCGCCTAAAAGGAATCCCAAAGTCATAAAGCAATGAATGTCGTATTCATAATTAGCTGTTTTGGTAATATATATTGGTTTTTAATTATCCCACCCTCCTAATCCCTTGAACGTTGACAAATGAGATTACAGCAAATAAGCTTAGATTTAACGCCAATTATGAAGAAATTACAAGTCTTTGATTAATTTTGAAATGATGGTTGACACTTGTGAAATATTTTAATGGTTAGTTGGTGACCTTTTGGGTGATGATAGTTGTGGTATTTTGATTTTGATGTAACCAATTCAATATATTTTTATTTTAATATTTTTACTAGGATAGTTATTTATTGATATGATAAATTTTATAGAAATAAATTTTGTTATTATGATTTCACATTTACTTTCTTAATTTATATATTTAACTTAGAGTTTATTTACTTTCTCAATTTTTACATTTGGGATTGGCCACTTTGTAGCATATTCACCTATTGTATTTTAATAAACAAAAGTTAACAATACCATGTGAATGTTGTTACGTGACACTTTTAAAAAATTCCATGTTAAATATTTTTAACTTAATTTTATATGATTTAAAAATTATGCCTCATCTATAACTTTTTTGACAAATAAAAAAATTAAATGAATAAAATTTGAAATTTATTTTTAATTTTAATCACATTCAATTTAATTTATTGTTTTTTAACAATAATGTAAAAGTTTATAAAAAATGATAGCATGAAATTGAATTAATGCAAAGTCAAAACACTTTGACTTGCAAATGAAAATTCATAAATTCATATTTTGTTTGACAACTTAGTATAGATTTGAGAGAAACTTACACTACCATGTTATATTATATATATAATGAATTTGACTTCTGTCGAGATGCAGGAATAAAAAGATAGCTGACTATACCCTACAACCCCAAGCAGAATGGGGTTGCTGAAAGAAAGAACAGAACAATATGTGAGGTTGCAAAAGCCCTTATGTGTGATAAGGTTCTACCCACATCCTTATGGGAAGAAGCCTCCAACACTATTGTTTATATTCATAATAGAATCCCTCATGTTATCTTTGGATAAAAGACTCCTGGAGAGGTTTTCAGTTGTGAAAAACCAGATATTGGACACTTGAATATTTTTCGGTTGTTCTGTCTACATTCATGTACCAAAAGAGGAGAGAACAAAGATGGATCCGTCCAGAAAGAAAGGAACATTTGTTGGATATTGTGAATCCTTCAAAGCTTACAAAATCTATGTTCCAGGACAAAGAAACATTGAAGTCAACAGAGATGTAGCATTCCATGAAGAGGTTGCCTTCAAGTGCTCCAAATAACTTCAGTATGATTCATATATGGAAGAGCATGATACTTCGATGATGGAGGATCCATTTTCTCATCCTCCCCTTTCAAATGTTGAGAAGGAGAATCCAGAAGAGTCTGTAGATCTGCTTGATCCTGAAGAGCCAAAAGATCTAATAGAAAGATCACTTGATGAACCTCCTGCTAAGAGCAGATCTGCATGGTGTCGAGACATTCTGTAAGAGGAAGAAAATCATGGAGCACCTCCAGGATCATCCAGAGAGAGAAATATAGCTGAAATGTTTTCAGGATATGTAGCACAAATGAGTCACATCAGTGATTCATAACTCTCTACCTATGAGGAAACCTCAAAACAACAAGTATGGAAAGTTTCCATGTTAGAGGAATACAAATATATCATGAAGAATGATGTGTGGGAAGTGGTTCATAAACCTGACAGGAAGTCAATAGTAACTTCCAAATGGATTTATAAAACCAAGCATGCAGATGATGGAAGCATTGAAAAGTATAAATCAAGATTTGTTTCCCGTGGTTCTCACATAAAGAAGGGATAGACTATGGTGAGACATTCGCTCCTGTGTCCAGGTTTACTACTATCCGAACCATAATTTCCCTTGCTTCATTTTTGGGTTGGAAACTTCACCAAATGGATGTGAAGACTTCCTTCCTCAATGGTGAGGTTGAGGAAGAGGCTTACTTTCAGCAACATGAGGGGTAGTTCATGGGAAGGAGTACCATGTATGAAAACTTGAGAAATCCTTCTTGTTGAAATATTGTAACTTCGAAGAATATTCTATTGTATTTTATTATTATTTATTCGGAGATGTTTTATTCCTCCGTCAGGATGTTATTATTGTATTTGGTCATCATAGAGTCATGAGGTAAAACCTCCTTTGTAAGTCGGGTCGATAGATCCCTCCAGAAAGTAATATTATATTGTTTTGAGTCTTCCTAGGTAAGTCGGACCAGTTAAGTTTGTTGGGGCCGACCTAGTTAGTGAAAAAGTCAAGTGGAAGATAAAGTATAAATATGAGTGATGTGCTCCTCATTTGGACACACACACTCACTTGTGTAATTCACATAGGGGAGAGAGAGAGAGAGAGAGAGAGAGAGAGAGAGAGAGAGATCTGCAAGGAGAAGGAGCACTTTTTGGGGGTTTTGTCTTTGTACTTTTGATCATCTATATTGAGGAAGTTTTTGCTGGGTTTTCTTCCCCTAGAG
The DNA here is from genome assembly GCA_027924585.1 of Larix kaempferi. NCBI lineage: Eukaryota > Viridiplantae > Streptophyta > Pinopsida > Pinales > Pinaceae > Larix > Larix kaempferi. Next base: position 12,869,927 of record BSBM01000248.1, read on the forward strand.
GGTTTCCTGGGATAAATCTGTGTCTATCTTGTGATTGTGTTTCTTTCAGTGATCCTGTATATGCTATTGTTGTGAAATTGAATTGAATATTGATGTTATATATCTTAGCATATTGAATCTTAACATGGTATCAAAGCTATCCTGAATAGGACATCTTTCACAAGGTGAAACTCTCTCTCATCTCCCTCTGACAAGAAATTAGGGTTTATGTCAAAGTTGTAATTTTGGAAATCTGATTGCATAGAAAGTTGCGCCTCCCTAGGGCGCATCTATTGAGCACTGGATCAAAAATTTTGAGTGGGTAGATATCCGGGAAAGTCAAACCCTAGTTTGACATTGGACCAGAAAACTGCAGATTGGAATTTCACAAGTCAATTTTGAATCTCCAGAAACCAAGTGTACCAGTCAATTCGCCTTGGTCAAGTGCATCTCCTGGTAAGGTCAGTTTTTCATTTTGAGAAATTTCATTTTTTAGTGATCTCCTGGATCAGATGGCTCCAAGCACTAAGCTTTAGGATAAGCTAGAAGGAATAGAGAATTTTCGAGCATGGAAATATAGGATTGGCCTCATTCTTGAAGAGAATGATATTTCCAAATACATCAAGGACGAATTTGCAGACCCTGAAGAGGATGAAGCTAAGGAGAAGCACAAGAAGGACCTGATTAGGGAAAAGAGGATCATTGACGATTCTATCAAAGACCACTTGATTCCTCAAGTGTCATCCAATAAGACCCCGAAGGAGATGTATGATGCCCTATCCAGAATGTATGAAGGAAGGAACATCAATAGGAATATGAATTTGAGAGATCAATTAAAGAGTACCAAGATGTGCCAAGGAGGATCCATCCAAGACTACTTCACAAGGGTCTCCCAGGTCAAGGAGCAACTAGAATCCATTGGAGACTCCCTTGATGAAGATGAGATAGTTATGACTGCTCTTAATGGTCTCACTGGACCTTGGGATTCATTCATCCAGACTATGTGTGCCAGAAAGGAAAGCATGAAATTTGACATTTTATGGGAAGATTGTATCCAAGAGGAGGCTAGAGTAACCAATTGAGAAGCGCTACTTAAAGAAGATGATCAAGCCCTAACCACCCATACAAAGAGAGGAAGAAGTCAATCTAACTTGAAGAAGGAAAGTCACAAGGAGTCTCAACCTCTCAAGAAGTTCCAAAGGACAAGAGGAAACAATCCAAGAAGAAACTACTCCAACTTTCAATGTTTCAATTGTGACAAGCTAGGACACATTGCCAGAAATTGTCCATTGAAGAAAGAAGAATACAAGAAGAGGAACAACAAAAAAATACATCATGCACACCTAGATGAATATGATGAAGAAGAAGAGGAAGAAGTACCTTGAAGAAAACAAGCAAAAGAAGAAGATGCCGAAGAGTATGGATTATTCTCTGCACTCTTTGGGTCTGTGACACCTGGAGAAGATACATGGATTATTGATAGTGGTGCTTCAAAGCACATGACGAGACAAAACAAAACTCTGTCAAAACTTGAATAGAAGAACTCTCCTCAGAAGGTATCATTAGGAGATTACTATCAATATCCTATCAAAGGAATTGGTGAAGAAAGCTACACGCTTGATTCTTGAACCCCCATGAAGATGAAGAAATTCTTATACGTACCAGGTTTGAAGAAGAACCTACTTTCTATCTCAAAATTAGATAATAAAGGATATAGGGTTGCATTCATAGATGGAAAAGTAATTATGTGGCCCAAAGGAAAATCAATTAAAGATGCAGTTGTCATTGGTGAAGAAGGAGGAGGCTTATATAAACTCAAGGGACATTTAGAAACAACCCTTGTTCATGAGGCCACTAACCCAAGTGAATTATGGCATAGGAGGTTTGCTCACATCAACTACAAAGCACTACCCCATCTGAGCAAAGTAGTGACGGGATTACCAGATTTGAAGATCGATCATGCAGGAATTTGCAAAGGATGTGCAAAAGGAAATAATATCAAGAATCCATTTCCGAAGAGTGAGACAAAGACTAAAGGTACGTTGGAATTAATCCATTCAGATGTATGTGGTCTAATGCCCTCCCCATATTTGAGTGGTTATGAATATTATGTTACATTTATTGATGACTATTCAAGAAATGCATGGATATATTTCTTGAAAGCAAAGGATGAAGTATTTGGAAAATTCAAGGAATTCAAAGCCTTGATAGAGAATCATTCAGAAAGAAGAATCAAGACACCCAGAGCAGACAATGGTGGAGAATATACTTAAAAATATTTTGAATCATTTTGTAAAGAAGTTGGAATCAAGAGGGAACTAACTACTCCCTACAATCCTCAACAAAATGGTGTTGCAGAAAGAAAGAATAGGACCATTATGGAAGCAGTGAAGACAATGATACATGATCAAGATATTCCAATGCATCTATGGGTTGAAGCAGCAAGGAAGACAGTTTATGTACATAATAGATTATCCCATAGTGCCCTTGGATTCAAGACTCTATAAAAAATGTTCACAGGAAAGAATCCTGAAGTGAGCCACCTCAAGATATTTGGTTTCCCAGTATATATTCACATACCAAAAGAAAAGAGAACCAAGTTGGACCCTTTCAGAAAGAAGGGAATATTTGTTGGATACTGTGAAGTCTCCAAAGCCTTCAGAATATACATTCTAGGATTCCATCACATGGAGATTAGTAGAGATGTAAAATTTGACGAAGAAGCAGCTCTCAAGAGATCCAGAAAGTGCCAGCATGAAGAAGTATATGAAGAAGATGTACCTCCCATAAATGTAGAAGCTGCACCCTCCCCCGAAGATGAAACACTAGAATACCATGATATGCTAGAACCTCCCACTATGAATATGTCACAAAAGAGAAAGCCTACTTGGGCAAGAGAAATTATACAAGAAGCAGAGAAGTATGGAGCTCCAGAAGGCTCCACAAGAGTAAGAAAGAAGCCAAAACCATTTTCCAGTTATGTGGCTTTGATGTGTGATCTTGTAGATCAAGAACCTATCAGTTATGAAGAAACTATACAGAAGAAAGAATGGGTAGAAGCAATGACAGAAGAATACCAATCAATAATGAAGAATGATGTTTGGGATATAGTTCCAAAACCAGAAGGAAAAAGTGTGGTATCTTCCAAGTGGATCTACAAGATAAAGCATGCAGCTGATGGAAGTATTGAGAAATACAAGGCAAGGTTTGTGGCTAGAGGATTCTCTCAGAAAGAGGGAATTGATTATGAAGAGACATTTGCGCCAATATCAAGGTACACTTCCATTAGAACCATCATGGCACTTTCATCCATGATGAAGTGGAGTTTACACCAGATGGATGTGAAGAAAGTTTTCCTGAATGGTGTGATTGAGGAAGAAGTGTACATAGAACAACCACGGGGATTTGAAGTTGAAGACGGACGGACTCACATATGCAAGTTGAAGAAGGCTCTGTATGGATTGAAGCAAGCTCCTAGATAGATAGCTTTTTGACGACCTTGGGATTTACCAAAAGTAAATCTGACCCTAACCTTTACTTTAAGGTTATGGATGAACCTGTCATATTATTGTTGTATGTGGATGATTTATTTCTGACGGGAAATGAGAAACAGATTGTAGAGTGCAAGAAGAAGCTCATTGAATAATTTGAGATGAAAGACCTTGGATTGATGCACTATTTTCTAGGTCTGGAAGTATGGCAGAACCCAGAAGGAATATTTCTCAACTAGGGAAAGTATGCTTTGAAAATCCTAAAAAGATTTGATATGTTGGAATGTAAAGCCATCGCCACACCGATGGATACCAACCTGAAGTTGTTAGCTGATGAATCGTCAGAGTTAGTATATGTGACTCAGTACAGACAGATTCTTGGGTCGTTGATGTATTTGACAAATACCAAGCCAGATATATGCTTTGCTGTGAACACCCTGATTCAGTATCTAGTTGAGCCTAGATGTGTTCACCTGGTAGCTGCAAAGCATGTGATGAGGTACCTGAAAGGTACGATAGAATTTGGTCTATACTATGTTGGAGATCATGACTACAAATTGTATGGTTATACAGATGCAGATTGGGTTGGAAGTGTCTCAGACAGGAAGAGCACCTCAGGTGGATGTTATTGTTTGGGATCCGCCATGATCTCATGGTTTAGTAGGAAGCAGTCTAGTGTTTCTCTCAGCACAGCTGAAGTAGAGTATATAGCAGCTTGTTCTCCTAGTTGTGAAGCCATATGGATTCGAAAATTGATGTCAAGTCTATTTGACCTAGAGTTGGATACCACGGTGATTCTATGTGACAAACAAAGTTGTATAAAAATGACGGAGAACCTAGTGTTCCATGACAAGTCAAAGCACATAGAAATTTAGTATTTTTACATACAGGATATGGTACAGAAGGGAGCTATAAAGCTCTAGTATGTGAGCACTGATGAGCAAGTTGTTGATGTGTTAACTAAGCCTCTGTCTCGAGTGAAGTTTGAGTATTTCCGTGACAAGATTGGTGTGGTTCGAAAGGACCTTCCTTGAAAGGGGGAGCAGTGATGATTATGTTGAAGTGGGATTGTATCATCCCTAGACATTAGTCCTAAAGCAATCCGCATAATTTTGTCTCCATGATGTGGTTGGGATTGTATCATCCCTGGACATTAGTCCTAAAGTGATCCGCATAATTTTGTCTTTGTGATGTGGTTGGGATTGAATCATCCCTGGACATTAGTCCTAAAGTGATCTGCAGACTTTTGTCTCCGTGATGTGGTTGGGATTGTATCATCCCTAGACATTAGTCCTAAAGTGATCCATAGACGTTCGTCTCCGTGATGTGGTTGGGATTGTATCATCCCTGGACATTAGTCCTAAAGTGATCCTCAGAATTTTGTCTCAGTGATGTGGTTAGGATTGCATCATCCTTGGACTTATGTCCTAAAGTGTGAGGGATTGATCTTCCTATAATTGGATCATGTGTGTTGCAGGTTATGTTGCTGCAGATGATGTTGTTGTTGATCAAAAGATCAAGAGTTGTTGTAGATAATCAAGAGATCAAGTGTTGTTGTAGACGATCGAGCGATCGAGTGCTGCAGAAGATGAAGATCAAAGATGAATACTCAGTGCTGTAGAAGATGATGCTCCAGTACTAAATATGTTGAAGATGTTCCAGTAACTGTTCTAATTGCTAATATTGTTCAATAAAACTTTCGATGATTTATAGATGTATCACGTTGATGTTGTTGATGATGCTCTCTCTCTCTCCTTGCTCCTACAGTTGATGTTGATGTTGTAAGTAGAATACCCTTCTCGTTAAGGGGGAGTGTTGAAATATTATAACTTCGAAGAATATTCTATTGTATTTTATTATTATTATTTATTCGAAGATGTTTTATTCCTCCATCGGGATGTTATTATTGTATTTGGTCATCATAGAGTCATGAGGTAAAACCTCCTTTGTAAGTCGGGTCGATAGAACCCTCCAGGAAGTAATATTATATTGTTTTGAGTATTCCTAGGTAAGTCGGCCTAGTTAAGTTTGTTGGGGCCGACCTAGTTAGTGAAAAAGTCAAGTGGAAGATAAAGTATAAATAGGAGTGATGTGATCCTCATTTGGACACACACACTCACTTGTGTAATTCGCGTAGGAGAGAGAGAGAGAGAGAGAGAGAGAGAGAGAGATCTGCAAGGAGAAGGAGCATTTTTTGGGGGTTTTGTCTTTGTGCTTTTGATCATCTATATTGAGGAAGTTTTCGCTGGGTTTTCTTCCCCTAGAGGGTTTCCCATGATAAATCTTTGTTTATCTTGTGATTGTGTTTCTTTCAGTGATCATGTATATGCTATTGTTGTGAAATTGAATTGAATACTCATGTTATCTATCTTAGCATATTTAATCTTAACACTTCTATGGGCTCAAGAAGGCCCTGAGGGCTTGCTATTCAAGGATTGATAGCTATATTCATATCTTGGGCTTCTCTAAAAGCGAAGCTGGCCCCAACCTATACTTCAAGGTTGTGAAGAACAAACCATTGATATTGGTTCTCTATGTTGATGACTTGTTCCTTAATAGATAAGAGAAACATATAGCTTGGTGCAAGAGGGATCTCACTTCTAAGTTTGAAATGAAAGACTTATGTCTTATGCACTATTTTCTTGGTCTAGAAGTTTGGAAAAGTAAAGATGAAATCTTTATTTCACAAGGAAAGTACACAGTTGATGTGTTGCAGAGATTTGGTATGATGGACCGTAAGTCCATGTCTACTCCTATGATGTATAACCTAAATAAGATAAATGAGTCAGATTTCAAATCGGATCTAGTGGATCCTACCATGTATAGACAACTCATTGGTTCCTTGATGTATTTGATACATAATAGACCAGAAATATGTTATGCAGTGAGTATATTGAGTCAGTTCATGTATGAGCCAAGACATATACATTAGTTTGCTGCGAATAATGTGCTTAGATACCTTCAAGGTACTATTGCTTATGGACTCAGATATGTTTCTAGTGGTGGAATGATGCTACTTGGATATGAAAACTCTGATTGGGGTGGTAGTATTGTGGATCGAAAGAGTGCATCCGATTTTTTTTTAACTTGGGTTCAACTATGATCTCTTGGTCTAGAAGAAAGCAAGGTTCCATAGCCCAGAGTAATATAGAAGTAGAGTATATTGCAGCTAGTGCTGCCTGCTGAGAAGTTGTGTGGATTAGGAAGCTACTTGTTGGGTTGTTTGGTGAGAAGCTTGAGACTACTGTCATTGGCTTTGGAAATCATATCTGTATTAAGCTCTCAGAAAACCTTGTGTTTCATGATAGATCAAAACACATTGAGATGAAGTATCACTACATCAGAGGCATGGTCCAAAAAGGTGCCATAAGACTTTAGTACATTGCTACTGGTGAGCAGATTGCAGATATATTGACTAATCATTTGTTTGTGACGAAGTATAGGTACTTCCGAGACAAGATTGGAATGGAAGAGAATACATCCCTCGCTGAGAGGTTGTGTCAAAGTTACAACATCATGAATCATTCTCTAGGTCAATATTGTGTGTCAATATTGAGTCTTGTGTGTCAAGGTAGTGCCTTATAGGAGCCTGAGTTGGACTCAAGAAACTTGGGGAAGAATCTTGAGTTGGACTCAAGAATGGATAAGCTTCATGTGTTGAGGAAAGTGCTTTGTATGTCAAGACATATCCTCATGTGTTGAGGTGATGCTTTGCATGTCGAATCATGTATGGTGTGTGATGTACTACTAACCATGGTTGAGCTATTAAGTCTCCTCTAGAGACTTTCCACCTCTAGAGTGAATTACTTTAGCATATAACCAATTGGAATGACAGTAGAACAATATGATCACATCATTGGGAAAATATCCTTAGTATATTTGATATGATAGTTAAGCTAGCACATATGGACCATGTAGATAAGACAAGAGATAAATATAAGATGTGATAAGATATGAGAGAATTTGAATTGAACATAAATAATTGATTAAGACAGAAATTTGAATTGTTAAACTTCAGTGAAGTCTTTAGTAAATCAAAGGATAACTCAAATTGATCACTATAGTGACGTTAACAAGAAAGAATCAGTTAAGAGAGTTGACTAAGTGATAATAAACAAGATCTAGTTAACTAAGTGTTATTTCATGACGACACTTGCTAAAAATAGAAGTTGATGCATGAGAAGAATATATAAATATGTTATACAGGATTGATGAATCCAATGTGAAGCGAATTCTCTTCTCCCTTAAAGGCAAGGCACTTCTTCTTTGTGCAGGATTTTATTCTGAGTCTCTCTTCTTTATATTTCTTTTTCTCTGTAATTGTACCGGGGGTGCTTGATGTAAAAGACATTCTCTGATATCTATCAATATACTAAGGAAGGTTTTGTTGGGGTTTTCTCTGCCAAGTCATAGAGGGTTTCCCCATGATAAATTCATGTTCGAATGTGATTGCTTATGTGTATGATTTTTATTTTATTTCAAGTATTATTGCAGCTCTGAATTAAAGATAAAAAAATTAACACAAAGTCAAGTAGTGTGTGGGCTAATCTCCCTTTCTTTCTCTCCATTCAAGTCCATTTATTTTCTCCCTTTTTCTCTTCTATTATCCTAGTTAATGTTTGTGCAAACTTTTGGGCTTTAGTTGGGGTAGTGGACAACCCATCTTCCACCCTCTACTTTATGAATTAGAGTCCAAATTTTGGGCTTAAGTAGAGCTAGAGGAAATCCCATCATCCACCCCCAAAGTTTGGGCCTAAGTTAGGGTCATGAATAGCATGTCAACCTCCACCAACATTTTTTATTATCCTCATCAGCCAACGTTGGATGCCCTTCCTCTCACTCCTCCTTACCTTACCCATCTATTTTCACTTATTATATTCCTTTTAAGGCTAAGGAGGTTGGAGGGTGGAGGGTGAAGGTATCCCTCACTTCTCCTTTCACATTCCATCCTATACTTCAATATCTTTCTCCTTTGTCCTCGCCAAGATTTAAACCCACCCCTTGCTTTACTCCACCTTTCTCACCTTCCACACTCCACTTTACTTTAGGTTGGAGAGAAAAGGAATCCTTAATCTTCCCATCCATACATTTTATCTGACACACTTACCTCTACCCTATGATCTATTCACCTCTCTTTTCATTTCATCCTTGTTTTTTCAAATCCACCTAATTGGGGTGGAGGGTTGAGGTATTCTCTAATTCCCATTCAATGCACATACCTCCTCCGTATGATTTTATCCATTCTTGTATCTCCTTACCATTTTTAATTTCACTTTCTCCTAAGGGTGGTCCATACATTTTATACGCCACACTTACCTCTACTCTAGGATCTATTCACCTCCCTTTGAATTTCATCCTTGTTTTATCAAATCGACTAAACTTGGGTGGAGGGTGGAGGTATCCTCGACTTCCCCTTCCATGCACTTACCTCCCCCACTTTATTTTATCCATTCCTTTGAATTTCATTTTCTTCAAGAAGTGGTTGGGGAAGGTAATTGACCTCCATTTTTTAGTGACTTATATTCTCCCCAACTATAGGAAGGGTTCTACACTATGTTTCATCTATGTTGGGAGGCTATGCCACTTGCTTCAATGATTTATCCCATAAAATGTTGTTCAGAACACATTTATTGTTTTCATAGTAAGAATATAAAATTTGATTTCTCTTTATTTATGTTTTTATAGTTAGAATATAAACCTTGGTTTTGATTATGAATTCCTTAAACTACGTTGCAGATCTTAACATGGGATTTGTATAGATGAATGGATAAAAATTTCATTGCTTCTTAACGAAAGTAAGAAGAATCATATCGTGCAATCTCTATGGCTGAATCAATAAGCTTTTCCAAGTAGCAGTATGACCAGCTACATTGAGAGGATAAGTAGATCTTGATTATGCAATTGATTCAATAGATAAAGCAATGATTCAATAGATGAAACAATCGATATATAGGATCAGGTCCAATAGAACTAGAACTAGGAGGCAAGAATCAATAACTGAAGAATGCAGTAAGCAGTTGCTTGGACAACTAGTTCCCTTGTGAAGGCACTGATCCCTGCTCTCATAGATCTATTTCCCTTGCTCTCGTAGATCTATTTCCCTTGCTCTCATAGATGTATAAGAAAATATTGCTCTAGGCATTGGGAGGAAGGCTATGAGACAGGAACCAGAAGGAAAGTTGGTAGTATATTTTTAAGGAAAGGACTCCTCCATGCACTAGGAGGAAGGCCAAGAAGATGGCATCGGAAGGAAAGCTAGTTTTCTGTCTTTTTAAATAAAGAACATAATAAAAAAATATACATGGTGAGATTTGCTTGAGCTACACAAAATGCAGTTTCCACCACTAGGAATTATCGTAGGTAAAATCATTTACAAGAATAGATTCAATAGATGGAGGTGTTGGTCGAATTTAGAGAGCTCATACACATGGCAGAAGGACAACAGAGGATGCTTCCATGCGTTCCATTTGGTGAACACATGGAAAACATGCAAAAAGGAAATTAAAATGCCTCATTCTAAGCTCTCAAAGCATACAATGTTAATTAGCTAATGCTATTTGGGTGATAGCATTATTACATATTGGTTATTTGTTACCCTCATGATTAGTTGTTACCACTAAGTTTATTTCTAAGTCGAAACAATGGCTTTGATATGAGGCGAGATAAAAAGTCCAATTTGCTTATTGGTAAAAGAAATCCTTCGCCGTATAATTGGTTAAGGGAAACGATTCAAAATAAGAGCTTAAGATTAATGTTTTGAATTATATATTGTTTTAATAGAAAAAAAGGTAAACCGATTGCAAAAGTCCCTCAGCATTCCACAAAGTCTAATAAACCTTTTTCACATTGTATGTTCCTACCGATTGCTAACTATTAAACGAATATTTTATACAATGTTTCATTCCATTTAAATCTTATCTTATGTTTCTACCCATTGCTAACAATTAAACGAAGATTTATACCATGTTTCATTCCATTTAAATCTTATCATGAGTTCCTCTTGTTCTCTTATGCTAACTATAAGATGAAGGTTTTATTTCATGTTTCACTTCATTTAAATCTTATCTTCGGTTCCTCTTATTCTCTTCCATGTGAAGGAAAAAATTATCATCTTCAAAGCAATGTACCTTTTTCCAATTCAATTCGTCATTCTTGGAAATTGGTATATTAATATCTAGATTTCTTTTAAAGTTTAAAAAATTAATGGATAATTAATATTTCATAATATTAATATTTATATTTATTTTTGAAGTTTAAAAAATCAATGGATAATAACTATTTCATGGTATTTAGGATCCATTGTAGAAATCTTTCATAATAATATCTTAAAATAAAGATTATTTAATATAAGAGGTCGTGAAATTGATTTTTTAATATTTTTACATATATTTTGATATATAATAATGTATTTCTCTTTTCTTTGAAAAAGAGTTATGAAAATTGATGATATAAGAAACTAAAGATGAGTATAATGGAAAACCAAAAATAATAAATAAGAATATCCAAAGACATTTGATATCAAAACTTCATATGCAAGATAATTTAATATTTACAAATTTGATCACAGACTTCCAAATACATGCTATATCACAACTCTATATCTAAAGTATTATTATAAGCATGTAGTACATGATGTGAAATATTCTTCAATTTTTAAAGCATGTTGATATTTAAAATGTCTTCGATGTTGTAATCATTGAAAAAAAATCTTGAGTCAAAATTTAAGTTTAGATAGTGATAATTCAATAACGGAAGTTACGTTAGGTTTCCTTCTGCAAGTCAATGCACGCGAGTCACAGTTGAGTCCAGTATGTTGTTTTAATTTTGATGAATTCCTAGTTGAAGCGATTCATGCCCAGTTGGTGAATTTCCATGAGCTGAAGCATTTCAGATATTAGTCATATCTCTTGAACCTGTTCTTGTGTTCAAATATTTCTGAATTGAAGTTTCTTGGTACCATGTTTTCTCATGACTTTCCTAAATAGATCAATATATTTGAGTTCACCAATACAATCATGACAAAAGTTTACAGAATTATTTTTGATGTTGAATTGTCTTGAATGTTAGAAGAAATGAAAGAAATGCTCCATCCTACACTAGAAGGCCAAACAGGTGATTGGTTCTTGTATAAAGAACATACTATAATTAGAGTGTATGGTTTTACTAGAGCACCATATTTGTTGACAGCCTTTTAACACCAAGGGGTTTTTCCTTGGAATTTATTATACAAAGGTTGCATTCATAAGAAGAACATTTTGGTGTTTTCAAAATATCATCAAATGTGAAATTCCCTCTTAAAGTTGGTCCATTCATCATTAAGACTAAGGAAACCCTATCTATACTAGAAAAATTATTGAAGATCATGGATTTCCAAGAGGCTGAAAGGATTAATTATGATCCTGACCAAATTATATCACAAAGGAGACAGCAAAATAGAAACAGGGTTTTTGATCATCAAACAGTGGAAGGATTAAAAGAAATGGCAAATTTATTCAAATTTGAACAAGATAAAAATAAAGTAAATATGGAAAAAAAAACAAGCAACTTGGCAATGATGGTTCAGACACCAGCTAAATCTGATATCACCAATAAGAGAACTATTTCAGAAGTTGATAGTATGGAAGTTGATGAAGAAGTTTCAAGCAAGAAATCAAAAGTGGAACAACAGAAGAAAATTATTAGTATGGAGGAACAATATTTAATTGTTTTAGGAAAAACTACATTGATTTCGAAACCACCTATAAATATGCAACAATATTCTTTTTCAGAAATAAAGGAATCTGGAAGTAACTCTCAGTATAAGTCTATATTTGATTTCCTTTCACGGTATGCAGAAAAGAAGAAACGGTCTTTGGAAGAAACTCAGAAATTGTTCCCTCAAGTAAGAAAGTTGACAGAAAAAAAAGTTTACATTGTTACAGTTAAGGATTCAGAAAGAAAGACTCTAACGTTTGTAGTGGTGAACGATGAGAAAGTTTCTAAAATGGAAGTTAAGCTTGATGAGATTGATATACCTGATAAGATTCACTTGCTTAGATAAACATGAGATGTCATGTATTCTGATTTATTACAATCCACTTTAAATTTTTCTAAATTGCAGTTTGTGATAGCAAAGCTGGAGAGACAATTGAGGCAAGAGAAGACAAAAAAATAAAATTGGTCTAGATTAAAAGAATACAAATGGACCTTGTGACCGTGGGAGATGAGCCAGGGAACACTCAGCGTACCAAAATGATCCTTGATGAAAAATAAAATACCATTCAAATGCTCAAGAAAAAATTGAAGGTGCCAAATAATCAACACGTGCAATCTCCAAAGTTGACAGCATTACAACAAGAAAAGGAATCCATATATCAAGAAATGATGGATCACAAAGATAAAATGTTAAAGTTACAAGATGAAAAGCATGCTTGGGAAAAAAAAAGGATTGAATTGTTGTCACAAATTTCAGTGTTCAATACTAATCAAATTGGAACTGTGCAAGTGCCATAGAAGCCAAGGAATCAATCTAGATGTACAGATGAAGGACAAATGGATAAGTCCTCCACACAGGATCTGGCCAGAATTATTTTTAATAAATTGATTCTATGCCCAACAACGATAATATTTTTCTTATATTTAATACTTTAATAAAAAAATAAAACATGTCACAAGGATCATTTAAACTAAATTGACATTATAATCAAAATATATTAAAAAAATATAAAATTGAATATCATCAACACAATATTTATCTCAAAAAAATTATATGATAAAAAATGCAACAAAATGAAGAAATTTGTTTTTATTCTTCTATAATAAATAGATAGATAATTAAGTTCATTATAAAGTTATAAGAAAACATTATCTATTACAATTTTCAATATATTTCTATTTTTATATCTCTATTTTCTTTTTTACAATTGTTTCCATATAAAACATTAAAGTATCACAATAAAAATTGAACCCTTTTTACTCTTTTCAACTACTATATAACACATTATCTTAATTTTAAAGATTTTGCATTTAATACTTATAAAAATCATTATTTCAACTTAACTATTATACACTTTCTAAGCTCACTAAAGACTTTGAAAATTGTAATAATGCTTATTATCATGATAGAACCATTTTGCATTGTTTATTATGATGATAGAACCTTTTTTTCATGCCTCATGAAAGTTCCCAAGGCACGTTTTCCCTTTAAAAAAGAATACCATGTGATCTTCCCAATCACGCGCCTAAAAGGAATCCTAAAGTCATAAAGAAATGAATGTCGTATTCATAATTAGCCCTCGAATCCACTTTGGGTTTTCAATTATCCCATCCTCATATCCCCTTGAACGTTGACAAATGAGATTACAGCAAATAAGCTTAGATTTAACGCCAATTATGAAGAAATTACAAGTCTTAGATTGATTTTTAAATGATGGTTGACAATTGTGAAATATTTTAATGGTTAGCTCGTTATCTTTTGGGTGATGATAGTCATGGTTGAAAGGGTGGTTATGGTAGTGAGATATTTATGTTTGTTATTATTTTTGTTATACAATGTAATAATATGTTTATGAAAGTTGTATACTTTTTTTTTGCTAATTTTTATTAAATATAAAAAATGAAAAAGTAAATAAGTTATAAGTTGAATGTAAAAATGAAAAAATTTAAGTATATAATTAAAAAAAAAAAGTCACATCAAATTGTTCTTATAAAGATATTAAAATAAAATATATTGAATTGATAACATTAAAATCAAAATTTATGCTTTTTTCTTTTGGAAAAAAAAAAAAATATATTAAAATCAAAATATCACAAAAGTGACAACCACCCTTTGTATAGTGCCTCCCAAAGTATGGAGTTGCATGTCAAAGTGCTCTGACTTTGCATATTGCAACAAGGTAGTGTTGTGCGGAAAATAATCCTAATGACTGGGAAGTAAAGAGGTCACCAACATACTAATAAAATAAAGCAAAGATCAAGGAAATAACATATACATAACAAAATATCCTTTCTGAAAAGAACTAGGGTTTAAAGATCAAGCAATTGGTGCCTTATATTCTAGAAAGTTGATCGAAGCTTTCAAATCTTCAACCTTGCTCCGAAATCTTGTATAAAACCCTGCAAAACAAATGCAACCTTCCTCAAAACATTTGGCTATATATAAATGAATAATATAATTGAAAACAAATATATATAAAAACATGAAAGTTTTCCAAACATTCAATTCATACACGAAACACTAGTAATATGGGAAGAGAAATGCTTCTTTATTGATCATGAAAATGACAACAATTACATTTACCTTTTCCTGCAAAAGCACCTCTTAAACCAAGATTTGGACTCTCTTGCTCCTCTCCTTCAATCAAAATTTATCCAGCTTTTCCTTATGGGATGAGTGAACCCCCCTCTCCCATGGCCCTCCCTTTGTATTTATGACAAAGAAAGGAGAGTGGTTTCGAGAGAAGATCAGTTAGGGTTGGTGTGGAAGTTAAAGAACCACCTCCAACTACCCCTATTTTGATTTTATTTTATTTTATGAGGAACCCACGAGTGAAATCTTTGCAACAAGCAGGTTACCCACTAGGAAGCTTTAGACAAGTAGCGAGTGCAACTTTTTGGGGAAACTCATGAGTGGTAAGGGGAGCACCAACGAGTGACTCACTAGATGTCAAGTATAAAGTTGCGAGTAAGTCCTAAAGTCATATCACAAAAAAGAGGTGATATGGAGAATCAAAGAATGAATAAGGCCAAAAGCATCTATAGCAAATTGAGGCCCTTCCATCCATAGTGTCCTTTTGTGTGAGCGACAATTCAATATCGTCACGGAAGGAGAAGTGCCAATTTGATTGATAACAGATGCCTCCTAATGTATGAGGTTAGAAGGGTAAATGATGGCCGAAATGAATTATAAATAGTAAAGTGGAGGAGCACAAGAGTCATAGAATCAAAGTTCCAAAGGTACCTGAAACAAAACAAAGGTCATCGTACAATATAATCTTGACATAATGTCATGTTCAAAAAGATAGAACATGATCTCCAATACATAGATGTAACTGATGTATATAGCATGCCCACTGAAATATAAGAGTGGATCCATGTCAAAGGAGAACATAGCCATAGTGAATAATATGGATTTATGTCTCATGAGGAGCCAAAATGAGTAGGGATCAGTCTTGCGCAACTTGGGAAATAACAAATTGGGATGATGTTATTATAGGCCCAAGGTATTCAATCCAAACCATCGATAAAGGTACAAATCCTAAACCATGTAAATAAAGGAGTTGAGTTTGAACATGGAGGATACCGTTTGATTACCAAACATTGATGTGAATCGTTAACAAACGCGAGGACACCCACCAATAATGAAAATGGGGCCCAAGGTACCTATTACATTCTTACAAGTGTGAATAAGAGGTCTTGAATTTGAACACTTGAATAATCTATCAAGTAAGAGACGTTGATGTATTCCCATAACTCAACAACAATAGAATCTACCACTGATGACTGCAAATCTCAAGGTACTAACCAAAACTCTAATTCTTCTTCCCAGAGAAAAATGAGTTGAAGTCGATGGGAAGAGACCCATGAGAAGGAAGGCCTTAATGAATCCTCCATCATCTCACATGATAAACACTTGGAGACTGAATTGGCATGAAGTAGGACTAAGTACAAACTAATATATGGGATGGTCGACATGAGAAGTCAAGGTAAACTACAAAATGGACAACACAGGTGAAATACTTGAATAGTGACCACAATACAGAAGTAACTTAGGCAGCTGGAACATATAGGAAACATGATATAATTATGTCATGTAGGAGACATAACAAACTCTCTATATGATTGGATGAGTAACCAATTAGAGGAGTAAAACAACTCTAGAATCAGGTTTATCCTAAAGCCAACAACTAAGACCCATTGACTCAAGGCAAGTGCTATGTTCAAGGAATAATTAGACTTCATGCCATAATATGAACCAATAACGGAGACCTTTCGCTTCCCTTTCTCTTTTAAAGTATCTTTTCTTCTTTTTACGAGCATGAAAGAGATAAAAGGAAGCTCGATATTGTGTTTCTTGTAAAATTTTAATGAGTCCAAGAAAGTAAACTAAGGACCTTCTTCATTTTTGAACAAGCTCAAAGAAGAAAGAGAAGAATGTTTGATAGGAGTCCAACCATGGTTAATTTTATGAGTCCATGGGAGGAAAACTCAAGACTTTCTTCATTTTTTTATGAGTTTGAAGAAAAGATAGACTATTACTCGATAGGGTATTGATCCGTAGATTTTAATATCGAGCCCAGATTTGTTCGTGCTCGCTGGTGTTTTCATATTTAACGATTCTACATCGCTCAAACACAAGTCGTAAATGGTCTACATTACTTGGATTAACTTTCTAGTGTCTGCATCACTCAAACACAAGTCGTAAATGGTATGGATGATCTCGTCTCTTTCGAGATCGTGTGGGGAGATCATCCAGGTATGGTTCAACTATATGTTTGATATCAATCATGGAAAGCAAAGTCCATTTCTCGCTGGAAAGTAGCTCCAACATTCTTCAGACCGAAAGGCATCTTAGACCTATAGGAAAAGGTACCACAGGGACATATAAAAGAAGTTTTGTGTTAGTCTTCAGGTTTTATTTGAATATGATTATATCCCAAAAATTCATCCATGAAAGAAAATATTTCATTACCCGTGCACGGATCTATGATCTGATCGATGAAAGGTGTGGGGTAATTATCTTTAGGACATACTTTATTCAAATCCCTAAAATCAGTGCAAACGCAGATAGTACCTTGCTTCTTATCAACCAGAACTAGGTTAGAAACCCATTCCGTCATTGCAATAGGATAGATAAACTCGACTTTCAAGAGATTTTCAACCTCAACTTTGACAGCTATAGCTTTCAGTGGGTTAATTGAATGAAGCTTTTTTCTAATTGGTTTCACATTCGGATATGTCTTAATCTCGTGTTCAACTATAGACAGGTCGATTCCTAGCATCTCCTCATATGACCATGCAAAAACATTGTGGAATTATTTAAAGAGATCGATGTACATGCAAACTTCTTCAGAGGAACAACTTGCACCAATGAATATATTTTCCACGATATCAGGTTTTATGGAGATATTGATTGTAATTGTTTCTGATATATTACCCATATTTACTTTAGCGAAAATTCCCTGTTTCACTAAAGGATTAATAGGCTGATCAACATACCCACTAAGTCTCACGTAAAACTCCTAATTCTCAATTATGTCTAACTTTGGAAGGAAGTAAGATCTATGATGCATATGTTCCCAGGGGTGATCAATGCCTACCATTGCTTCCAAAATGGATTCATCCAAAGGAAAAACCATTTCTAAACAGTCGAAAGAATGAGTGGAGTCTACATCCCATGTAGGCGCATAATCAACATCTAACTCCTCGGATACTGAAGGAGTCGAGATGGGATCTATGGCAGATTATTGTAATGTTTGATAAGCAACTTCTACCATAGACCGGGGCTCTATTGGTTCATTGTGAGTAGATAAGTTCCAAGGATCAATTCTATTAGAGATTGTAAAAACAACCTTAGATACCAAAATGTTGTTTTGAGTACTCGTTGAACCAATGTAACTGACGGGAGAGGGTAAATCCAAAGTGCCCATAAGAGAATAATATAAACTTACTCCCAAACTCTCGTTGGGTGGATGTGTCTGATCAATCATTGTAATATTTGACTCAGAATAGGTTGTGTTATTTTTTCGGGTAAAGGACAATTGGTCAACAGTGAGGATTCGTCCTTCATGAAGAAATACCAAGACCCGAAAAATGGATGATGGAATGGCTTGCATAGTGTACATCCAACAACTTCCTAACAATAGATTGTAGTCAAGAGGAGCATCTATAACCTCTACTTCCAATGAAACCACATCCCCTACTAACTGGATTTCAAAAGAGGGTAAAATCCCATACGGACGGAAGGATCTTCCCTCGAAAGCAGTAAGTAGTGTTATTGAATGAACCGATTCATGGGATCTTAAAGCTCGCCAGCAAGAGATAGCCATTACACACGTAGACGCGCCTTGTTCTATTAACGTTCATCTAATGTTTTTTGAACCATGAACTACTTCAATTTGGAAGGCAACGTGATACGAAAACCGATGTTTAGCATCGGACAAATCAAACTTTGCCAACATACTCGAAGAATCAAGACTTCCTATGGCTTCCAGAAGTGCATTCTGTTGCGAGAGGAAACTTTGCAAGACTACTAAAGCTGACATGGAACACAGAGTTTGGGTTAAGTCCTCCACAAAAGAATAGTTTGGAGAGGGCCTCGCATTAGGATTATGTGATGCCCGCTTATAAACACCTTTTGGTATCTTAGGCATGGGTTCGGTAGGCCCCTCAATGTGAAGAGGAGTGGACACCTCGAGAGTCTCTTTATCTTTTTGCGGTGAATCGCGACTATAGTTTGTTGCTCTGGTTTGTAATAAAGTTTATAAGTGAATCATGTTGATATAGGATTGATCAGATGATGTGGCACCTTGGGTTCCCCCAACACTAGAGCTGCCAGAAGTCATGTTTTTTCCCTTAGGAAACAAATCCTTTAGAATGGGGGGTTTCTTTTGTTGCAGTGGCTTCTGGGATTCATCAATTAAGGGGCATTGATGATTCAAGTGGTCTTCCTTGCAAATTTTACAAGGAATATTTAGTTTCTTCTTTTCTTTCTTACTCCCCTCGGAATTGTCAATGTTCTTAGGCTTGTTTTGATTACCCTCCCCCTTCTTTCCCTTGAATTTCTTGCCACTGGGTTGCTGAGTACCCTTTGGTTATACTGCACATTATGTATAGTAGTTGTTTGAGAAGGGTAGGTGGCAACCGTAGCTTCCTCCACTGCAGAATGCTTTACAGAGAGCTCTTGCACTTGTTTGGAAAAAAACTTCTACAGTCGATGAGTCAACTGAACCAACAATGCCATCAACATGCAATCCAAGTTTAGGTTTGATGGGATCAATATTTGATCTCGATGCGTCAGGAATAATTTTATACAGAATCCCAAAGTGAGAGTAAATCAAGTCTAACTGTTGGGCTCTCAAAATGGATTCTTCCTCTGAGATAGGGTTATTTTAGGGGCAAAATTTCACCAATTGGCTATTTTTGGGGTTTCTTTTCAAAAAATAAATTCGTTATTTGGTTATTTTTAGTCTCTAATATCGCCTATATTTACATAAAATATGTTTTTTTAGCATAATATTTGCCAAAATTGACAAGTTTTAGTATTAAATTGTATGTTTCATATTTAATATTCGCCTACCTATCTATATATATGATTTTTTGAATCCAAAATAACCGCCTATAATATGATACCTAAGTATCATATTAGAATCCTTAAAAAATATCCTGCTTTGAGGTAACCCCTAAAATGGAAACATCTTTAGAGATGTAAGGTAGGAGTGATATCAAAAACCACTCTAATAAGAACTCGGGAGGTATCTCAACCTTGATCAACCTTTTCCTTCTTCTCCACTCCTGGATGTGATCATAAATGTGAGTGGCCTTATTCTTCCTAAATGTAGACAAAAGGTTTGTGCCAGCATCATAACGAACAAGAAGTTGGAAGTGGTTAAGGAACACTGTCGCTAAATCATAAAAACAATGATAAGCACCATATGGAAATTCAATATACCATTTGGCTACTACATCGGTTAAGGTCCTTTGAAAAAGTCTCAACCGTAAAGAATCATCGTTCAGCGAGTTGGAAGAACACTACAAATGAAAAGTAGAGACGTGGTCCCTGGGGTCTTCTCCAGTCTTACCTTCAAACTTTGGAATGTATGAAGGAAACTTGCTTGGAATGGGAGGCCAATTCAGGTCATGATGGACTAGATCGTTCATGAGTTTTGAAAGGTATGGAAAGTTTAAAGTTTCCAGAAAATCTAATCGAGGTCTAGTGGACGGAAAATGTGTTTGGGGAGGTGGATAAGGAAATTTTCCTAAGCCATAGCTCCCGTAAAGTTGGTTGGGGTTTCCCCCATCCATCGGTTGTGAAGTAAAATATTTTTGAAAAGAGCTCCATCCATAACCAAGTGGATTACTACCTTGAGATCCACTCCACTGAGATTGAGTATAACTACCAACAACTGAAAAATGAGTTGAAGTGAAAGCAATACTACCTCAAAGGAGCACTCCCTACAGGCACATTCGAATTTTGTACATTAGTTGGTTGAAAACTATAACCTGCAAAGGGATTTTGACTTGTATAAGGTGCAATGGAATGAATAGGCATAGAGCCTACAAAAGGTGCATAGGGAGGAATATGTTCTCCATGCCAAGGGAATTCGTGGACAAAAGGAGTCGAACTAGTCGGATGAATCTGGAAGTTTTGAAGGAAAGGAGACGATGTGAATGATACTGTAGGAATCCCAGTAAAAGGTACGCTAGACAAACAAATGCTGGATCCCAAGGGTATAGAAGTTGAAGCAATTTGAGTGATATGTGGCCCTAAGGATAACGTACTAAAGTTCAAAGATGTGATTGGAGCAGAAGTTAATTGCAACGAACTAGGTACCTAAATGCTAACATGTGGGGGAGAGAATCCTCCGGACACGATAGCAGAAGTGGGAGTGTAGACATTTCTTGGGGTTTACCTATAGACACTTAACTCAGGTTGACATAAAGAAGTTAACTGTACTCACACTGGATCGTAGGGTCCAGTTAAGGTTTGGTTAAAGGGTCTTACAAATCCTTCTACTTGCAAGTACTCAACCTTAATTATGTGTGAAATCGGTGAAGTTTGAGTGGTAAGATAAGGTTCCCTAGGTGGATCAGTTGTTCCAGTTGGCTCAAAAGAGATACTCATGTTTATTCTTTGTCATTGAGGTTGCGGTTGAGGCTCCACTGTGAGTGGAGGAATGTTTTTCAACCTCTTAGATCTACAGAGAGGATGGTCCTCCATGGCTAAATATTTAACTTTAAAGAAAACCTAGGGCCAACTAAAACAAGAGTAATCAAATAGCACAACACTAAAAAATTCCTAAGTGATCCATACCAAGCAAACAGATGACCTTCCAAAGGAGCATATGGGATGATGAGGGACCATAAAAAACCATTGAAGGGACAAAGAATAGTTATTTGAGATCCACAATACAAGTTCAATGAGGCCAAGCATTTGAATCACCTACCGCCTTCTCAAATAATTGTATGGTATTTCCTCCCAAATATGTCCTAGGTGCAATGGAAATATCCTTCCACCAACACCTGTGTAGATCCCTAAAGGTACATAAAATAAGGCTACCAAATTTATAGAGAGGGTCTTGGGGGACAGTCCCAGGTCGAATCAATGCACATGGGAAGGGTAACAAAGCCCGAAACTCAAAAGCACCAAAGGTACTAATGAATCCCCGTACATGCACCAATCCTAGTAGATGCTCAATTGAATATCGAAGGGGTATCTCCTCTAATCAACCTCGCACGCCCTCGTGCGTGACTCCGATGTAAGTGGAGCTTCCTGGTTCACATTCTACAAAGGTGGATTTACCTAAAGATTATCCACTATGTCTGAATTTAACTGCTTTGGATAGTTTAAGACACCCTAATCCAAAACACTAACCTAAACTAGTTGGTGATAGAACCTAAAAAGAGAAATGTTACTAATTGATTTTAAGTTAAGCGTTCTTTTTAAGGTTGTTATATAGTCAAAAGGTAGTGGTTGTGTGCATAGTGATGTTATAACTGAAATGTAAGAACAACATGGTAAGTGTATAATGCAATTGTACAATGATGCTTTCACTTATTTTTCTTTTTCTTTTGTTTTTTCCTTTCAAAATCAAAGTGTTGATAATGAAAACCTAATGAAGTAAAGATTTTCTTTTCTTTTTTCAAAAATAAAGTTATGTAGATGCAACTACTTTTGAAAAAATTGACTACAATTCTTGCTAAGGAGACTACTTGTTTTTTTTTTAATTTTCCTTTTAAAATATGAAAAGACAAGCTAACTATAAACAAACATAACACACCCAAATGACAACTAAGTGTATAAAATTATGCACCTAAGCTTACAAGATCATAACTCTAACCCTTTCAGAACTCTGAAAACAACATGTTTGACTAGTGAATCCAAAGAAATATTCAAATTGACTAAATTTGGTATAAAACACTTTGCGTAAGGAATTGAAAGATAAGAAAGAAGTCCAACAATGAACCTTTCAGGGTCACATACAATGCTCAGACAGACCAACAACCAATGAAGGTTAACCAAAGAATCCACTAACCAAGAACTCAAACACGCAAGACCAAGATACAAACACTAACAAGCTTCCAAGTAAATAAGGAGTTTAAAGAATAAGTTAGACTTGAACACATATAGTAAAGTGGCTGTACAAGCCTTTTTAAGAGTAATGAATCCACAATCAATCAAGGAAAAACTCTAAAACATCAACCCTAGCAGGAAAATCAAAACCTACAGTATTACCTGCGACTGTGCTAACATAAACAGAAGATTCCCTTGCAGGTTTAAAACATTCCACACGCGGGTAACATGGGAAATTGCAACTCTAAGTATAGACAACTTACAGGTTTGTATCAAAAAAATAAAAATAAAAAGAATAAATTCTCAGTAAGACCAAATTCTCGGCCAAGAGCAAGGGTACCAACCCTCTCCAAACTCCTCCTACAACCTAAAAATTCACTGAAACTGAATAAATATCAAACAAAGGACTCCCAAAGCAACATGGCACTCCCCAGCAGAGTCGCCAATTATATTGCGTGGAAAATAATCCTAATGATCGAGAAGTAAATAGGTCACCAACATACTAATGAAATCAAGCAAAGACCAAGGAAATAACAGATACATAACAGGATATTCTTTGTGAAAATAACTAGGGTTTAAAGATCAAGCAATTGGTACCTTATATTCTAGAAAGTTGATCCAAGCTTTCAAATATTCAACCTTGCTCCACAATCTTGTATAAAAACCTTGCAAAACAAATGCAACATTCCTCAAAACATTTGTCTATATATAAATGAATAATATAATTGATAACATATATATATATTAAAGCATGAAAGAATTCCAAACATTCAATTCATACACAAAACACTGGTAATATGGGAAGAGAAATGCTTCTTTATTGATCATGAAAATGACAACAAATACATATACCTTGTCCTGCAACAGCACCTTTGAAACCAAGATCTGGACTCTCTTGCTCCTCTCCTTCAATCAAAATTTCTCCAGCATTTCCTTATGGGATGAGTGAACCCCCTCTCTCATGGACCTCCCTTTGTATTTATGACAAATCAAGAAGAGTGGTTTCGAGAGAAGATCAGTTAAGGTCGATGTGGAAGATAAAGAACCACCTCCAGCTACCCCTATTTCGATTTTACTTTTTATTTTTCATGATTTTATGAGTAACCCGCGAGTGAAATCTTTGCAAAAAGCAGGTAACTTGCTAGGAAGCTTCAGAAAAGTTGCAAGTGCAATTTTTGGGGGAAACTCACAAGTGGTAAGTGGAGAACCAGCGAGTGAATCACTAGATGTCAAGTGTAAAGTCACGAGTAGGTCCTAAAGTCATATCACAAAAATTAGGTGATCTGGAGAATTAGAGAATGACTAAGTCCGAAAGAATCTATAGAAAATTGAGGCCCTTCCATCCATAGTGTCCTTTTGTGTGAGCAACAATTCAATGTTGTCATGGATGGAGAAGTGCCAATTTGATTGATAACATATGCCCCTTGATTATTTGTATCAATACCTAATCCACAAGCATAGGTCTTTACTATATTTCCTTTGGGTTCAAGTATGACCCCCCCACACCTGCTACCCCGAGATTTCCTTTCAAGGACACACCAAAAAAGAGATTTTGGAACTGAGTACTCTACTACCATTTTTGAAATTCTTCCTTATTCATATCCATTTTCCAAGTATTCTGAACTTGCTTTCCTATCCTCTGATTCTATGTCCAATTTTGCATTAAAAATATTTTCATCCATAAGTCCACTTCCGGAGTCCAGAATTCATTCATATGCTTTCTATTGATGCGATAATAGATAGGTTCACTCAAAAGATATCTAGCATATATTGATGTATCTGCTGCTAAGATTATTTTGACTTCAAAATTTCCAGAGTTTCTTGCTGCCCAAAATTTCCAAAAAATGTATTTTGGAAGAGCAAACCATATTCAGGGCAAGACAAGCTTCCCATTTAAGTTACCTAGATATTTACCTTTCCAATTGACAAGATACCCATTCCAATTATCCAACAAATCAATATTCTTATTTAATTCCTTCAGAGAATTTATCTGAACCTTCTTTATATAATTTCAATGAAAAAAGAGGTGAGAAATTGTATTTCTGACTCTTTACATAAGATGCATCTTGAGGGTCCTACAATATGTCTTTTTTAAAATTCTCAGAAGTAAGTATTTTCCCGTGAACCAGAACCCAACATAAGATATTTACTTTTGGTTATCCATCTTGTTTCCAAATTTTATCCCACATTCTTGAAAATGGAGGGTGTTGTTGTTCCTTGTATAGTTTTTCATAGCCCTCTTTCATGGAATAAAATCCTTTTTTCCCCAACCTCTAGTATCTTTTATGTCTAGGATGATCGGGGTTGCTCCATGAAGATGTTGAAGGAATGCATCAAGTGTAGGATTTAGTGGAGAAGGGACATTCATACCTTTCCAACAAGCTCAATTTCCAGACACGTCCCATTCGGACAAGTCATATAGAGTTTTGATACCGTTTTCACTTAGCCAACATTTTATTTCCATTAGATCAAAATGTTGAGATAGAGGGGCTACGTCTAAGATGGAATGCTTCAATAAATTTATTGTTTTTCCATTTCCTAGAATCCAATACAAACCATCTTGAATAATTCTTCCAGCAACATTGCAAAGCCTCAAAATATTCAATCCTTCTTTCTCCCAAGCATAGTTATCCACACACCTTAATTTCTTTCTCCCAAGCATAGTTATCCACACACCTTAATTTCTTTCTCCCAAGCATAGTTATCCACACACCTTAATCTAGTGTGAGAGAGATATTTTTTCCTGAATATGTATTTCCACCAAGTTGTTTCTCTATAGACCAAATTCCAAATTAGTTTAGCACCCATGGCTAGATTCATCAACATAGGATCTTAGATGCCAAGTCCTCCATAACTTTTTGGGGTTTTAACTAAGTCCCACTTTACCAAATGGAATATTTTTTTATTGATGTTTCCTCCTTGCCATAGGAACTTCCTTAAATATTTATCCAACTTTTGCATAATTCATTTTGGAGCAAGTAAATATGAACATTGAAAAAGAGGTAAAGATGAAAGTACTGACCTAATTAAAATGACTTTACTCGCTAGATTTAACCACCTCATACCCCAACTTTGAATTTTGTCATTTAATTTTTGTAAACTTACTTCCTACTCAACATTTTTGGTTCTCTTTTGGGAAATATGAGTGCCAAGATATTTGAAAGACGTCCAATTAGTATTTCCAACAAATCCTAATTCTTGAGAAATACTTTGCATAAGCTGAGGAGAAACATTCCAACCAAATATTTTACATTTTCCCTTATTTACCTCTCCTCCATAAGCATATAGAATGTGATCTAACATTTGCTTGAATAGGCTACATTAATTACTGATTCTCCCCCTAGAAGGACCGTATCATATGCAAATTGAGCATTGTTTATAGCTTTAACCCCCCTGGCTATTTGGATGCCACAAAGCTTTCCTTACTCCCTTTCCTTTAAAATGTTTCTTCCTAGTGTTTATGCCATAAGGATATATAGACATGGTGATAGAGGGCATCCCTGTTGGAGCCCTCTTAAAGCCTGGAAAAAATATGTGTGTCTACCATTTATCAAAGGGGCTATCCAAGGATGACTGATGCAAGATTTTATCCTCTGCAAACTCCTCCTACAACCTAAAAATTCACTGAAACTGAATAAATATCAAACAAAGGACTCCCAAAGCAACATGGCACTCCCCAGCAGAGTCGCCAATTCTGTTGCATGGAAAATAATCCTAATGATCGGGAAGAAAATAGGTCACCAACATACTAATAAAATCAATCAAAGACCAAGGAAATAACAGATACATAACAATATATTCTTTGTGAAAATAACTAGAGTTTAAAGATCAAGCAATTGGTACCTTATATTCTAGAAAGTTGATCCAAGCTTTCAAATATTCAACCTTGCTCCACAATCTTGTATAAAAACCCTACAAAACAAATGCAACGTTCCTCAAAACATTTGTCTATATATAAATGAATAATATAATTGATAACATATATATATTAAAGCATGAAAGAATTCCAAACTTTTAATTCATACACAAAACACTGGTAATATGGGAAGATAAATGCTTCTTTATTGATCATGAAAATGACAACGAATACATTTATCTTGTCCTGCAACAACACCTTTGAAACCAAGATTTGGACTCTCTTTCTCCTCTCCTTCAATCAAAATTTCCCCAGCATTTCCTTATGGGATGAGTGAACCCCCTCTCTCATGGACCTCCCTTTGTATTTATGACAAAGCAAGGAGAGTGGTTTCGAGAGAAGATCAACTAAGGTCGATGTGGAAGATAAAGAACCACCTCCAGCTGCCCCTATTTCAATTTTACTTTTTTTTTCATGATTTTATGAGTAACCCGCGAGTGAAATCTTTGCAACAAGCAGGTAACCTGTTAGGAAGCTTCAGAAAAGTAGCGAGTGCAATTTTTGAGGGAAACTCACAAGTGGTAAGGGGAGAACCAGTGAGTGAATTACTAGATGTCAAGCGTAAAGTAACGAGTAGGTCCTAAAGTCATATCACAAAAATTAGGTGATCTGGAGAATTAGAGAATGACTAAGTCCAAAAGAATCTATAGAAAATTGAGGCCCTTCCACCCATAGTGTCCATTTGTGTGAGCGACAATTCAATGTTGTCACAGACAGAGAAGTGCCAATTTGATCGATAACATATGCCCCCTGATTATTTGTATCAATACCTAATCCACAAGCATAGGTCTTTACTATATTTCCTCTGGGTTCAAGTATGACCCCCCCACACCTGCTACCCCGAGATTTCCTTTCGAGGACACATAAAAAAAGAGATTGTGGAACTGAGTACTCTACTACCATTTTTGAAATTCTTCCTTATTCATATCCATTTTCCAAGTATTATGAACTTGCTTTCCTATCCTCTAATTCTATGTCCAATTTTGCATTAAAAATATTTTCATCCATAAGTCCTCTTCCGGAGTCCAGAATTCATTCATATGCTTTGTATTGATGCAACAATGGATAGCTTCACTCAAAAGATATCTAGTAGATATTGATGTATCTACTGCTAAGAATATTTTGACTTCAAAATTTCCAGAGTTTCTTGCTGCCCAAAATTTCAAAAAAATGTATTTTGGAAGAGAAAACCATATTCAGGTCAAGACAAGCTTCCCATTTAAGTTACCTAGATATTTACCTTTCCAATTGAGAAGATACCCATTCCAATTATCCAACAAATCAATATTCTTATTTAATTCCTTCAGAGAATTTATCCAAACCTTCTTTATATGATTGCAATGAAAAAAGAGGTGAGAAATTGTCTTTTCTGACTCTTTACATAAGATGCATCTTGAGGGTCCTATAGTACGTCTTTTTTTAAATTCTCAGAAGTAAGTATTTTCTCGTGAACCAGAACCCAACATAAGATATTTACTTTTGGTTATCCATCTTGTTTCCAAATTTTATCCCACATTCTTGAAAATGGAGGGTGTTGTTGTTCCTTGTATAGTTTTTCATAGCTCTCTTTCATGGAATAAAATCCTTTTTTCCCCAACCTCTAATATCTTTTATGTATAGGATGATTGGGGTTGCTCCATGAAGATGTTGAAGGAATGCATCAAGTGAAGGCTTTAGTGGAGAAGGGACATTCATACTTTTCCAACAAGACCAATTTCCAGACACGTCCCCATTCGGATAAGTCATATAGAGTTCTGATACCGTTTTCACTTAGCCAACATTTTATTTCCATTAGATCAAAATGTTGAGATAGAGGGGCTGCGTCTAAGATGGAATGCTTCAATACATTTATTATATTTCCATTTCCTAGAATCCAATACAAACCATCTTGAATAATTCTTCCAGCAACATTGCAAAGCCTCAAAATATTCAATCCTTCTTTCTCCCAAGCATATTTATCCACACACCTTAATTTCTTTCTCCCAAGCATAGTTATCCACACACCTTAATTTCTTTCTCCCAAGCATAGTTATCCACACACCTTAATCTAGTGTGAGAGAGATATTTTTTCCTGAATATGTCTTTCCACCAAGTTGTTTCTCTATAGATCAAATTCCAAATCCGTTTAGCACCCATGGCTAGATTCATCAACATAGGATCTCAGATGCCAAGTCCTCCATATCCTTTTGGGGTTGTAACTAAGTCCCACTTTACCAAATTGAATATTGTTTTATTGATGTTTCCTCCTTGCCATAGGAAGTTCCTTAAATATTTATCCAACTTTTGCATAATTCATTTTGGAGCAAGCAAATATGAACATTGAAAAAGAGGTAAAGATGAAAGTACTAACCTAATTAAAATGACTTTACTCGCTAGATTTAACCACCTCATACCCCAACTTTGAATTTTGTCCTTTAGTTTTTGTAAAATTACTTCCTACTCAACATTTTTGGTTCTCTTTTGAGAAATATGAGTGCCAAGATATTTGAAAGACGTCCAATTAGTATTTCCAACAAATCCTAATTCTTAAGAAATACTTTGCATAAGTTGAGGAAAAACATTCCAACCAAATATTTTACATTTTCCCTTATTTACCTCTCCTCCATAAGCATATAGATTGTGATCTAACATTTGCTTGAATAGGCTACATTAATTACTGATTCTCCCCCTAGAAGGACCGGATCATCTGCAAATTGAGCATTGTTTACAGCTTTAATCCCCCTGGCTATTCGGATGCCACAAAGCTTTCCTTACTCCCTTTCCTTTAAAATGTTTCTTCCTATTCTTTATGCCATAAGGATAAGGATAATTCTTCATGATGAGATGCTTCATTTAACTCTGTGCTTATTTGTTATTCTCACTGCAACTGTTCTTGAGTTACCTCTGTCATTTCCATTTGCTCCTGCAGAGAGCTTAATTCTTTTTGATAAATTACTGTGTCTTTTTGTGGAGACCTATAGTGAAAAAAAATTGTGAAAGTCACACATATTCCGTAACGAATACCATGTGATCTTCTCAATCATGCGCCTAAAAGGAATCCCAAAGTCATAAAGCAATGAATGCCGTTTTCATAATTAGCCCTCGAATCCACTTTTGGTAATTATATCATTGGTTTTTGAACGTTGACAAATGAGATTACAGCAAATAAAGCTTTAGATTTAACGCCAATTATGAAGAAATTACAAGTCTTGGATTGATTTTGAAGTGATGGTTGACAATTGTAAAATATGTTAATGGTTACTCGTGATCTTTTGGGTGATGATAGTTATGGATGAAAGGGTGGTTATGGTGGTGAGATATTTATGTTTGTTATACAATATATTTATGAAAGTTGTATAATTTTTTTTTAATTTTTATTAAATATAAAAATTGAAAAAGTAAATAAATTATAAGTTAATGTAAACATGAGAAATCTTAAGTATATAATTAAAACAAATAGTCACATCAAATTGTTTTTATAAAGACATTAAAATAAAAATCTATTAATTAGATAATATCAAAATCAAAACATCATAAAAGTGATAATCATTCTTTTTATAGTGCCTCTCAAAGTATGGAGTTGCATGTCAAAGTGCTTTGACTTTGCATTAATTCATTTTCATGTTATAATTTTTCATAAAGTTTTCAATGTTTTCAAAAAACAATTTATTAAATTGAATTTTGTAAAAACTAATTTTATTTTTTTTAATTCTACTTATTTTATTTTCTATTGGTCAAAGATGTTATCGATATAGCATAAGTCTATGAGAGTGTGACTTTATTTTTAAAACACAAAAAATAAAATTAAAAACATTCAATGGAATTTTCTAAAATTATCATGTGACAGTTACCATTATTGACTTTTGTTTAAAAACAAATGTGGTTGTCATTTCTCATGTGATATTTTGATTTTGATATGACCAATTCAATATATTTTTATTTTAATGTTCTTAGTAGGATAGTTACTTATTGATATGATAAATTTTATAGAGAAAAATTATGTTATTATGATTTCACATTTACTTTCTCAATTTATATGTTCAACTTAGAGCTTATTTACTTTCTCAATTTCTACATTTGGGATTGGCCACTTTGTGGCATATTCACATGTTGTATTTTAATAAACAAAAGTTAACAATGCCATGTGAATGTTGTTACATGGCACTTTTAAATTCCATATTAAATGTTTTTAACTTTTTTTTTTGTAAGCTGCATAGTAAAATTATATTATGGTACAAAAAAAGTTACAATCTTCATGAGAGTCTGAATAAAGCTTTCTGAAGCTTCTCATGGAACCAGTATTACAAAAAGAGACTCTGTTGACAAGTCTAGTAACATAAACCTCATGACAGCCGATCAGGAAAGACAGAAACATAGTAGGACTGTAGATATAGACGAGACAGAAACAGACTAAACATAAAAGCTGACCGCAAAAACCATGAGAGCTATGCTCGTACTGAGCAGCATCAGGTGCTAGCTTCTGCATTCTTGGAGCCATGATTTTCCTAAAAAATGGGACAGGGGCCAAAGAAGTCGTCCTCCCACTGCTGCGCCGGGAGCTTGATAGGAAATGGCTCATCTTTACGACGGAGAACCGCCTCATCGTCAACCTTCCGGATGCACTTGTAATGCATAACTTCAATGGTAGAGGGGACAGGAAAGGATATCCCAGGAGGGGAAGCACCCTACACCACCACTGTCGCTGGAGAATCAAGACCGGAATTGTGGCTGCGAGCAGGGATGACGCCATCTGAGGCGGTGATACCCATGGAATCTTGTAAGGAGCTGCATGTATCCTGAGCAGCCACGGTAGTGGCAGCACCTTCAGTATGAACAATTAACGCCTCCCCTGAACCAGCAACATGACCTACTGGACCATAACCAATCGGAGGAGCAGGATGAGGAAACAGAGAATATCTTCGACCAATTAGGTTGGCCTCCAAAGCAACGAGCACCCCATCCAAATGAGCCATGTTGGCCCTGGTATCCATGATGGAAACCTTAGCCATGTTCCAGTTGGTGACCATTTCCTCCACCAGGTTGCCAATCATGTTTTTCAGAAGCAAGTAGTAGTTCACTTGAGTGCCTTGGCTGCCAAAAGCCAGGATTTATGCTACACTACACACTCCTAGTCGTCAACCAGACGACGAACAGGCATGGAAACATTTTCCTTATAGACGATATTAGCGGGATGCTCCTTCTCAGCCGCAGACGCCGGTTTACCAGAGCCTCGATTGGAGGTTCCTCGCGTGCGCTTGATGGCGGTATTAGTAACATCATAGGAAGACTGAGCAGGAGCCAAGATTTCAGCTGTGGAAGAAGACATAGAGTAGCAAAAGCGGGTAATGACAACAGGAGCGTGAATGGGGATCCTCATATCAATGAGAGTGCCGCTGGAAGGAGGAGACGTCGCACGAGAGAGTTTAATGGCGGAGGTAAACCAGAGGGGGGGAAGCGACGTAGGAACCAGGGCCGACATTAATGCCACCCACCAGGCCATGTGGGTAATAAGACTAAGAGCGTGTGAAAAGGGCAAGTGGAGAAGAGTCATGTCTTCCATTTAAAGCAGATGTCATGGGGGATGCACAGCCTGGGGACTGGTGCTAGTTGGAGGCTCCATGCTGCTAGGTGGGCAAGTGGCCCTTCCTGTAGTCGCGTTGGCGATCGATGTATCACCCGTATCCAGGGTAAATTTTTTTAACTTAATTTTATATGATTTAAAAATTATGCCTCATCTATGACTTTTTTGACAAATAAAAAAATAAAATGAGTAAATTTTAAATTTTAAACACATTCAATTTAATATATTGTGTAAAAGTTTATAAAAAATGATAGCATATTGAATTAATACAGATTCAAAACACTTTGACTTCCAAATGAAAATTCATAAATTCATATTATTTTTGAAAACTTAGTATATATTTAAGAGAAACTTACATTACCATATTATATTATATATATAATGAATTTGATCTCCACTTACTCAGAACAAAACAATGATTTTATATTTTTTTCAATACTTTTTAAATCCACCCAAAGTTTACAATTACATTATTTACTTAACTAAGGTTATTTTTTACCTTAGTTACTTTTACAAATTATAAAGATGTGCTTTATGCTTCAAAAGCGATTATTTGTAAACTTGAAAAATATGTAGACTTTCCATTTTCTCTCTCTTTGCAAATTATAAAGATGTCCTTTATGCTTCAAAAGTGATTATTTGTAAACTTGAAAAACATGCACACTTTCCATTTTCTCTCTCTTTGCTTTTTATATCTTTCCATTTAGTGGGTGAAAGTTCAATGGATAGAGTTTTTGTTCACTTCGAACACCTTGCACTTTCTGCGCTAATTCATTTTTTAGTGCCAAATTGTCTAATTCATTATGCCTTTGCATTCTATCGAAGGGGCTTTCAATTGTAATTCCCTAATAAGGGTGAGGAATTGAGTCCACATTCCCCATCACAACTATCAAAGGGAGGGTTGGGAATCATAGTTGATGTGGTAGGTCTTGATCGTTTACATGTTTTTTTTCTATTTACCTAGGTTGGTTTCTTCTTCATTAGTCGCCATACTCTAGGGTTATTAATTTTAACTTTTCTCCTAGAGGAAACAACATATTTGGGTAAAAAATCCTTCATATGGCCTATATCTTGAAAAATCGTACATTGAAAAGTCACGTTCTCACAATCCAAGACCCAAGATCATAAATATTGTCCACACTATAACATTGTATAATCATATACACCTGCACTCATATTAGCCTCCACACACAATTTATATGAGGTGATGATTCCTTTCTCAACCTAGCAAGAGTCAATTTTTTAAAATTAACGGATAAGATTGTCAATCTCTTATAGAGCATTGGTGATCCACAAGAAGGCATGGATATTTGGAATTTTCACCTATATTGAAGTTATATAGATAGGGATGCAAGTTAAATTAAACTCTAGGGACCATGGTTTGAGGAAAATACCATCATTGCCCAAAACACATGGTCCAATTTCTATGATTAAGGTCCACTATTCTGCACTATTAAATGATAGTGAAAAAATCTTTGGAACCAAATTTGCTTTCAACAATGTATACTAGTTAGTAGTCTTGTAGTTAACAAGAGTGGCAAAAGTTCCTCATAGTCCATTAAATCTACATATGAGAGAATTTTCTAAGTAGTATTAATTGTCCTAGTAAACATCAACAAATCCATTCACAACTCTTGGATAACTTCCTATTTCTTTGTAACAAAATATCTTAATTAAGGAATCTTCAAATGCATTGAAGATGATGATTGATGTTTTTTGGATTTTGAAAGAACAACCGATAAACAAGTCACACCTACTTTTGGAAGCCCTCCATGAAGACATAACATGAGGAATAGAATGTAGTCCTTCTAAATGTTGTAATATTCCATGATACACCCATTTTCTAGTTGTCAATCAGAGAATGTCAACCATTAATGGATAGGAAAGGTCCCCTCCTTATCATTTATTTATCCTTAACATTGTAGACAATATATGTTCTCTCTACCTCCAGATCAATAGAGATCCTAGAGAGGATTTTTAAAAATGTTTATTTGACCCTTTTCCTATTGAAACCAAGAATTTTTCGTTGGCATGTCATTAAATAGTTGAAGAACATCCTTTCACTTATAAATATTTCTCCAAATGGTTGGCATACATCCCCTAACCTTCATCTTCTTATTAGAATTGGTATTGGCTACATAGAAATCTAATAGAGACAATCATATAGGACTATAGTCAGAATACCGAAAGTGGCTTCAAGTCGTAAAAGTAGTAAGAATTGTGACAATATGATAAATTTAACAAGAACCTCAATACCATTGTTCTTTCGAATAAACGCATTAGCAATAACCCATGCTTGCTCCTTAGTTCTCAAAGACATAATGGGCCTCTTGAATATTTTTTTACAATATGAGTGTATGTTAGTACCTATGCTTTGATAGATTAAAAAACCATGATAACATAGACAAAGAGTAACGACAAATCAATCCCTAGATATATATTCATCCAACCCTTTCAATAAACCTGGATAACATCAATCGTGGCCTTCAAAGTACCAAAACCCCCATAATTGACATTCTATGATTTCTTTACATAATTTGTTCATGTCTTCTTACATGGAAGTAGAACCAATTCATCCATCAATCCCTTCCCTTATGGATGTGTGGTTCAATTAAATAGTAAATTGTGTTGTAATTGGTTAGTTTTTTAATAAATATCTCAACTAATCTACACAATGTGTTTGTTTTGTCTCTTTACAATTAAAAAAAAAATTGCATCATTATCCCATAAAATACGTAAAATGTACATTTTACAAAAAATGTTCTTGTAATAAATACAATAAGCTATATCTAAAAATAACATACCCTAATCAATAAAAAACTACCCGATAAGACCACCCTAAATTAAAGATTCTTAAATTTCCACATATCCAAAGGTGGAAATAAGTGGACACATAATCATTAGATAATTGGATGGAACGAGAAGAAAAATTAGGACATTGTAGGGATCATAAAAATTCGCATTGTCCTCAAGAGGAGGCCCTCAACATTCAATTGTGTTATCAAGATCACCCACAATGGGATTTCATTTGTCATTACCCGACATGGGTTCTTTAGGATGCTCTAGTTCTGATATGGTCAAAGGAATAACATTAAACTTGTCAAATTGATGGACCTCCAAGTCTATTATTGGAGGCTATCTCCATATCTCTTAGTTCTCTCTTATAGGTTGGCATACTCTATATCAATGTTGATGGTTGCTAAAATACCAAGATTGAAAAAGATGTGTAGTTGAGTGTCATTAAGGTAGGTTCCCTACTCATGGCACATGGCATGTTGACCTAATAATACATTAGCACACACATGTGAGATACTTCCATCTCCAACTTCTAAGCCTACACTTGTATCTACATAAGCAATTTGTCATAAACCAAAGAGCCTTCCTACTAAGTGACATATATGTTATGTGTGTTCGTGGAATACATCAATTTCTTATTTTCTAAAGATGATATTATATATCAACTCTAATTTATTGTCATGTTGTATAAAAATTGATGGCTTGGGGGAGAGAATATCCCAACAAGGTAGTGGTGTGTGGAAAATAATCCTAATGACTGGGAAGTAAAGAGGTCACCAACATACTAATAAAATCAAGCAAAGAACAAGGAAATAACATATACATAACAAGATATTCTTTGTGAAAATAACTCGGGTTTAAAGATCAAGCAATTGGTACCTTATATTCTAGAAAGTTGATCGAAGATTTCAAATCTTCAACCTTGCTCCTCAATCTTGTATAAAAACCATGCAAAACAAATGCAACCTTCCTCAAAACATTTGGCTATATGTAAATGAATAATATAATTGAAAACAAATATATATAAAAGCATGAAAGAATTCCAAACATTCAATTCATACACCAAACACTAGTAATATGGGAAGAGAAATGCTTCTTTATTGATCATGAAAATGACAACAAATACATTTACCTTGTCCTACAACAACACCTATGAAACCAATATTTGGACTCTCTTTATCCTCTCCTTCAATCAAAATTTCTCCAGCATTTCCTTATGGGATGAGTGACCCCCCTCTCTCATGGCCCTCCATTTGTATTTATGTTAAAGAAAGGAGAGTGGTTTCGAGAGAAGATCAGTTAGGGTTGGTGTGGAAGTTAAAGAAACACCTCCAACTGCCCCTATTTCGATTTTACTTTTTATTTTTTGTGATCTTATGAGGAACATGCGAGTGAAATCTTTGCAACAAGTGGTTTACTCGCTAGGAAGCGTCAGACAAGTAGCGAGTGCAACATTTTGGGGAAACTCGCGAGTGGTAAGGGGAGCACTAGCGAGTGACTCGCTAGATGTCAAGTATAAAGTCGTAAGTCCTAAATTCATATCACACAAATTAGGTGATATGGATAATCAGAGAATGACTAAGGCCAAAAGAATCTATAGCAAATTGAGGCCCTTCCATCCATAGTATCCTTTTGTGTGAGTGACAATTCAATGTCTTCACAGACGGAGAAGTGCCAATTTGATTGATAACAGATGCACCCTAAAGTATGAGTTTAGAAGGGTAAATGATGACCGAAATGAATTATAAATAGTAAAGTGGAGGAGCGCAAGAGTCACAGAATCAAAGTTCCAAAGGTACCTGAAACAAAACAAAGGTCATTGTACAATATAATCTTGACATAATATCATGTTCAAAAAGATAAAACATGATCTCCAATACATATATGTAACTCATGTATATAGAATGGCCACTGGAATAGAAGCGTGGATCCATGTCAAAGGAGAACATAGCCATAGTGAACAAGCTGGATCTATGTCTCATGATGAGCCAAAATGATTAGGGCTTAGTCTGCACCACATGGGAAATAACAAATTGGGATGATGTTATTATATGCCCAAGGTATTCAATCCAAACCATCGATAAATGTATGAATCCTAAACCATGTGAATAAAGGAGTTGAGGTCGAACATGGAGGATACCATTTGATTATCGGTCATTGATGTGAACCGTTAGCAAACACGAGGACACCCACCAATAATGAAAATGGGGCCCAAGGTACCTAGTACATTCTTACAAGTGTGAATTTGAAGTCGAACAATTGAATAATATTTTGAGTAAGAGACGTTAATGCATTCACATAACTCAACAGCAAGAGAATATGCCACTGATGACTGCAAATCTCAAGGTACTAACCAAAAATCCAATTCTTCTTTCCAGAGAAAAATGAGTTGAATTCAATGAGAAGAGACCCGTGAGAAGGAAGGACTTAATGAATCCTCTATCATCTCGCATGAGAAACACTTGGATACTGAATTGGTATGAAGTAAAACTAAGCACAAAATGATATATGGGATGGCCGACATGAGAATTCAAGGTAAACTGCAGAATGGACAACACAAGTGAAATAATTGAATAGTGACCACAATACATAAGTAACTTAGGCAACTGTAACATATAGGAAACATGATATAAGTTTGTCATGTAGGAGACATAACAAACTCTCCATATGATCGGAAGAGTAACCAATCAAAGGAGTAAAACAACTTTGGAATCAGGTTTATGCTAAAGCCAACAACTAAGACCCATTGAATCAAGACAAGTGCTATGTTCAAGGAATATGTAGACTTGCTGCCATAATATGAACCAATAATGGAGACCTTTCCCTTCCCTTTCTCTTTCTAAGTATCTTTTCATTTTTTGAGGAGCATGAAAGAGATAAAAGGAATCTCGATGTTTTCTTTCTTGTAAAATTTTAATGAGTCAAAGAAAGTAAACTCAGGACCTTCTTCATTTTTGAACAAGCTCAAAAAATAAAGAGAAGAATGCTTGATAGGAGTCCAACCATGTGTAATGTTATGAGTCCATGGGAGGAAAACTCAAGACTTTCTTCATTGTTTTACGATTTTGAAGAAAAGATAGACTAATACTCGATAGGGTACTGATCCATGGATTTTAATATTGAGCCTGGATTTGTTCATCCTCGCCGATGTTTTCATATTTAAGGAGTTTGCATCGCTCAAACACAAGTCATAAATGGTTTGCATCACTTGGATCAACTTTCTAGTGTCTACATTGCTCAAACACAAGTCGTAAATGGTCTGGATGATCTCGTCTCTTTCGGGATCACGCAGGGAGATCATCCAAGTACGGTTCAAATATATATTTGATATCATGGAAAACAAAGTTCATTGCTGGCTGGAAAGTAGCTCCATTATTCTTCAAACCGAAAGGCATATTCCTATAGGCAAAGGTACCCCAGGGACATATTAAAGAAGTCTTGTGTTGATCTTCGGGTTTTATTTCAATCTTATTATATCCCGAAAATCCGTCCATGAAATAAAATATTTTGTTACCTGCACACACATCTATGACTATGATTTGATCGATGCAAGTCATGGGGTAATTATCTTTAGGACATGATTTATTCAAATCCATAAAATCAGTGCAAATGCAGATAGTACCTTTCTTCTTATCAACTGGAACTGGGTTAGAAACCCATTCCATCATTGCAATAGGATAGATAAACTCGGATTTCATGAGCTTTTCAACCTCATCTTTGACAGTTGTAGCTTTTTGTGGTTTAATTGCACGAATATTTTGTCTAACTGGTTTCACATTCGAAAATGTATTAGTCTCGTGTTCAACTATAGACGGGACGATGCCTGGCATCTCATCATATGACCAGGGAAAAACATCGTGAAATTATTTAAATAGATTGGTGTACATGCAAACTTCTTCAAGGGAAAAACTTGCACCGATGAAGATATTGATCGAAATTGTTTCCAACATATTATCCATATTTCCTTCAGTGAAAATTCCCTGCTTCACTAAAGAATTAACAGGATGATCAACATCCCCACTATGTCTCACAAGAAACTCCTCATTCTCAATTATGTCCAACTCTAGAAGGAAATAAGATCGATGATGCATATGTTCCCAGGGGTGATCAATGCCTACCATTGCTTCCAAAATGGATTCATCCAAAGTAAAAACCATGTCTAAACAATCGAAAGAATAAGTGGAGTCTACTGCCCATGTAGGTGCATAATCATCATCTAACTCCTCGGAGACTGAAGGAGTCGAGATGGGCTCTATGGCAGATTCTTGTAATGCTTGATAAGTAACTTCTACCACAGATTGGGGCTCTACTGGTTCATTGTGAGTAGGCAAGATCCAAGGATCGATTCTATTAGAGATTGTAAAAACATCCTTAGATACCAAAATGTTGTTATGAGTACTCATTGAACTAATGTAACTGATGGGGGCGGGTAAATCCAAAGTGACCATAAGAGAAGAATATAAACTTACTCCCAAATTGTCATTGGGTGGATGTGCCTGATCAATCATTGTAATATTTGACTCAAAAGAGGTTGTGTTATTTTTTTGGGTAAAGGAAAATTGGTCAACGATGACGATTTGTCCTTCATGAGGAAATACCAAGACCCGAAAAATGGATGATGGAACAGTTTGCGTAGTGTACGTCCAACTCCTTCCTAACAATAGATTGTAGTCAAGAGGAGCATCTACAACCTCTACTTACACTAAAACCACTTCCCCTGCTAATTGGATTTCAAAAGAGGGTAAAATCCCATGCGGATGGAAGGATCTTCCATTAAAATCAGTAAGCAGTGTTATTGAAGGAACCAATTCAGGGGAGCTTAAAGTTCGCCAACAAGAGATAACCATTACACACGTAGACACACCTTCATCAATTATCGTTCATACAATGGTTTTTGAACCATGAACTACTTCAATATGGAAGGAAACATGGTACGACAAATGAGGTTTGACATCGGACAAATCAATGGTTTCCAACATACTCGAAGAATCAAGACTTTCTATGGCTACCAGAAGTGCATTATGTTGCGAGGGGAAACTTTGCAAGACTACTAAAGCTGACATGGCACATGGATTTTGGGATAAGTCCTCCACAAAAGAATATTTGGGAGTGGGCCTCGCATTAGGATTGTGTGATGCCTTCTTATAGACGCCTTTTGGTATCTTAGGCATGAGGTCGACAGGCCTCTCAATTTGAAGAGGAGCGAACACCTCAGGAATCTCTTTATCTTTTTAAGACGAATCAGGACTATAGCTTCTTGCTCTAGTATGTAATAAAGTTTTTGAGCGAATCATGTTGATATAGGATTGATCAGATGATGTGGCACCTTGGGTGCCCCCAGCACTAGAGCCGCCATAAGTAATTTTTTTCCCTTAGGAAACAAATCCTTTAGAACGGGGGGTTTCTTTTGTTGCAGTAGATTTTGGGATTCATCAATTAAGGGGAATTGATGAGTGAAGTGGTCTTGCTTGCAAATTTTACAAGGAAACTTTACTTGATTCTTTTCTTTCTTACCCCCCTCAGCGTTGTCAGTGGTCTTGGGATTGTTTTGATAACACTCCCCCTTCTTTCCCTTGTATTTCTTTCCACCGAGTTGCTAAGTACCCTTTTGGTTAGACTACACATTATGTACAATAGTTGTTTCGAGAATGGGAGGTGGAAACTGTAAATGCCTCCGTTGTAGAACACTTTACAGAGATCTCTTGCACTTGTTTGGCCAAAGCTTCTACAGTCGATGAGTCAACTGAACCAACAATGCCATCAACATGCGGTCCAGGTTTAGGTTTGATGGGATCAATATTTGATCTCGGCACGTCAGGAATAATTTCATACAGAATCCCATATTGAGCGTAAATCAAGTCTAACTGCTCGGCTCTCAAAATGGCTTCTTCCTCTAAGGTAACCCATGAAATGGAAACATATTTAGAGATGTGAGGTAGGAGTGATTTCAAAAAGCACTCTAATAAGAACTCCGGAGGTATCTCATCCTTGATCAAAATTTTCCTTCTTCTCCACTCATGAATGTGATCATAAATGTGAGTGTCCTTGTTTTACCTAAATGTAGAAAAAGGTCTATGTCGACATCATACCGAACAGGAATTTTGAAGTGGTTAAGGAAAACAGTTGCTAAATAATAAAAACAATGATAATAACTAGGTGGAAATTCAATATACCATTTGGTTGCTACACCGGTTAAGGCCCTTTGAAAAAGTCTCAACCGTATATAATCGTCGTTCAACGAGTTGGAAGAACATCGCAAATGAAAAGTAGTGACATGGTCCCCGGGGTCTTCTCTAGTATTACCTTCAAACTTTGGAATGTCTGAAGGAAGCTTGGTTGGAAAGGGAGGCCAAGTTAGGTCGTGACGGACCATATCGTTCACGAAAGGTATGGCAAGTTTAAAGTTGTCAGAAAAGGTAACCAAGGTCTAGCCAACGGAAAATGTGTTTGGGGACGTGGATGAGGAAATTTCCTGAGCCATAGCTCCCGTAAGGTTGGTTTGGTTTTCCCCCAGCCATCGGTTGTGAAGTAAAAGAGTTTTGAAAAGAGTTCCATCCAAAACCAAGTGGATTACTCCCTTGAGGCCCACTCCATTGAGATTGAGTATAACTACCTCCAATTGAAAAATGAGTTGAAGTGAAAGCAATACTACCCCTTCCCCCGAAGAGTGAAAAAGGAGCACTCCCTACATGCACATTCGAAGTTTGTACATTAGTTGGTTGAAAACTATAACCTGCAAAGGGATTTTGAGTTGTATAAGGTGAAATGCAATGAACAGGCATAGAGCCTACAAAAGGTGCAGATGGAGGAATATGTCCTCCATGCCAAGGGAATCCATGGACAAAAGAAGTTGAAATAGTTGGACCAGTCTAGAAGTTTTGAAGGAAAGGGAACGATGTGAACGGTACTGTAGTAATCCCAGTAAAAGGTACGCTAGACGAACCAATGATAGATCTGAAGGGTATAGAAGTTGAATCAATTTGAGGGCTATGTTTCCCTAAGGATAACGTACTAAATTTCAAAGGTGTGATTGGAGCAGAAGTTAACTGCAACGAACTAGGTACCTGAATGCTAACATGTGGGGGAGAGAATCCTCTAGACACAATAGTAGAAGTGGGAGTGTAGACATTTCCTAGACCTTCCCCTGTGTTATCCATGATAAAACTAGATGTGAACCTATAGACACTTAACTCGGGTTGACCTAAATAAGTTACTGTACTCACACCAGATCATAGGTTCCAGTTAAGGCTGGGTTAAAGGGTCTTACAAAGCCACCTTCTTGCAATTCCTCAACCTCAAATGTGTGTGAAACCGGTGAAGTTTGAGTGATAATATAAGGTTCCCTAGGTGGATCAGTTGTTCCAGTTGGCTCAAAAGAGCCACTCATGTTTAGTCATTTTCGTTGAGGTTGCGGTGGAGGATCCACTATGAGTGGAGGAAGGTTTTTCAACCTCCTAGATCTACGGAGAGGATGGTCCTCCACAGCTAAAAATTTAACTTTAAAGCAAACCTAGGGACAACTAAAACAAGAGTACTAAAATAGTACACCACTAAAAAATCATAAGTGATCCATACCAAGCAAACATATGACCTTCCAAAGGAGCATCTGGGATGATGACGACCCATAAAAAAAAAGTGAAGGGATGAAGAACAATTATTCGAGGCCCACAATACAAGTTCGATGGGGCCAAGCATTTGAATCACCTACCGCCTTCTAAAAGAATTATAAGTTATTTCCTCCCAAATTTGTCCTAGGTGCGATGGAAATATCCTTCCACCAACACCTGTGTAGAGCCCTAAAGGTCCAGATAGTTAGGCTACCAACTTTATAGATAGGGTCCAGGGGAACAGTCGTAGGTCTAATCAATGCACATGGGCAGGGTAACAAAGCCCGAAACTCAAAAGCACAAAAGGTACTAATGAATCCTCGTACACGCACCAATCTTGGTATATGCTCAATTGAATATTGTAGGCGTATCTCCTCTACTCAACCTCGCACGACCTCGTGCTTGACTACGGTGTAAGTGGAGCTTCCCGGTTTACCTTATACAAAGGTGGATTTACCTGAAGATTGGCCAATATGTCTGAATTTAACTGCTTTGGATAGTTTAAGACACCATAATCCAAAACACTAACCTAAACTAGTTGGTGATAAAACCTAAAAAGAGAAAAGTTACTAATTGATTTTAAGTTAAGTTTTCTTTTTAAGGTTGTTATATAGTCAAAAGGTAGTGGTTGTGTGCATAGTGATGTTATAACTAAAATGTAATAACAACATGATAAGTGTACAATGAAATTGTACAATGGTGCTTTCACTTCTTTTGCTTTTGCTTTTGCTTTTTCCTTTCAAAATCAAAGTGTTGATAATGAAAACCTAATGAAGTAAAAAAATTATTTTCTTTTTTCAAAAATAAAGTTATGCAAATGCAACTACTTTTGAAAATTTTGACTACAATGCTTGCTAAGGAGACTAGTTTTTTTTTAATTTTCCTTCTAAAATATGAAAAGAAAAACTAACTATAAATAAGCATAACACACCCAAATGACAATTAAGTGTATAAAATTATGCACCTAAGCTTAAAAGATCAGAACTCTAACCCTCTCTAAGTAGTCAATCCAAAGAAAGATTCGAATTCACTAAATTTGGTATAAAACACTTTGGGTAACGAATTGAAAGATAAGAAAGAAGTCCAACAATGAACCTTTCAGGGTCACATACAACCCTCACACGGACCAACAACCAATGAAGGTTAACCAAATAATCCACTAACCAAGCACTCAAACACGGAAGACCAAGATACAAACCCTAATAAGCTTCAAAGTCAATAAGGAGGTTAAAGAAGAAATCAAACTTGAACACAGATAGTAAAGTGACTGTACAGACCTTTTAGAGAGAAATGAATCTACAATCAATCAAGGAAAAACTCTAAAACATAAGTCACCCTAGCATGAAAATCAAAACCTACAGGATTACCCGCGACTGTGCTAACAACAACAGGAGATTCACTCGCAGGTGTAAAACGTTCCACACACAGGTAACATGGGAACTCACAACTCTAAGTTAAGACAAATCGCAGGTTTGCCTCAAAAAAATTAAAAAAGAAGAATAAATTCTCAGTAAGACCAAATTTTGGGCCAAGAGCAAGGGTACCAACCCTCTGCAAACTCCTCCTACAACCTAAAAATTCACTGAAACTA
Source organism: Larix kaempferi (assembly GCA_027924585.1). Lineage (NCBI taxonomy): Eukaryota > Viridiplantae > Streptophyta > Pinopsida > Pinales > Pinaceae > Larix > Larix kaempferi. Next base: position 12,914,137 of record BSBM01000248.1, read on the forward strand.
AAGAAATCTCAAATAAAGGATTCCCAAAGCAACAAGGCACTCCCCAATAGAGTCACCAATTCTGTCGTGTGGAAAATAATCCTAATGAAAGGGAAGTAAAGAGGTCACCAACATACTAATAAAATCAAGCAAAGACCAAGGAAATAACAGATACATAATAAGATATTCTTTGTGAAAATAACTAGGGTTTAAATATCAAGCAATTGGTACCTTATATTCTAGAAAGTTGATCCAAGCTTTCAAATATTCAACCTTGCTCCACAATCTTGTATAAAAACCTTGCAAAACAAATGCAACCTTCCTAAAAACATTTGGCTATATATAAATGAATAATATAATTGATAACAAATATATATTAAATCTTGAAATAATTCCAAACATTCAATTCATACACCAAACACTCGTAATATGGGAAGAGAAATGCTTCTTTATTGATCATGAGAATGACAGCGAATAAATTTACCTTGTCCTGCAACAACACCTATGAAACCAATATCTGGACTCTCTTGCTTCTCTCCTTTAATCAAAATTTATCTAGCATTTTCTTATGGGATGAGTGAACACCCTCTCTCATGGCCCTCCCTTTGTATTTATGACAAAGCAAGGAGAGTGTTTTTGAGAGAAGATCAGTTAAGGTCGGTGTGGAAGTTAAAGAACCACCTCCAACTGCCCCTATTTCGATTTTATTTTTTATTTTTCATGATTTTATGAGTAATCCACGAGTGAAAGCTTTGCAACAAGCGAGTAACCCGCTAGGAAGCTTCAGACAAGTAGCGAGTGCAACTTTTTGGGGAAACTCACAAGTGGTAAGGGGAACACCGGCGAGTGACTCGCTAGATTTCAAGTATAAATTCACAAGTAGGTCCTAAATTCATATCACAAAAATTAGGTGATCTAGAGAATCAAAGAATGACTAAGTCCAAAAGCATCTATAGCAAATTGATGCCATTCCATCCATAGTGTCCTTTTGTGTGAGCGACAATTCAATGTTGTCATGGATGGAGAAGTGCCAATTTGATTGATAACAAATGCCCCCTAATTATTTGTATCAATTTGTAATCCACAAGCATAGGTATTTACTATATTTCCTCTGGGATCAAATATGACCTCCCCACACCTGCTACCCCGGGATTTCCTTTCTAGGACCCATCGAAAAAGAGATTGTGGAACCGAGTACTCTACTACCATTTTTGAAATTCTTCCTTATTCATATCCATTTGCCAAGGATTCTAAACTTGCTTTCCTATCCTATGATTCTATGTCCAATTTTGCATTAAAAATATTTTCATCCATAAGTCGTCTTCCGTAGTCCATGATTCATTCATATGATTTCTATTGATGCGACAGTGGATAGCTTCACTCAAAAGAGATCTAGCAGATATTGATGTATATGCTGCTAAGATTATTTTGTCTTCAAAATTTCCATAGTTTCTTGCTGCCCAAACTTTCCAAAAAATGTATTTTGGAAGAGAAAACCATATTCAGGTCAAGACAAGCTTCCCATTTAAGTTACCTAGTTATTTACCTTTCCAATTGAGAAGATACCCATTCCAATTATCCAACAAATCAATATTATTATTTAATTCCTTCACATAATTTATCTGAACCTTCTTTATATAATTGCAATGAAAAAAGAAGTGAGAAATTGTCTTTTGTGACTCTTTACATAAGATGCATCTTGAGGGTCCTACAATATGTATTTTTTTAAATTCTCAGAAGTAAGGATTTTCTCGTGAACCAGTACCAAGCATAAGATATTTACTTTTGGTAATCCATCTTGTTTCCAAATTTTATCCCACATTCTTGAAAATGGATGATGTTGTTGTTCCTTGTATAGTTTTTCATAGCCCTCTTTCGTGGAATGAAATTCCTTTTTCCCCAACCTCTAGTATCTTTTATGTCTAGGATGATCGGGGTTGCTCCATGAAGATGTTGAAAGAATGCATCAAGTGGAGGATTTAGTGGAGAAGGGACATTCATACTTTTCCAACAAGCCCAATTTCCAGACAAGTCCCATTCAGATAAGTCATATAGTGTTTTGATACCGTTTTCACTTAGCCAACATTTTATTTCCATTAGATCAAAATGTTGAGATAGAGGGGATACGTCTAAGATGGAATGCTTCCATAAATTTATTATTTTTCCATTTCCTGGAATCTAGTACAAACCATCTTGAATAATTCTTCTAGCAACATTGCAAAGCCTCCAAATATTCAATCCTTCTTGCTCCCAAGCATAGTTATCCACACTCCTTAATCTAGTGTGAGAGATATATTTTTTCCTAAATATGTCTTTCCACCAAGTTCTTTCTCTATAGATCAAATTCCAAATCAGTTTTGCACCCATGGATAGATTCATCAACATATGATCTCGGATTCCATGTCCTCCATGTCCTTTTGGGGTTTTAAGTAAGTCCCACTTTACCAAATGGAATCTCTTTTTATTGATTTTTCCTCCTTGCCATAGGAAGTTCCTTATATATTTATCCAACTTTTGCATAATTGATTTTGGAGCAAGTAAATATGAACATTGAAAAAGAGGTAAAGATGAAAGTAATGACCTGATTAAAATGACTTTACTCACTAGATTTAACCACCTCATACCCCAGCTTTGAATCTTGTCCTTTATTTTTTGTAAAATTACTTCTTTCTCAACATTTTTGGTTCTCTTTTGGGCAATAGGAGTGCCAATATACTTGAAAGACGTCTAATTAGTATTTCCAAAAAATCCTAATTCTTGAGAAATACTTTGCATAAGCCGAGGAGAAACATTCCAACCAAATATTTTATATTTTCCCTTATTTACCTCTCCTCCATAAGCATATAGAATGTGATCTAACATTTGCTTAAATAAGCTAGCATTAATTATTGATTCTCCCCCTAGAAGGATCGTATCATCTGCAAATTGAGCATTGTTTACAGCTTTAATCCCCTGGCTATTCGGATGCCACAAAGCTTTCCTTACTCCCTTTCCTTTAAAATTTTTCTTCCTGGTGTTTATGCCATAAAGATATATAGAAACGGTGATAGAGGGAATCCATGTTGAGCCCTCTTAAAGCCTGGAAAAAATATGTGGGTTTACCATTCATCAAAGGGGATATCCAAGGATGATTTATACAATATTTTATCCACTTAATGAATATGGGAGAGAAGCCAAATAAACCAAGAACTTCAAAAAAAAATTGTGACGAACTTTGTCAAAAGCATTGGCCATATCAAGTTTGATGGCCATTCCCTGCTCTTTTCTAGCTACACTAGCTACACTAGAGTTCACTGCTCTTTTCTTGCTACACTAGAGTGGATCACTTCTTGGATCAAAATAATATTGTCCACTATATGCATTTTTTCAACAAAGCCACCCTATCCTTCTGAGATCATTTGAGGAAGAATAGACTTTAGATGATTGGCTAAGTTTTTAGTCAATATTATTTAAGACGAGTGACAAAGAGAAATTGCTCTAAATCAGGAAAGAGATATAGGCCGAGCTGATTTTGGAATTAGATCCGGAAAGGAAGAATTTGTGGCTCCACCTTTTTTTCTCTTCCTTTAGTCCAATTGAACATTTTAAAAAGATCTGATTTGATAATGGTCGAGCAAGCCTTATAAAAATGAATAGTAAACCCATCCGTTCTAGGTGAATTTTTTGGCCCTAACCCACAAACAACTGCTAATGCCTCTGCTTCACTGATATAATTGTTGAATGAGTTATTTTCAGCTACATAGATCAAAGGCATAAAATTTTCTGATTATTCTTCTTTAGAGATGGAATACTCCATCCCTACTCTGAATACAGATTTTTAAAATGTCAAAATTCTTCCTGTCGTATATCAAAGAGACTAGAAATATTGACTCCATCTTCATATTGAATTTTGCAAATTGCATTTATATTTAATCTAATTTTTGCTTGATTATGAAATAACAAGGTATTTCGATATCCTGCCTTCATCAATAGAGCACGAGATTTTAAACAACATACCTCTTCTTCATGATGATATGCTTCATTCAACTTTGTGCTTATTTGTTGTTCTTGTTGCAACTATTCTTGAGTTACCTCTATCACGTTTCCATCTGCTCCTGCAGAGAGATTAATTCTTTTTGATAAATTACTCTGTCTTTTTGTGGAGACCTATAGTGAAGTTTTTCCCACTTTTTGAACTATTTTTTCACAGCATGAAGCTTTGATTCCCAAAAGTAGGAAGGGGAACCCTTCACAGACACATTCCACGTTCTTTCTATGACTTGGTAAGCTTCTTCTTGATTTAACCAAAAAGGATTAAATTGGAAAGGAATGGGGCCTTGATTTTCCATTTCCTCAAGAGTCAAACAAATTGGGCTGTGATCGGAAGTTGCATTTGGGAGAATTTGAGCTTGCAATATATACCATGTTTGCAGAAGAGAGTTTTTAATAAGAAATATATCCAGGAGATAATCCATATGCTTGAGCCCTATCCTCCTATTCGTCCAGTTAAAGACCCCTCTCTTTGGTTTTATATCAACCAAATCTAATTCTCCAATTATATATTCAATATTATCACCAAAAGGATCTCTTACCAGAGTTCCTCCTCTTCTTTCTTTATGAGAGAGGGTGGCATTGAAGTCACCAACTATGATACTATAATGACTCTCTCAAAGAGAATTCAAAGATCTCCCTTTATTTATGCTTAAGATTGTAATGTATAGGACCATAAACATTACAGATTTTTATAATTTCTCGACTACCAATGACCTCCATCTCTGCCATAATCCAATGCCTATCTTCTTTCTATTGTCTAAGAGAAAATTTATTCATGTCGTAAAACAAAGCTAAGCCCCTCGAGGCTCTGAGGGAGCTTTTAGCAATTCCTGCACCATTTTCCATTTTTTTTTGAATATTTGAATTACTTCGATGGCTTCCATTTTTGTCTCCCGGGGTAAATGAAGGGAGAGTCGTTCTTTGTGTATCATATGCTTCACTATCTCTACATTTTTTTTTCCTCCCAAACCTCTACAATTCCAAGAGACAATATTCACTATGTTTTTATTGCGAACTGGATTTACCTTTGGCATCCCATTTTTTTCCTTTCTTACTCGAAATTGTGCCCTTAATAAGCATGACTATTGAAGCATGCATTTTCTATGTCTACTTCTTCTTGTAAAGTATTTCGGGATCTTCTTCCTTCTTTTTTGTTTACCAATCTATATTCTTCTTCTTCCTCTGAGGATTCACCTTGAGTAAACTGGGAATGCTTCCCTACTTCTTCATCTGTCCCAGCATGAGGTTCTCTACTCAAATGAGAATTTATTTCTATTATTGGATGCTCTCGCAGAACTGAAAAGATATCTTCCATCCCTATCTCTTATATAATTGGTTGAAGAGTTGAATACCTATCTTCATGATCTTGCTTCGCTATATGAACCTCCTGTCCAACAAGATTTTCTACAACAACTAATGGAAGAAATTTATTGGAAGTTGAGGCCTATGGACAGTTAGCAACGACTGTATTTACCTAGTTTTCCCATTTTTTTGGTACCTTATACCATTCTTTTGTTGATTCCTTTTATGTCTCCTTTACTTAGGATTTTGAATAGTTCCTTGCAAAATGCCCATATTCGTGGAACTTCTTGCATTTAAAGGGTAATTGATTATAATCTACCTTTTTATCATGCGACCAACTATCCATGATGAGATTTACAAGTTTTGGGAGTTCCTTATCTAAATCCACCTCAACACAAATTCGTGCACAAGAGAACATAGGATATTTAGGTTCAGATTTATCAATATATCATCCTAACAAGTTCCCAATAGCTGCCAATACTTCATCATACCAACAATGCAATGGAAGATGTGGTAATTTTACCCAGACTATGACATGAGTTGGAATATATTTTTCAGGATCAAAGGACAAATTCCATCTATTTAGATACATACCTCGGGGGCCCATGAAATAATATCCATTTCTAAAAAGAAAATCACGATCCTCTTTAAACTCATAAAGAAAAACATAGTAACCCCTTCCACAAAAATAGCATTGCATCCTACCCATTAGAAGAGGCTTCCAATTCTTGTTTATCCAAATATCCATGGCCCTTTGAGAAGGCCAGAGACTAGTGAATAACCCCACCAATCCTCTCTCTGATAGTTTGATGGCTTTCTTTTTTGCTGAGGTGCATGATATATTGATCTCTTGAGCAATATTTCTCTTCATGAATCGAACTGCAATGGGTTGAGTAGAGGCTTTGGCTTTCTGCTCCTTAGCCAAATGAAAGAAAACTTCATCCAAATTCGGGTCTGGGACTAAATCCAATGGATCCATGACCACTTTAGCGACTCAATCCCTTAGATCAACAACAAGTTGCAGGTTCTTAAAATCTTTACAATTTAAGCGCAGGAATAGATGCAAATCCCTTGCTCCCATCACAATCTCAATATTAAGTCAATATTATATTATATATTCTATTATGTAATTATTCTTTCCAAAATAGTACAATTAATTCACTTGGATTCATGATTCAAACAACTCCCAATGTCATATCCTTACTTTTTCACTTGATATTGTTTTGCTGAAGTTTCACATTTTATGTTCCTACCATTGCTACCTATTATACTATGTTTTATTCCATGATTCACTCCATTTAAATCTTATCTTGAGTTCTTCTTCCTCTCTTCCATTTGGAGGAAACAATTCACGTCTTCAAACCAATGTACCTTTTTCCAATTCCATTCGCCATTCTTGGAAAACGCATTAATATCTATATTTTTAGAAGTTTAAAAAATCAATAGGGGTAATGACTATTTCATGGTTCATTTTAGAAACGTTTCACAATTATATCTTAGTTTAGTGTAACAAAATTCATGGATTTGTTTTTTAAACATGTTTAAGTGTATTTTGGTATATCGTAATTAATCATCTTAATTATCTTCTTTTTTAAAGAGTTCTCGAGATTGATGGACAAAATAAACTAAACCTGAGTATTACTTTGTATCTATATATCTATGGAAAGTAGATTGTAATATAAGATAAATGAACTCTCACACAAATTTGATCACAAATATACATGGGATGTCAAAACTTTATATCTAAAGCATTATTATAAGCATGGAGTGTATGATGTGAAATACAATTCATTTTTTAAAGCATGTTATGGAGTGTATGATGTGAAATACAATTCATTTTTTAAAGCATGTTATGGAGTGTATGATGTGAAATACAATTCATTTTTTAAAGCATGTTGATCTATAAACTGTGTTGGATTTTCTAATGATCGACTCTTGACAACAAATCTCAAACTTATTTCTAATATATTGATTCTATGTTAAACTGCACTAGTATTTTTCTTATATTTAATGATTTAATAGAAAGATAAAACAAGTCACAAGGATTGTTTAAACTAGATTGGAATTAAAACCAAAATATAGTAGCAAAGATACAAAATTGAATGCCACCAACACAATATTTATTGCAAAATCCATATGGGTAATAATTCTAACAAAATGAAGGAAATTATTTTTATTCTTATATAATTGAGAATATGATCATGGAAAATTTAGGGGTGAAATTTAGCCCATGAGCTAATTTTTGACCTTTTTTTCCCCGATTTGTTAATTTCCATTTTTTTCTAACATGATTTTCCCAACTTCCATAGGATTAATTGTTTTTACTCTAAACATCACCAAAATTGACCATAAACTATATAAAAACCTTAGAAATTTGAATATTTTTAAACAAATAATGTCAAATATTTTATGGTTGGAAATTTAAGAATTAATGAGATTTGTCAAGGTTTCTACATACAAGAACATTATGGAACCTTATAATTTTCCTTCAATATGTTGTGTAATACATAGATAAATAAGCTCATTATGGAGCTATGAGAAAATATGACCTATTACAATCACTTGTATACACTACAAGGAAAAGGGCCTGTAGCGGAGGTCATAACGGATGTTTTTAGTGTTACAAGATTGGAAAAAATTGTCTCAAAAACCTCCTCTTCGACCTCCGCCAATAGTAGCGGATGGTTTTATGGAGGTCATAACGGATACAATTTATAACTAAAAAATACTCGGCGGTCGGATGTTAGTTTACCAGTGCGCGCAACAGAAATTAAGCGCACCAGTGTGTTTCCTACTATGACTCACCGGTGCACTCAACTAGAACAAGCACCAGAAAGAATCAATTTTCAACGCTGCACAGGTGCTTGAGTATAGTAAATACACACCGGTGTGTCTGTAAAAAATAAATGCACAGGTGCGATATTTTATACCATACACACTATACATTTTCCATTATATTTAAATTTAACGGTGCAATACATTTATCCGGTCGCACCGGTGCATTTCATACACAAACGCACATGTGCATTTAATAGTAGAACGGACCGGTTCTTACAAAATATCAACATGGCCCAGTGCATTTTAACACATGGAATGCACCGCTAGGATTAAAAACTAAAAACCATTTGGAATAATCTTTGATCATTCTCGGTGCGTATAAGAAATCTACATGCACTGGTGCAATTAATAAAATAAAACATTGGTGCTCGATTTTATAAACGCAACGGTGCTCAATGCTATAAACACACTGGAGATCAATGTTATAAGCGCACCAGTGCTCAATGTTATAAACACACCAATGCTTAATGTTATAAACACACTAGTGCACAATTTTAGTTTATACGCACTGGGGCGCAATGGTAGTTTAAATGCACCATAATACGATTCTTTGAAGAATGGATACTGATATTTAATTCAAATATATATATTATATTTTTATTTTTTTTAATTCCATTATTCATCTTAAATTAAAATATTTGTTTATAGTAAAATTCATTTCAATTTTCCGGGTTGGTAGGTGCAGGAGGGGTCATTTTCGACCCTGGTGGAAACAGACAGGTAGAGTCTGCATGGGGACTTGGGAAAGCCACAAACAACAGCGCAGAGTGGAGAGATTTGCTCAAAGGAATGGAATTAGCTGCCAGCCTAGGATTGAAGGAATTAGTAATTTTCGGCGACTCCTTCCTTATAATTAGGGAGGCCAGGAAGCTAACCCTAAGTTACAATCAACCAAACTCTAAGCATCATCACATTTTCAAAATTCTTCTAACCGATTTTACTGCCATCAATCTCCTACACATCCTCTGAGCAAACAATCAGGCAGCTGATACCATGGCTAACAAAGGGGTTCTCATTGATTATGGGTTTATTTCCCTTAATGACAATGTTATGGAAAAATGTTGGATTCCCTAAGCTCTTTCTTTTTTAATTCCCTTAATCCACCACCTTTTCCTCATGATACCCATCCCCTATCCCTTCCACATAGGCATTAACTCCCACTCTTTACGTGGCACCCCACTCCAGCAACCTTACAACTGCCTTGACCACGAATTAATGGCGCGTTGGTATACACCCTGTCCTACTTGGGATGGCACGCTTTACATATCCCTTTCCCCCTTGCATTGTCCAGGTTATTCACATGTCACTTTTTCGACCTCTTTCTGGTACTCCTTGCTCTGGTTCCGAGATTCCTGTGTAATGGGCGACTCTCCCTCTGCGTTTCACTTAACATCCTCCATGGGTGCTACATCTGACTCCGAGCATCTCCCTTCTCATGGTCTTCTTTGACATACCTCTCTGCCTTCTGTGCCCTCATCTCCCCCCACTTTATAGAACCTCAGCTCATTATCCCTGGAAATTTCAAGGAAAGCTCTCTTATCCCACACCCTTAACCTCGCCGTTGTTGAAGACAATCTTGGGATGGCAGACACGGAGGAGCAACTACGACGCATCAGGGGCGAGAACGTAGAGCTGAAGCAAGCTCTGGGAATGGTTTATACTTTGCTCTCTTCTACTATCATAGAAGTTAGAAATGGGAATACCCTGATGAATGGAAGATTTGGCACCATCTTTGGACTACGCAGTTCTCAGCATTTCGAACATTGATTCCAAAATCGATGACAATAACAGGAATATCATTGATGTGGAAGGAAAAATCGACAAGCTTCGAGATGAGATTAGCCATTTCCTCCCAGCCATCTAGGAAAGTGGAGAATCGGAATTTGGCAAGCAGCATGACCCTTCGACCGAAAGTGTTCCTGGACCACCAACACAGCATTATGGACGTCGTTGAAGACCTCTCAAGACCCTGGTTTTTTGCATACTCTGCCTCCTCTCTACAGTTAATGGGAATGACTCTTTTTGTTTACAGTATAGCCTATATAGGGCAGAAATTACTCGATATATTAACTTTTGCCTCAATTACGCAGTAACAGACTCTTTTATGCATTTTCAGTATGTTTTCTCTGTAATCTTTCTACCTGGTCCATATGTAAGGAGTTATAGTCTCCATAGAATAGGACTCTACATAAACAGTTTCAATTTTGTAAAAGAGAAGCATGATGGTACAGACAATAGCTCCGCCAGAGAGCAGTCCCTCTCCTCTACTCTGTAATCTTTTTGTTCTAATATAAATGACTCTCAACCGTTCCTGTTAAAAGAAAAAAAAAATCATTTCAATTTTAATTATTGAAATTGTTTATTTAGATTAATTTATTATATCATAGATGCAAGAATCTATTGTAATATTTAATCATCCATACATTTAATTACCAATTTACCATTTACAATTGTTGTATGGCACTGGATAATTTATTTTTGCTCCATATTGAATGAAAATACGCATTCTTTTTTTGGATTTTTTTTAACCAATGTACCATTTCACATGTAACATTTGACAATAATATTGAAGAATGCAATAGAATAAAAAATTTATTTTATATATATCAATAAGAGTGCCTTTGTCATACAAAATAAAACAACATAGAGACAACACTAATCAAAATGTCAACATGCATGTAATTAATTTTTACACTTATTGGTAACTCGTGTTTGAATTCAAACACCATGTCTAGTACATTATTATACGAAATGTCTGGTTTTCAAAAACAATTATTTCAAAATATACAACAAGCTACAATAGCTTGCATTAACATCAAAATTAAATACAAACCATCATTCTTCGCTGGAACTGTTATCGGTGCTCGAGCCACTTGCATCAATTGGGTTATTTGGACGAATGTTTTGTTGATTGGCTCGATTTTTTTCCTCTTCTTTAGCTTCCATTTGTAAACATAAAAATAAAGTGTACTGAGTATATCTACATTATTCATCGGGAATAATGAAAAATAAATAGATAGTATACATTAATGTAAAGTGAAAAGCGACATACCATAGAATTAATCAACTCATGAATGATACACATTCTCTCAAAACCAAAGCTCATGCCTTCTATCAACAAGTCTTATGTTGGATCCACTCCATACTTTGTTTCCTGCAAGTGTTATGCCCCATCACAAATCATAGATTTAATATAAATTTTTTGTTGTTGTTTTATTAATTATAAAATGAGAGAAGTAAAACAACATAGAGACTTACAAATTCCACAATTAATTTTTGATACGCCAAGATATACTCACAACCCTTGCTTAACCCAATGTCAATCAATTCTTTTGATGGCTCCTCTTTGTATGTTAGCACTTGTTTAAAGGCATGTAAGGATTGCTAGTGAAAACAAATTAAAAATAAATAAATATACCAATCACAACCACTATGAAATGTTTATTTCTTACAACAAAATAAAAAATACTCACAAACTTTGCTATCAACCCCTTTTTTTCCTTGTCGTCCTGTCTTGTGTGCTGACTAGGTTCCATTTTCTTTTCTTTTCCACAACAAAACAATTAAAAATTAATATTTAATATCGAATTAATTAATGAAATGTATAACATAAACCTAAAAACCAATGATTTCATACATTTGAAGCACGTTGTTGTTGAGATGGCTCTTCCTGTGATGCAATTATGTCCATTTCCTTAACCATCTCCTTGTACACTTTCTTGGACATCCTGACTGGTACATTTCACATATCACCTCGTTAATCCTTTGGGATTGTCATAATCTTCTTGAAAATTTAAAATGACATTAAACTATTTATTTGTTGATATGACAAATAAATATGATAGAATTAAAATTTTTGAATGAATGATGTTTTGTAATAGTTTTAGATACATATTCTACATATACATTTTTAGGAATATTACCTTTTGAATGATTCTTTTTTGTTGTTGTATGCTTTTTCTATTGCAACCCTGACAGGTCTCATTGACCATTGCTTTGGGAATGCCTCTTGTAGTTTACATATGACCTGATTATTTGAATCATTTGATTGGTTTATGTATTGTAAGTGAAAAGTACATCTGTACGTTCTTTCCACTAAATCCCTCATAGTATTATAAAATTCTTTGCCCCTTCTATTAACTTCCAACATCACTCTAGATGAGCTAAGGACCAATTGATCATCATTTGCATCTTCCATGAAAAAAAATTATGATGACATTGACTTCTGTTGCTATTAGTACCTACATAACATTCATCATATGTGAATTAATTTATTTGAAACATATTAGTCAGTATTCTTAATTCAGCTGATTATTACTCAGATTTCAATAAATAATTCATATTGAATTATTTTTTATTCACTTGATTCATCCCTCTGCAAATTTTCCATCAACGTTTTACGCTCTTTAGGAGTTAGTTTGGTAAGAATCTTATCGAGCTTCCTCATTTTTTGGCAATGCATGTCCAACATTAACCAATACATATTAGTTAACTTTACAAATAATTCAAACAAATTAATTTAAATACAGAAATTAATTAAAAGCACTTGCCTTCTTCGTAATTCTTGATGTGCTCCCATCATGTTGGTTAAAGTTGTTGTTCATTTTCTATCAATAAACAACCCGTGCCATTAAATACAAAAGTTATCAATATATTATACAAACAAATTACAGACATTCAAAATACAAAAAAAAATATTAAAAAGAATAAATCTGAGTTTGGTGTGCTTGTATACATTACACGCATCGGTGCGTTAGTTACAACACCACATAGGTGTGTTAAAGAGAATATGTTGATGTATTTGTAACTTCGGAAGATATTATTCTATGTATTACATTTGTACTTTATTAGAGATGTTACATTCCTCTGTTTGGAAGTGTCGTCATTTGTATTGATGGGTTATTAGACCACCAGTGTGGGGTCGGCCCTGATTAGGTCATCTGGTTGGGTTATTAGACTTGAGTAGCAAGTCGTCCCAAGTGAATTATTGGTAGGTCAAGTCAAGTATAAATAAGAGGGGTGTGTCCCTCATTCTATTCATTCACTCACTTCTCAAGCTCGCATAGATAAGAGAGAAAGTGGCGCACTAGTGGAGGAGGAGGAGCATCTGCTAGAGACATCTTATTGGGTTTGATCCTTGTGATCTTGTATTGGGGCTTATCTTATTTCCGAGGAAGTTGTGGGGTTTTTCACCTTCTTAGTTTTCCCCGGTGAAACTCTGTGTCTCTTGTGTGCTTGCATTATTGTGTTTATGATTGATATGATGTAGATATGTTGTACATGTTATTATCTTAGTGATCCTGAATGATAATGGAATGAATTTATCGAAAAATTAACAAAATAGGTCGCATCGGTAACAGAGAATTGAAATACTAAAATCAAATTTTTCATTTTTGTAAAATAATTAAAAATCAACGCGTTATAGTAAATCTGGTGCACTATAGTAAATGTGACGCACTGGGAACAGAGAAACGAGACATGATAAACGAATTTTGCGTTTTTATAAAACAATTAAAAATGATGTGACGTGGTTCAAACGCAGTGCGTTATTTAGATGAATGCACTGGTGCATTCCCGTAATACAAATGCATTGATTTTGACGCATGCCTTTAAAAAAAAACTTGACAAGGCCGACATGGTTACGGGTTCGACCAAGAAAGTGGATATCACCCTACACGTTCTATATATAATCACAAGCTCAGTAAATCCAAAATCCCTAAAAGGTGAAATCATAATTTTGTATAACAATAGAGGGATTTAAACCCTAATGAAGAATTTTGCAGCCACATAAAATGAAAAGAAGCAGCGAGAAAATAATGGTTGCAACATTGAAGGTAAGTATGAATTTTTTTTCTTTTCTAAATCTAGTTAAAATCTAAATAAGGTTATAAGATCTACAGTAATACTAACATGATTGAAATTTATATCCTGCAGGGTTTGGTTTGATTCACCATACCTAAGAAATTTTGACCCTCATAACTCCTTCCAGTTGCTCCAAACTCCTTCCACGTAAGTCTCTCTTCCAAAATTCTCCCCTGAAAATTCTATCAAAATAGTAAGTTAATATTTAGGTTTTTGGATTTTAAACACTATTTAGATTTGCTTTTCGAACTTAAAATTGCCACCCTTTTTTTAATTTAGGGAAAAAAGGGTTTGCGTGATTTTTTAAAATTTTGATTTTCGGCATTTTCGGTGTGTCTGGTGTCAAGTCGCACCAGTAAGTACATACATAAAATGTACCGTCTTTTAAATCATTTTAAAACCCGTATGACGGTGCGTGTAATGTTAGGTCGTACCGGGGCGCTTATATGTAGGCAACGCACCAGAATGAATTATTTTTTGAAAATGCATGTATGAATATCCTCCACCAAATGTAGCGGATGTTTGCCACCACAGGGGATTTTGTGGATATTCTTCCACGGTGCATTTACGTTGGTTATGCACCGGTGCGTCTAATTTATTTGAGCGCACCGGGGGTTTTATGTATGAATAAACACATTGGTTTATTTTGTAAATTCTTTGTTTTTATGTGTCCACTCAAAATTGTATATTCATACCAAATGTCCTTTTACTATTTAACCACACCAATTACAATATTTCATAGTATATATATGTTGATTGTTGATTTGGCTCAAGTGCAGGAAGAAAAGTTTGTAGTATCAAATGGCCAATTCTTCAGATTCTAGCTCATACCATCTTCTTCAAAGTTCGATGAGTTCTCCCTTTTCATCCTCGATAAGTTCAGGTTTTATTTATTTTTGACTACTTATTTGAATTTATGTTACTTATCCATGTGAATCTGAATATCGATTTATTCTATATCGTAGGATCACGATTCAGGTTCGAGTTCAGATGTACAAGACATTCCACCAGTTTCAAAACATCATAAGCTCTTATCAGGAGAAAGATACCGCAAGTAGTTTGTGGATGAAAATGGGAAGCCTCTTTACCATGCCAATTGTAACATGCCATCTTTAAGCCGCCATCCTGGTTCATCGACGGTAATTCGTTGCAAGCTGGAACTCTTTTATGACACCTTAGTATTTTGTGGTTGTTCAAAATGTCAAGGCTTGAAGGAGAACCCTCAGCGTGTCACACTCACCCATTACATCAATGATAGAAAATACACGTAGGAACACTTCCTTATGCTCATTTTTGAAAAAGTTGGAAGCCAAAAAAATTGTGTCTCATCCTAAATTGACAAACCCCTCAGCTTATGTTTAGTCATCTGAAAGTTCTAGTGATCCAAAGTATGATATGAATGCCAACCAACTCATCTCTACTAGAAGATCCAAAAAGTTGCATGAGTTTAGAGCAAAACTGTCCAAGTACACACCAAGGTCTGTCCAATTGTTGGAGGGTAGTGATGATTTCTCCCTTCCTATGAATTTCCAAAGTAAATATCAAACTTCTTACAACCGCGCTCTATATGGCGCTTGGCCATCCTCTTTACCTGTGCCTGATGTTGGAACTGAATTCTCCTTTTGTGGTAATCATTTTATGATTACAAACTCTAATATAGATGCTACAAATCTTGGGTTGTTTATCCTTTCACATGTACTTGTTCCTCCCAAACAGTCAGTAGAAATTATGCCATTTTGTGGTCCTATCAATTGTCGATATGATTACTTGAATATTGTTAAATACAAGCACAACATTTCCATGTATAGTATTTGCATGAATGGTTATGTTTCTGGAAACTTTAACAGGAAGAACCTATTGAATATAGATGGTCGTGCACACACTTATGGGAACATTGCAGGATTCATAAATAGTTCTAGGTGCTCTTTATTTTCTCCAAATTGTTCATTTGAGGAAAACTTCAATGACCGAGAGTTATTTATGAAAAGGAAAGCATCCAGCTTTGTTGGCATACATGCAATACGTAGTTTGTATCCTAGTGACGAGTTGTTAATAAACTACAACTGTTGTATACCACCAACCGCTCGTCAGAGACACCTTGCATTGGTATTACCTTTAGATGTTCCCTTGGGGTTTAAGACAAAAAAACATTGATTAATTGTATTTTTTAATTTTCAATGGATTCATATTAATGTATTGCTTAGTTTGAAATTATGTTTTATAAATTGTTAATTTAATTTATAAACTCAATTTGAAAATGTGTTACTCAATTTTAAATTTTCATATTTAATGTGGAATTGATGTCAATCTATCGCTCAATATGAACGTATGCTTTATAAATGGTTTGCAGCTTAACATTTTATACTGGAAGTGATTCTCGTGCTTCTATAATAATTGTTTTCTATAATGCGAGATCAAACCAATTGCATTGTGCTTACTAACATCATTGATGTAATGTTCAATATTTTTTAAATCGGGATTCTGATGATGAGTGACCTTCCTACAATCTTCCATTGCACCACAGTACAATGTCAAATCGAGAGAAGGATGAAAGAAGAGTGCAACTTGGAGATGAAGCATACCAAGCATGGTTGAATCAAACACCTATTCAATTTCCACTACATCCATCCTCACCAATCAGGAATGCCTATAGTGATAGTAGTTCTTCACATGTTGGAAATGGAGGCAATGGAGTAGAGGTTGGTATGGATGATTTATTTCGACAAAGGAGTTCCATGGATGCAATGTTGTTCCATACATTCCAGGACAATTAGCTAGGGGATGACGTATTACTAAAGCCTTCTTTGAAATCCTTAAATCGACTTCCACTACACCTCTATTTGGATTTGGTCGATCAAATTCTACACAGTTGGGGACAACAATGTTACTATACAACTTGAAAGCAAAGTATAGCATGCCAGATGCATGTTTCTCGGCAATGTTGAGGCAGTTGACTATCAACTACATTATATTTTGAGTAATCTTGTGACACAATCATCATTGAAAATGGTCAATTTTATGAACATTAAATGACATTGTACATTTGTATTTCCCACTAACTATAGGTTATTCAAAGATAAGGTACTTCTGAATGATAATGTCGTTCCCGGAAGCTGCGTAGAGGCAAAAAAATGTTGAAAATGTTGGGTGTAGAGTACATATATTATCATGCATGCCCCAATGATTGTATTCTATATAGAGGTGAATATGCAAACAAATCGATATGTCCAAAATGTGGGCATGATAGATATAAAGAATTGAATAACAAGGCTAAAGCACATGGTACTCCTCATAAGATATTGAGGCACATGCCTATAATCCCAAGGATTCAAAGTCTCTTTTGTTGAAAATAATTAGCTATGCTGCAGGGATGGCATGCATCAAACTAAAGTGAGGAAGGAGTTATGTGAATCCCAAGAGATTCAATAGCCATGAAGCATATAGAGGATACATGACCTGGTAAATTCAAGGATGAAGTACATAGCCTTCGATTGAGCATAGCCATTGATGGCGTCAACCCATATTCCCAATCAAACAAAATCTAATTACTATTTCGCTTGTAGTAATGATCAATAACAATACCCTGCCATGGTTTTCCGTGAAGAATGAACATCTTATTTTGGATCTTATAGTCCCTAGTAAAAAACAAGTGAAGAATATCGATGTTTACCTACAACCATTGATCGATGAATTCAAGGAATTATGGGAAGGGATACAGGTATATGATGTGTCGAGACCCATCCCATCATATAGAAGTTTTACACTTTATGGCATATGTGTGTACACCACACATGATTATTCTTGGTTAGGAGTTTGTTCAGGTAAATATGTTGTTTTATTTGTTTTTATATTCAAAACGATAAGTTTTGACATATTTAATTCAGTGTGACTGTCTTCATCCTCAATACTAACGTGCTCTCTTTACTATAACATCACAGGTTTTGTAACAAAAGGTTATTATGGATGTAAATGTGGTGGACCTTCTATGAAGGCTAGGTGGTCCAAAGACCTATTAAAGTCAGTGTACAACTTCTCTAGAGTATTCCTCCCAGAAAACCACTCTTATAGAAGAGAAAAATATGTTTTCAATGGTAAACAAGAGAGAACCCAAAGGCCTGAAATAATGACAT
Source organism: Larix kaempferi (assembly GCA_027924585.1). NCBI lineage: Eukaryota > Viridiplantae > Streptophyta > Pinopsida > Pinales > Pinaceae > Larix > Larix kaempferi. The sequence goes on from BSBM01000248.1 coordinate 12,932,280, forward strand.
TGTTTGACTCACTTAGGGAATATGACAGAGAGAAGGAGAAGGAATACACAAATATATTCGATTCAAATGTGCAACCTGTGATCGATGATCCTGATTTCTTCGAAACCTATGTTGAGAAAATTCCCATAGGGATGAAATGGAAATCGATATTTTATGAACTCCCATATTGGGAGCATCTTAAGATTTCCCACTTACTAGATCCCATGAATATATTTAAAAAAAATGATATTCTTTGTGGCGTCATGTATCATCCAAAAAAAGTGACAAGATGAAAGTCAAGAAAGACCTTATTGCTTCAAATACTAAAAAGAAGCATTGGCCAAGACAAGAAAATAGAGGAGAGGTTGGCCCCTCTTTTTCCTTTAAAAAAGGCAATGTCCCATGGAATTTGAAGAAAGATGATCTTAATTTGGAAAAAAAGTTATATTGGGCATGAAGGCACCTTGTTTTTATGGGTCTACTCTACGACATTGCTTCAGTGCGTCAGATGAAAAGTTGTCAGGTTTGAAATCACATGACCATCTCAACCTTCTAAGGGTACGTATAATGCCAAAAAATTGCTATTACTATTTGTTTATATCTTTTTTCCACAAAATTTAAAATGCACTTAACTTTTTGTGTTTACTTTGTAGTGTCATTATCCTTTGTTCGTGCGTGGGTGTGTGAATCATGACTTTCCCGATGACCTGCGGTGTGCCATATCTATATTATCTGCATTTGTACGGTGGGTCACATCAAAGGATATTTACATCGCTAGCATTCCACAGTGGCATGAAGAGATAGTTGAGATTGTTTGTATGTTTGAGAAGGAACTACTACCGAGTTTCATGGACTTGCAGGTTCATCTTCTAATTCACCTAGTCGATGAGGTTGAATTAATCGGGGTGGTCTCATGTAGATGGATGTTCTTCTTAGAGAGCTTCATGAAAAAAATGAAGGGATTTGTTCGACAAAGGGCATAACCCGAGGAGTCTATGGCATAGGGGTACATAGTATATGATTCGTTCTATTATGCCAGTGAGTACATCAAGAAAATCGACGGCACACCAGGCGCAGTGATTTGGGATGATGAACATGATGAGGACAGAAGGGGATGGGAGGTACTGGAAATGAATGGAAAAAGGCACATGATAAAGACTCAGTCACTTATCTTTCAATCTTCAATTTTCCACATAGTAACTTATATTCACAACAAACATCAAAATCTATATTTGACCCCATACGTACTGAATGTGGTTTTATTTCCATGAATACAACATCAAATTCAGAAATTAATGCAATCAATAAACTCATTCTTTACAACGTGGAGGCAACACAGTCGTGGGTCACATTGTATGAAGAGAAGAGGAGGAAATAGGAAATTGATAGAAAAGAATTAATGCGGTTGCACGGTAGAATCATGCCTTTTCTAGACCATTTAAAAGAAAATATTTCAATGATCTATCCCAATAGTTGGGTTGCAGACCAAGTCAGAGAGAAATATGGTGCATCTGGTCATTACCCTCTTGAAGAGGAGGATGCGCTAAACATTGGGATTGGTTGCAACAACTCGGTAATAAAATATTTATGTACATAATTTCTAGCTTTATAATGCAACTTTGAATTATAACATTTATGTTTAATATATTATGTAATATCCCGATTTTGACCCTATTGCATTAAAATTGTAAATGATGTAAATATCGTCATTTAATCATGGTGAGGAGCTCAAGGCTAAGGCCCCACCATCGATTTAGCTTGTATGTATCGGTAATTAAAAATAGATGCCTATGGTTCTTGTGTTGGACATGCACAATGTAAATTAAAACATCATGTAAATACAAATTTTAATGAAATACCCACAACTAGCTATGCAATGCAACAAAAAGATGGGGCATGCTTTTTACAAGGAATAGGGAGGGAAATTATTCAAACCCTTGAGTCAATAGTGTTAATCCAAATTTTATGAGAAAGCCCATAAACCACCAACTACCCATTTTGACTTATGCACCCAATCATTTAATTCTTCCAAGAGTTGGTTGAGGCAGTTAATGCCTTGGGAATGGAGAGGTATGGAAGCCAATTTTGTGCATGGGCAAGCCATCAACCTGGGAATTCGTATTTTTGCTTCTTGGGAAAGAAAACGCCCACGAAATGGTGCCCAAAGCCATCTTTCACCCATGGAATTTGCTCTCTCATGCAGTCTGAGCTAGCTGGGACTTTCTCCATCACGTTTTTCACCATTTTCCTGCATTTTCCATGCATGGGAACTCGTTTTTGTATTGGACAATGGATGGGAGGAAGGGAGCCACGATTTTGGGGTTTATGGAGGCCGTTTTTGTCCCTTGAATGCCCATAAACGTTTTCTGGAAACAATTTTTCTCTCCCAGGGTGATTCCCCAATTTCCATTTCATTTTTGGTTGCCCAACTTTTTTCTACAGCTAATGGAAACCCCATTTTGGACATCCCACTGAAAAAACGTTTTTCTCCATGCCCATCAATTGTGGTTTTGCTGTTATGTGCATCTCTGTTTTGGTTTGAACCTGTGAGTAAGAAATTTGGAGTGGTAATGGATAGAATTGGCTTGATAAACCTAGTGAGGGGAGTAACCTCTCAGAAATATCAAAAGGGCTAGCTACTCTTCTATGCACACCTTGGACAACACTAGAATGGAAGGTATGGCCTGAGGGACTGTGTATTGGTGAAGGGAATACTTCCTTGAGTGGGGTGTGTAGGCATTGTGGGTGCCAAGCTAGATAGATCTTGTATAGGGCATCCATATCTCTATGGTTGAGCTCACTAGCTTAGAAATTCTTCCTTTACATTGCCTTAGTAGCATGATAAACCCAATTGTAGATTGGCTTGGTTGATTTTGGTGTATCCCTGGTTATGTGTGAGCTTGTTGTTCCCTTTTTCCTTGTAGAAATCATGCCCAGCTCAGGGGTGGCAATTGTGCTGAGAGATTGATGCGCACACTTAGCCTATGGTTGGGTGGAACGTTGCAGTTGCATAGCCAGTTGCTCGTGACTACTCTGTTTTAAGATAAGTATTCTCTTGTGTTAAATTCTGCAATGTATTTATTTAATGGTTGTCATAAAAATGTGGAATGTATGTTAAATATTAAACATGATTTTAATTCCATTGTGTTTCTACATTATGCATATGTATATGTTTACTTCTTATCAATGAGTTTTACTTAATGGATATGGGGCTAGATGCCCAATTTTCGTCTCACATTCTTTCCCTGTCTCGGTCTGATGGGAGGGGACTTGACATATCAATGGTTGGGTTAATAGACATATAACATCATCATTTGTTAACTTTTCTTATAGGTGCATTCGTTCCCATCTATGTGGACTTATGGACATCATTTTTGCACCAAGGATGCTGATAATGGGCATGTTACACAAGACTGCGGAGTGGAAGTCGAGTTCGACTAACCTAGTCGTGCTAGCCACCGAGATCAAAACTTGGTAGGAGGGATGTTGGGTTATGTCAAAAAGATACAAGAGATCATTCAAGTGGACTTATCATCTTTCCGATGTGTTATTTTTAGGTGCAAGTGATGGGACACATTCGACAAGAATAATGTAAAGGAAGATCATGATAGTGGGTTGATATCTATCAACTCTAGAAAGATGTGGGATGAAAGTAAGGAGCCTTATGTTTTCCCAAAACACTGCAACCAAGTATTCTTTTACCCGGATGTGTTGGATAGAGTTTGGTGGTTCATATTAAGACACGACCCTAGATCTAAGCATGTTTCTAAGAACAACAATGATATGATGCCAACCGAGGAAGATAATGAGGGTGATGGCAACGCAGATTGAGATATCATTTTGTTACTGTTATCTTTGGTTGTCTAATTATATTGTTTATTTTTCATTTTATAATTGTGGAAATGGAAAGTTGATTACTGGATGCAATGTTTAAACAATTTCATTTGGTTAAGAACCAATTATATGATGCAAAATATGGTTTATGTCTATGAAGTAATTTATGATTGTATAGAATGATTATATGTCATTGTCCAAATTACTCATATTATGTTTTATGTATACATATATATACACGTTGAAAAACAACTTACATGATTCAATTTTATTTTTGTGAACGTAAAGGCTAACATATTTATTAATTCCTGACTTGAAGGTGGTTTGAAATTTCTATATTGATATTTCAGTGCTTGTATTTTATGATGTTTTTGTTATAAATAATGTTAAGAATTATAATTGCATTATTAATTTATGACATGTCTGTTAGACTGTAATATTTTTTTTTCATTATATGATTCGATTAAATTGAATTTTTGTTATAATGTAATGTTTTTCGATGTTTTTATTGTATTTATAACGTTAACTCCAACACGGAAAATGACAAATTTGTAACCTTGATGGAAATTGAAAATTCAACAATTTCTTTAGTAGTATTGAGCTCTAAAATGACTTAATTTATGACCATGATAACAGTGAAATTTACAACAAAATTTAAGGTGCTCTCTAATTTCTCCATCAATATTTGAATGTCTGTATTCCATGATGTTTTTGTTATAAATAATGCCAAGAATTATAATTGCATTAATTTATGACATTTTTGTTAGAATGTAATGGTTTTTTATTATACGATTCGGTTAAATTGAATTTTTGTTATAATGTAATGTTTTTCGATTTTTTGATTGTATTTATAATGTTAACTCCAACATAGAAAATGACATGTTTTCAACCTCGATGGAGAATGAAAATCCAACAATTTTTTTACTAGTGTTGAGATCTACAATGAATTCATTTATGGCCTTGATAACAATGAAATGTACAACAAATTCTAAGGTGCTCTCTGATATCTCCATAAATATTTGAATGCTTGTATTTCTTGATTTTTTTGTTATAAATAATGCTAAGAATTATAATTGCATTAATTTATGACATTTCTATTAGAATGTAATGTTTTTTACTATATGATTCGATTAAATTGAATTTTTGTTATAATATAATGTTTTTGGATTTTATTATTGTATTTATAATGTTAACTTCAACATAGAAAATGACACATTTGAAACCTTGGTGGAGATTGTAAATCCAACAATTTTTTTACTAGTGTACTTGACCTCTACAATGACTTAATTTATGGCCTTGATAACAATGAAATTTACAACAACAAAATTTAATGTGCTCTATAATTTATACATGATCAGTATTTGAATGTTTGTATTTCATGATGTTTTTGTCATAAATAATGCTAAGC